>CM047816.1:48089150-48689150 GCA_026214975.1 Gentiana macrophylla | reverse complement strand
TTTAATAATCATATAAATATGGCCTTAACAGTAAACCTAACACAAAATCCATCGAAATATCAGTCCAAGGAGTGGTAGGGATAGGCAATGGTGTATACAATCCGTGTGGCTTTAAAGTCGATTTAGCATGTTTACATGTAAGGCAAGACTCACAAAACCTAGTGACATCAGCCCGCATCTTAGGCCAAAAGAAATGACTATGTAACATCGCCAATGTCTTATCAACGCCAAAGTGACCCATTAAACTACCCCCATGCGCTTCTCTCAACAACAACTCATGGATAGATGTCCTAGGAATGCATAACTTATCTCCTTTGAACAAAAATCCATCGTGAATATAAAAGTCGGGAATGGTGGATGACGGACACTTGTTAAAGACCTCCCCAAAGTCAAGATCAGTAGTGTTGAAAATAAAATTTATGTTTTGATGATGATTCATCACTTAGTTTATTAATTGTTCTTAACCCCATTGATGAAGTGTCATAACTAGCTGTTATAGTGCAAAGCAAAAAGATATCTAGATACCAATGTATAGGATTTATTAAAGTCTGATAATTGTATAAGTTAAATCAGACAAGCACTGTAATTGTTCTTGACCAAAACTGAGAAATGGAGAAACTGACATTTTGACTAACTGAGACCCTACGAAAAACTGACAACAGAGCAGATCTACAGAAGATTGAAGAAGATAAGTTCGCTGAGAGTTACAGACTCGGTTGGCTTATCTAGAAGAATGAAGAACTGAGGGACACAGACTCAGTTATTGAAGAATGAAGAACTGAGGGACACAGACTCAGTTATTGAAGAATAAAGAACTGAGGGTTCAAACTCAGTTATGAAGATTAAAAGTTCAAGACTGTAAAGTTGGACTTCGAGCAAGATTGTGGTGACTCGAATCGACTTTACGGATCTTGTATGAAGACCTAAGAATCATAAGGACAATGAATTCTTAGATGATAAATGTATCATGGTGTACTCGATTAAGTCAATTGTAATCGGTGAAAAGCTGAGTCTTGATATCTCAAGAAAAATAAAATCTCGATTAATGCTCCAAGTCGGTAAGAAACCGACAAGTAATAAACTCAACATAAAACGATAAGAAACTCGCTTTTACAAGTTAATCATCCAACAAGTTGAAAGTACAATCGAACGTTGTAAAGTAAGAAATCTCATTGGATGAGTCATCGACACAAAGAGAACGGTCGAAAAACATAGCCGTTACAAAGCAGGATAAACCCCTATAAGTAGATTACCTCTCTAACATCAAAAAAAATAGAATGCAGGTATATGACAAAAAGCGAGAAAATCTATCTAGTCAAGAAAGATCAAATTGAGGGGGAAAGCCAAATTCAAAAGAATACCTACTAAATACTTAATTGCAAGATCAAGAAATTTCTTCAAAGAGTTCAAACATATTCAGACAGATTCAAGATCTTACATTTGAATAAATACAGAGCCGTGCTTAAATTAATCATCTAGAAGAAAAGCTCAAATCACAGTTGAATCATAGTCATTGATTCAAGGTCTCAACTTTGATTATATCAAAGGTCTAGACTCTGAAACACCAAGAAGGTGTGAAGGATAGCTTGAGTGCAAATCGGGAAGACTGTGTTTGTGATGAGCTGGTGAAGAGGTAATTCTACCCTCCAAGGACCAGTGGTTCAAACAATTGAAGAGCAGCAATCCTATCTGTTCTAGAAGTGTTTAGATAGTGAAGCTAGGGATTAGCCAAGGACTATCAGTTTAGGACTTTTTGTAACTGGGCCATCTCAAAGAAGTTCTAGTGGAATTTTCCTCCACATCACAGGGGGAAGAGAGGACGTACAGGATTACACCACCTGGAACCTCTATAATACTTGTCTATTTACATTATGCATTCATTTACTCCCTTATAATGGTTTTCATAATGAAATTATAGTTACTAATTGTTAAAGGCTAATTTTTTATCTGCTGCCAGTTAACGAGACTAAATTTAAGACAGTAATAACTTATATTCAGTTAAGATAACTGAACTCCGCACAAGTTAAAGGGACAGGAACTGAAGATCAGTTTAAGTTTTAGAGAAACTCAGTTCCTGGGACTTTTCCAATTCAGGATTAGTTTTTGGTGACAAGTTTATTCACCCCCGCCCCCCTAAACTTGTGTTAGCCTTTCCAAGGGACCAACAATTGGTATCGGAGCAGTTCTTTCACTTGAAAGCAGATCTAAGTATACCTCTTAAACCAACCTGTTGAAACCCTCACTCAGTACTTCATTACAATGGATACATCTAGAATTATAAATTGGCTAAATAACCCCCTGACTGACTACTTGCAGAATGTTGTCTATGATTTCCAAGATCAAATATTTGAAAGATTCAGTACTACAAGCTCGCACACAAATCCTGAACCTCATTTCAGTTATGATGAAGACATTGAGCTTAATGCGAATATTGATGATGAATCCAGAAGATTTCCATCCTTAAGTGATCTTTCAGAAGAAGCAGAAAGAGAATTAATACGGGTGGTTGACTCTATAGAAGAAAAGCTAACCAGAGATCCATCCAGTATGAAAGTCATAGATATGGATGAGACCCTACCTACAAGCCATGGAGGAGAAAGTGATGAAGAAATCATATTGCTAGGACCTACACAGATGATTGCTATCGATAAAGAGAAACAAGTTCTGATCAGCAATGAATTCTCAACATCAGGCTTATCTATCAAACATCAGGAGGTAAATGCATCTACATCTAAATCTCACACTGTCCTGAACAATCAAAGAAATGAATATTTCAATGAAACCTTGGACATACTCATAAAGCAATTAGAAATAACTCAAAAGAATTATGAGAATGGTAAAAAGGAGAAAAAGTTATTGAAAACTGAAATTTCAAGATTGAACGCTGAAATTAACACAATCAAGACTAATAACGGAACCAAAGTGATTGGACCAACTGATAAACCAACAAACGTCGTAAACATCAAGGAATCATCAGTTGATCCAATCTCCAAAGTTCAATTGAAACCAGGAAAACCATTTGGAGATAGATCTGGTTTAGGGTTTGATAATCAGTATAATTCTAAGTTAAGACCAAGATCAGTTGCAATAAAATTTGTGACTACTCAACCGTCGAAAACTCAGAAAACTGATAATATTAGAACTGATAGACACTCAGCACAGCCAAATGCACAAACTGCTAAAACTGAAAAATCTGTTAGCAAAATTCACCAAGCCAGCAGATTTTGACGAGAAAAACTCGTAAAAGTCGAAAGCGAAAGAACCGATCCAATATCAGTAAGAAAAATCTTCAAGTCATATCCATCTAAGGATAAAGATCATTCAAGGATCAAAGGGAAAGGAAGATTATTTCCCACAGATGAAGATTGGAATAGGCCGTCACATCAGTTTCACAATCAAAACAAATTTAAAACTGTTATGACAAAATAGGAAAAGTTTGTGAAAACTGACTTCACACAGTCAAAATATCAAGAAAGGTACAAAGTGATATCATCACGAACTAATCAGTTAGGACCCAAAAGGATATGGGTACCAAAAATTTCTCACTTTGTTTTGCAGGAAAAACACAATCAGCTGAGAACTGAAAAACGTAATTCACAAAACTGAGTTGCTTTCACAAGCAAGTTTTTGAATTCAACATGAGGACAAAAACTGAGAATATACAGCTGTCAACTCATCGTACCTTCTTTATCGACTTTTATCTAGCTACTGTTGTTAAGGGTGATTTTGTACGGTTTTTAACATTATATTTGATAATGATTTCCTCCGTATTTGTATAATTTGCATAGGAAATGTGGTTTTAAATGATTTATTAAGCAAGTGAGTTTTTAATTAGTTTATTCGCAAAATGAGGTTGTGTATGTGTTTTAATTATGGTTTTACGAGTATTTGGATTGTGTTACGTTTTGCGATGTCTTAATGTGATGTAGATACATGTTGGAGGCTAAATTGATGATCAAATGATGATATAATTCGAGCTAAATCGAGATAGAGATGAGAAAAGAAGGATAAAGATGGAAGAAGGAAGAGATAATGATCAAGAGATCGAGTTCCAGCATCGATGGACGAGCGTCCACGGTCCGTCCATGGAGGACGGGTGTTTGCTCAACCGAACGAGCGTTCAGAGGTGCGATTTACATTCAGAGAGTTCAGACGCTGCGTTACGAACGAGCGCTCAACCTCCGTCCAAGGCACCTCAAACGAGCGTCCCAAAGAAATGGACGGGCGTCCCTTAAACCGACCTAGCGGCCGAATTTGACTTATTTCTCTATAAATAGTCGCGTTTTCTCACACAAAAAGGATACAATTTGAACCCTAAACCCTGTGGGGCAGCTTGGCTGCGTTTTATTCTATTTTCTTCCAGCTTTATGCAATTAGATTCATAGATTAGATTAGCTACTTTTCATGTCTTTTTATTCATCAATTTCAAGTCTCACGAAGATGATAAGAGGCTAGACCTCTTTTGAACGAACGGTGTGAAGCCTATCCGCCAACTATTCAGATTCGAATCGTGATTGTTTTGTGAGTTCTTTAATACAAGTTGTTTCTTTTATCATGTTTACATTGTTTATTGCGAATTATATCGAAAGATGTTTGCTTTTGTGTTTGTTTTATGTGATGAAAATCATGTTAACTTTAGAACACCATGATAAAAGAGTAGATCTTTAATCTATAAAACGAAAAGTTAATAGGTTAGATTTCTAGGTTAGAGACGTTAGAGTTTCCACCTTTGTTTTGAAAAGCGTTAATCAGAAATCGAAAGATAAAGATTGATAGGAGAACCATCTAAGAAATTAGAGGTCGTATTTAGATAAGGCAAATCACAACTTGATTAGAATCACGAAATAATCTGAATAGGATCTCAATGTTGATAGGATAGGTGGATCAATTGCTTGTTCGTTTGTTATAACTCGATTCAAATCTCTTGAAACTTGAATTGTTTAGCTTTAGTTTACTTTTTCTGCACTTTAGTTTAGTTTATTTATCGCTTTCAATCTTTCCTAGCATTGGATTAATCTCCTCTGTCTAGTTACTTTTTCTGCATATTTGTTTAGGTTAGATCCGTGACATAGTTAGTTTAAAACAAAAGCTAGGATTCACATTCGTCTAGTTCCCCGTAAGATCGACCCGGCATTAGCCTCCATACTACGATCCTTATACTTGAGGTTAACCGGTTTATTACTTGTTGTTTTGTATTGATAAAATCCGGGACAAGTTTTTGGCGCCGTTGCCGGGGAACCGGACGGTTGCCTAGTTTTTGTTTTTGTTTTTGTTTTTGTTTTTTTATAGTTAATTTGTAGAATTTATTTTATTTGTTTGCGTTCATAATTAGTTAGTTAGTAGTTAGATTAGTTGTTAGAAATCGATCCAGTAGTAAATCTTTCCTTTTTGAAATTAAGTTAGATAATTAGTTTGATACTCTGCTTTCGCTTTCATACTGCTTTTGCGTTCTTTCGTCTCAGATTGATCCGGACGGACGCCCAGGTATCACCAACGCCGTCCAATCAAGTCTCGCTCTATTCTCATTATCTATTCGCTTCTCAACGAAGCGTCCAGTTAGTCTGAACGCCCGTCCAGTTCTTCCTCCAGGAAGACGCCCGTCCAGTTAATTGGACGCCCGTCTGTCCTGTCTGCCATCAGTTTTTATTTTTATTTCAATTAGGTTTTCTGTTTTTTTCGTAGGTAAGTGTCGTAGGTAGGTTTCTTAGGTTGAATCATCTGACTCCACATCTTTCACGATCAAATTTTAGGATAAAAGGGTCCGTTTTAGCACTTGATAGTATTTTGGCCATAACTTTCGGCTCGAGTGTCGGATTGGCGCGCAGGACCCCAATTCGGAAAGCTCGTTCCGACGCCGACGACGTGGCGGACTGCCAGAGGCCGTCCGACACCGTTTTCGAGGTCAAAATCTGCTGTTTTCCCTTCCATTTTGGGGTTAGAAGATTTCAACACATGTTTTTCCCTCTTTTTAGTGTTTTCTGTTTTTCTCGTTTTAAATTTTCTTAGGTAGTTTATAGTTTTGGTTATTAGGGTTTTTCGTAGTTAAGTTTCGTAGTCTTTGATTCCTCTAGGTTTAGTTATCCTTTCCCTCTGTCTCTTTTTCCCATGCTTTCCTGCTGTTCTGATATCGTTTCTGTTCTGAAAAATCTTGCCTATGGACGAGCGTCCACTAGTTTGAACGCTCGTTCACTATAAAATTTTCATTCCAGTAGCGTTTTCCGATCCTTGAACGAACGTTCACCAGTTTGGACGCTCGTTCAGTCTATTTTCTGGGCAGACGCTCGTTCACATAAGTGGACGCCCGTCCGTCCCCCTTTCTTTCTTAATCTTTCTCTTTTCTTCTCTTTTCTTTAGGTTTTTGATCTTAGATTAAGGTTTTTAATCTTTTAGATATCAGGTCTTTAATTTATTAGTTTTTAGGTTTCCTTTCCTTAGATTTAGGTTTTCTCAACTTGATTTTGGGATCGGTTTATGCAAACTCGTAGTCACAAGGGACCATTACTTTGCTCCCCTGACATCGAGCGTACCATAGTCCGACCCAATAGGCGAAGACTTCGTTTTGACGAAGGAAAAGCCGAAGATCAAGAGTTTGAGCTATCTTTTCAAAGGGAAATCGAAGAAATTGTAATAATGGCCGCTGAAGATAGACGGACATTGGCGAATCGCCATGCCTGGTGCGAGAATCACCAACCCAAATATCGTCTTACCAACATTTACCGCACAAACTTTCGAACTCAAACCCGGTCTCATTCGGATGATGCAAAGCATGCATCAATGTTTCACGGGTTCCCTATCAAAATCCTCACACACACGTACACACATTCACTGAGATATGTGGTACGACACGCATTCAAGGTGTGAGTGAGGATGTGATTAAACTTACATCGCTTCCGTTCATTGAAGGGAGAAGCTAAAGAGTGGTATATCTCTCTCCTCCGAATCCATTACCACACTGGCTGCATTGGAGAAAGAATTTTTAAGCCAATACTTTCCACCGGCCAAGACAGCCCAGTGTTTGAGGGAAATTTATAATTTCTATCAAGCGGAAACAGAATCTTTCTTTGAGGCATGGAAGAGATTTAAGGCTCTTCTTCGTAAATGCCCCCACCATGGGTTAGACTTGCAGAGGCAAGTCAATACTTTTTTCAGTGGATTGACCGAGCTCACCAAGGGCATGGTCAATAGTTCATCAGGTGGGGCATTCCTGAGGAAAACGCCTCAAGAGGGGTGGGCATTGTTCGAAGACATTGCCAAATATAATTACGCCCCCTCCTTTCAAGCTGTTCAGGCACCACCTCCTCCTCCTCCTCCTAGGATCGAGGAGGTGAAAATGCAGAACGAGATTTCCATGCTGAAGCAGCAGCTGGCTACGCTTACCACGTCTCCAAATCCGAGTTATCAGACTCCTTCATTTATACAGAACTCTCAAGTTCTGTATTGCGAGAATTGTTCTCAGACTGGCCACATGGTTGGCCAGTGTCAATTCATGCCCCCCAATTCTTATCAAGTCAATGCTGTCCAGAATCATGGACAGTACAACCAAGTCGCATGCCAGGTATGTGACGATATGGGGCATATCTTGCTCGTTTTACGTCCTATGATTGACATGACAGCTGAAATCAATGCCTTCAATGGCCAGCCAAATCAAAGGTTTGGTAATCAATTCACCGCCAAGGCAACTTTGAAACCAGGTTTCCACCCAAATCAAAATCTAAATTGAATTTCAATCAAAACTCAATTTCAATCAAACCCTAGTTTTAATCGAACCCGAACTTGAATTCTTCCAATCCAAATCAAGGTTAAATCAAAGTTGGCCTAACAATCCAAATCCTGCATTTCAAAGTCGGTCCAAATTAACCTTTCTCTCAAAACATTCGTAACTCTCAAGGTCCATCTCACGTTGATGATCCGGAAGCTAGATTGGACTCCTATCGAAAGAGTCAAGGAGCGAACAATAACTTCCAGAGGAGCAAAATAATAATATCCAGTTGTTGATGAATTCGATCAAGCACCTTGAGAAGCAAATGGTGACCAAAGAAGCTTCTGCACCATCGTAAGCGTATGCCAAACTCCACGGAGAGAAATCCCAAAGGTGGTCATGTAGCTCATCTTCGAATTGAATCTTGGCCAATGCACCGACTTGGTTCCTTCACTTCCATACGGTGGAGGAGAGGCGGTGCAATGAACTTAAGAAGTGGTACTCAATCGAGTGGTTCCCCAACCGTGAAACCACTAGCCCCTCCTTCCAAAGATAAGGCGGGAGGGAAGTCGAGCACCCATCATCCCCTTGGCTACAGCGCGGTACTCGTGGTGATCCCGAGAGGTGTAGAAGTTGAAAGACATCGTGGCTGATCCTCGATAGGTGAAAGAATTGAGATTCCTCGAGTGGTGATCCCTTGAGGAATGAAGAATCAATTAAGAATCCTCGGTGGTGATCCCCGAGGAGTGATGAATCAAATGATCGTCAGGTGGCGATCCTCGACTAATAAAAAAAAAGAATGATAAGACGGTGAGGTGGAAAGATGTGGAAGACAAAGCGGTTAGTTCGTCCTCGAAGAAAGTATTTTCGAGGATGATTTGAAAAAGCTTCCATTTCCACCGAGAAAGAGCAACATCCCATTGCATGAAGATAAGAAGTGCGGAAAGGTGCTTAATCTGTAAAAATACTCAGTTAATCTTCCACTCTCGAAGTTTTGGTTGAAATGCCTAAGTATACTAAATTCATCAAGGATGTTGTTTCTTCAAGAAGAAGTTAGCGAGAAATGGATCGAGCGGTTGGTGAGGATTGTTCAATGATCAATTATCCGACTTACCAATCAAAAGAGGTGACCCCGGAAAATTCGTGCTCACATTGCGGATGGGAGGCTTAGTCTTTCCAAATTCTTTATGTGACTTGGGTGCATCCATCACCGATGCCATTGTCTCGTGTGTGAGCAAATGGGTTTACAAAGTCTTCTAGAACCCACTTCCATGAACCTTCGGTTCGCGATAGATCTTCTAAGAAAGCTTCAGGATTCTCGAAAGACATTTTAGTCCGGATCGATAGATTTACCTTTCTGTTGATTGGTACGTCTTAGATATGGGAAAAGATGAGAAAGTCCCCACGATTCTTGGGAGACCTTTCCTATCCACGCCTAGGGCCCTCATCGATTGTGATGGTGGGCAAGTAACTATTCGAGTTGGTGACCAAGAGGTGAGCTATAGTGTCTCTAAATCCATTCAAGTACCCTCTGGTTCTCCAACCGGCTTTTCTATTGAGGAGTCATTTAATGACTTCAATGACTAGTGTATGGACGAGCAAGTCAAGGTCGTGGAAGCGGAATATGAGCGATTGATCGATAATCTGAATAGTCATGGTATGGTTAATCTAGACCGCTTAGCAAATGATTTTGAGGATGAGCTAAAAGAAGAAGCCTTGGCGTAGGACCACTAAGTAAGCTCAGCGATGTTGAGTTGAAGAGTGGCGATCTTAAATCAAGTCTAGAGGATCCTCCCGTAGATTTGGTGCTCAAGCCGTTACCTAAACATCTTAAGTATGTGTTTTTAAGAGAAGGTGACAAGCTTCCTTTGATCATCTCTCGCCAAGCTATCTCGTATAGAAGAGCTTAAAGCATTAAACGTCTTGCGCAAAAATGAAAAAGCCTTTGGATGGCGGGTGGGAGATATCCGAGGATATCTCCCGACATCCGTATGCACAAGATCAAGACCGAGGAGGGTGCAAAACGAGTTAGACAAACCTCGAGAGAGGCTCAACCCTCACATGCAAGAGGTAGTCAAGAAGGAGATCATTAAACTTCTAGATATGGGTATCATTTACGCCATTGTTTGACAAAGTGAATGGGTTTCCCGACTCGTAGTCCCCCCCAAAAGGGGAATTACTATTGAGAAGAATGAGAAGGGAGAAGAGATAGCATTGAGGCTCACATCGGGGATACAGAGTATGTATCGATTATCGAAAGCTCAATGAGGTCACACCGAAAGATCATTTTCCCTTCCATTCATTGACCGATGCTTGAGCGTCTGGCGGGCACGATTCTACCGCTTCTGGATGGATATTCGGATACTTCCGATACCCATCGATCCTGTTGACCAAGAGAGACCACTTTCACCGCCTCTATGGTACATTCGCCCACTGAGCGGATGCCATTTGGTCTCTGTAATGCCCCACCACCTTTCAAACATGTATGATGGCAATCTTTGACGGGCTAGTTGAAAAGTGCATGGAGATTTTTATGGATGACTTCTCGGTCTTTGGTCACTCCTTCGATGATTGCCTCGATAATCTTGATCGGGTGTTGTCAAGATGTGTGGAAAAGGACTTAGTGCTTAATTGGGAAAAATGCCATTTCATGGTAGATGAAGGTATAGTCCTTGGCCACAAAGTGTCCGCCAAAGGTATAAAGTAGATAGGGCCAAGGTAGAAGCTATTGAGAAGATGAGTTATCCTAAGAATGTTCGGGAAGTCCGAGGTTTTCGGACATGTCGGTTTCTATAGGAGGTTCATCCAGACTTTTCAAGGATCGCCAAGCCCTCGCTCTACCTTACTAAAAGAAGACGTTACTTTTGCTTTTGATGATAGTTGCAAGCACGCGTTTGAGGAGCTCAAAATCGTCGATCTCTGCTCCAATTCTTATTTCACTGACCGAACTTGCCCTTTGAGCTTATGTGCGATGCATCCAACTATCTTGGTTGGTGCGTCTTAGGGCAAAAGCTTAATGGAAAGTTCCACCTATCTATTACGCCACCACACGTTGAATCCTTCGCGCAAGTTAACTATACGACTACCGAAAAGGAATTATTGGCCGTAGTGTTTGCTATGGACAAGTTCCGTAGTTACTTGTTAGGTGCTCAAGTGATCGTGTGGACTGATCACGCTGCTTTGCGGTATCTGATGACTAAAAAGGATGCTAAACCGCGCCTACTGCGTTGGATACTGACCCTACAAGAGTTTGACGTTCAAATCAAAGACAAGAAGGGCAGTGAGAATGTAGTAGCGGATCATGTGTCTAGGATGTTAAATGAGGAAAAGGGTGATCCTGATGATATAGATCTTTACTTTCCTCTAGAAAACATCATGTTGATCGATGGCCGTTCTCCTGATGTTCCATGGTATTCCTCCATTGTAAACTACCTTCATGCCCGTTATCTCGATCCTGAAATGTCTTATCAAGAGAAGAAGAAGTTCTTCTCTGATATGAAATATTTCGTTTGGGATGAACCTTATCTTTTCAAGATCTCAGAAAGATGGTTTGCTTAGGAGATGTGTTCCGAATCCGAGCAACGCGATATAATCGAAAGCAATGCCATAGTGGACCCACAGTGGTCACTTTGGTCCTTGGAAAACGGTTGCGAAGATCTTCCAAATTGGTTTCTATTGGCCCACGATCTTTAAGGACGAAGCCTTCGCAAAGCTTGTGATCGTTGCCAAAGAACCGGAGCTTTGACAAGGCGGTTTGACATGCCGTTGAAACCCATCCTTGAATGCGAAGTCTTTGATGTTTGGGGCATCGATTTTATGGGACCATTCCCGTCATCTTGTGGCAACAAATACATCTTAGTCTGCGTTGACTATGTTTCGAAATGGGTGGAGGCAATTGCCACTCCTCACAATGATCATAAAACGGTCATGAAATTTCTGAAGAAGAACATCTTTGTGAGGTTTGGATGTCCACGTGCCTTGATAAGTGATGAAGGGACACACTTTTGTAACCGACCCTTGGAGAAAGTCCTCGAGAAGTATGGTGTTCGTCACAAAACTGGCACACCATATCATCCGATGACTAGTGGTCAGGTTGAGCGAAGCAACCAGAGTCTTAAGAAAATCCTGGAGAAGACGGTGAATAGTCATAGAAAAGACTGGAGTCTGAAGTTGGACGATGTACTTTGGGCATATAGGACTGCCTATAAGACCCCTATGGGTACATCGCCATATCAAATGGTCTACGGGAAACCATGTCATCTCTGTCGTCGAGCTGTGAGCACACGTATGCGTCTTGGGCTACGAAGTTTCTTAACTTCGATTCCCAATCTGTGGCAAACACCGCTGCAGCGAGCTGCATGAGCCGGATGAATTCGGACTCCAAGCTTACGAAAGCGCCAGATTAGTAAGGAGAAAGATGAAACTCCTCCACGATGCCAAGATAAAGAAGAGAGAATTCAAGGTCGGTGAGCAAGTGTTACTCTACAATTCCAGTTGCATTTGTTTCTGGCAAGTTGAGGACACGTTGGTCCGGTCCTTTCGAGATTCTCCAAATCATTCCCCGGAGGTGTGCTAGAATTACGAGGTTATGGTGATCAACCGTTCGAGTTAATGGTCGAGGTGCAAGCACTATATAGGTGAACATAAAGAAAAACCTTTGATTGTTAAATTTCTCGATATTCTCGGATGTGGTGTTACTCAAGTCGAAGAATTTGACGAGTTATCACCCGACTTGTTCTCCGAGGATGACGGTAGTGATCCGTCTGAAGAAGTTCTAGCGAGGTAGTCTTGATATGGAAGAGTTTGAGAGGAGCGACAACTTAAACGTCATCGGTGAGTCGGAGGAGAAAGAACACAACCATGGGGAAACTTAAAAAGGTATGGAGAGCTTTCAAAGATTTAACCCCATGCGTTAAGTGTTGTTTCTGCGGCCACACTACTGACCAAAGCTTAAACGAGGTAGTGGCTGGCAGAAAGGTTAAATGGCCTGATCCAGGCTGAGCTTCAAATGTGTCGAGCTAACGACAATAACCATTAGCGCTACTAGGAGGCATCCTAGATATCCCTTATTATATTAGTTTCTTTCTTTAGTTATTTTTCCTTGTTCTAGTTGTTTTAATCTTATTAGGATTGTGTTTGTTTTTTGTCAGTCAGCCGTCCTAGGCTTATACAGGGTCGAAGTGTGGTTTTGTTTACGATTTCCTCTTATCTTTATCTCTATCACTTTTGCACGATATGGTTTAATCCCTTGTATCCCCCGAGGTATTTCTTTGTTTTTCATGTGTGCAGGGTATTTGCATTAGCATTAGCAATTGTGCGCTTTTTAGATGAAGCCGCTTTTCGGTGGATGGTCCACGATCTATCGACTTCTTCGAGCATTTTGGATCTCGATCTAGACCACTTCCGCACTGCCGCATTCGACCGCAATCGCCTAAGTGTTCTTTTTTTTTTAATTACGCACAACATGAGGACATGTTGTAATTTAAGTGTGGGGAGGGATTAGTCGATATGTATCTATACGTTTGCTTATATGATGTTATTTCTATGCTAAAATGAGCTAAATTTTAAAAAATTTTTGTTTTGTCTCGAGTGAGCAATGCACGTTTTTGTTCGGTTTGTTATAGTCATTGATGCTGTATACCATATTTTTAGTGAGTTAGTTGTTTCACCAAGATTTATTTTTCACGTGCCATAGTGAATGATGAGCTAATTTATAAAGTTATACCCTTTTTGGATTAGTGGTTTTGATTATCTTGTAAGTCGTGTGCTTAGTGCTACGTATATATCTTGAGATTTATGATAGTTTGTATTTAGTTCCGAGTATGATATACTGTGAATATCTAGAAGTTTGAATGTGATAAGTAACACGGGGCTAATGTCAATTAAAAGGATAAGTTAATAGTTGATTAAAAAAGGGTGTGTCGAAAGCTAGTCGATGATTTGAGTGAGGTAGGGTATACCACGTATGTCCTATTCCACTATGATGACTAAAAGCTCACGACAGTTAGAAAAAGCTGCCTTATGATTGGAGTAAGGTAGGGTGTTATCTCGAAATGTCCTATTCTGCTATGAGGGCAATAGCTTGTTCTAATGTGTGTTTAAAGTGAAATGGCTAAATCAACTAAGATATTGTTACTAAATTGAATATAAGGCTTAGTTGTCGTTAATCTTATCCCCAGATAAACCGATGGATATGTTGTAGGGATTATCCTCTCGAGTATTTCGTAAAGGCCCTAGATTCATTCGATCATTCTTTTCGGGATATGTCACGCTTGTAGGGTGCATCTTATGAGTGTCATTTATTGCTATTCTACGATGGGGTATTAGCTAGTTTTGCTTTGAGTTTCTCAAGTTTGGATTTAGTGGAAATTTTCTATGGCTATGCACACACACGGGTGAACTTCTAGTTTATTGACTATATGGTATATGTGTTGAAATGTCTATATTCTTTCCGAGCCTTTATCTTGTTTTGTTTTGCTCGGGACGAGCAAAAGATAAGTGTGGGGGAGTTGTTAAGGGTGATTTTGTACGGTTTTTAACATTATATTTGATAATGATTTCCTCCGTATTTGTATAATTTGCATAGGAAATGTGGTTTTAAATGATTTATTAAGCAAGTGAGTTTTTAATTAGTTTATTCGCAAAATGAGGTTGTGTATGTGTTTTAATTATGGTTTTACGAGTATTTGGATTGTGTTACGCTTTGCGATGTCTTAATGTGATGTAGATACATGTTGGAGGCTAAATTGATGATCAAATGATGATATAATTCGAGCTAAATCGAGATAGAGATGAGAAAAGAAGGATAAAGATGGAAGAAGGAAGAGATAATGATCAAGAGATCGAGTTCCAGCATCGATGGACGAGCGTCCACGGTCCGTCCATGGAGGACGGGTGTTTGCTCAACCGAACGAGCGTTCGAGGTGCGATTTACATTCGAGAGAGTTCAGACGCGTTACGACGAGCGCTCAACCTCCGTCCCAAGGCACCTCAAACGAAAGGCCCAAAGAAATGGACGGGCGTCCTTAAACCGACCTAGCAAAGCAGACTTACTTATTTCTCTATAAATAGTCGCGTTTTCTCACACAAAGGATACAATTTGAACCCTAAACCCTGGGGGCAGCTTGGCTGCGTTTTATTCTATTTTCTTCCGCTTATGCAATTAGATTCATAGATTAGATTAGCTACTTTTCATGTCTTTTTATTCATCAATTTCAAGTCTCACGAAGATGATAAGAGGCTAGACCTCTTTTGAACGAACGGTGTGAAGCCTATCCGTCAACTATTCAGATTCGAATCGTGATTGTTTTGTGAGTTCTTTAATACAAGTTGTTTCTTTTATCATGTTTACATTGTTTATTGCGAATTATATCGAAAGATGTTTGCTTTTGTGTTTGTTTTATGTGATGAAAATCATGTTAACTTTAGAACACCATGATAAAAGAGTAGATCTTTAATCTATAAAAACGAAAGTTAATAGGTTAGATTTCTAGGTTAGAGACGTTAGAGTTTCCACCTTTGTTTTGAAAAGCGTTAATCTGTAAATCGAAAGATAAAGATTGATAGGAGAACCATCTAAGAAATTAGAGGTCGTACTTAGATAAGGCAAATCACAACTTGATTAGAATCACGAAATAATCTGAATAGGATCTGAATGTTGATAGGATAGGTGGATCAACTGTTCGTTCGTTTGTTATAACTCGATTCAAATCTCTTGAAACTTGAATTGTTTAGCTTTAGTTTACTTTTTCTGCACTTTAGTTTAGTTTATTTATCGCTTTCAATCTTTCCTAGCATTGGATTAATCTCCTCTGTCTAGTTACTTTTTCTGCATATTTGTTTAGGTTAGATCCGTGACATAGTTAGTTTAAAACAAAAGCTAGGATTCACATTCGTCTAGTTCCCCGTAAGATCGACCCGGCATTAGCCTCCATACTACGATCCTTATACTTGAGGTTAACCGGTTTATTACTTGTTGTTTTGTATTGATAAAATCCGGGACAACTGTTATCAAGAAAAGACGTGGTCCTTCTCAATCTAAACCGTTCATAATTTCCACCCATCCACTTTTTCACGATCTCAACACATTTATGACAAGACGTTTTAAGTCCCACTCAATTTTTAACTACCCCCACTCCAAATTATAAATATCCAGAATTTTCTTTTATATAATTTCTTTACGCCTGAATTCTGAATCCACTTTCTGAATTTCAAATTTTCAAATCTTCAATCAAATCCAGAAAAATGAACTTCACTCGTGTTGAACCCGGAATGATCGTTACTCTTGATCAATATATTGCAAAATATGTTGACAAACTCTAGTTAATTCTATTGCGACAAAAATTCAAAAAATTAAAGGATTGGAAGCAGTCTTCAACATCGATCTAAAAACTGTTTGTTTAGAAAGCATCGGAGACTTCTATCAATTTGGATGAACAGCCGTGGAAGGAAAAGATACACAAACCTTCATCACCACTGGCAGTAATAAAGAGATCAAAGTCACTGAAGAATTAATTGCAGAAATCTTTGGCTTAAACAAATCCGGAGGATCAGCAGCCATTAAGTTGACTAAAGAACAGAAAGAGAAGTTATGGAAAGATATAGCAATTAACGGTGAATCTACTGTCCTACAGACTGGAAGCACAAGCCTACTCAAACCAGAGTTTAATTTTCTTTCGAAGTTGCTGGCAAATTGCATAATTGGGAATGCTGGAAACTTCAGCAACTTATCTGGAGCAAAACTTGATTTGCTTTACATAATCTAGTTTGAAAAGGATTTCAATTGGGCAAGGTATCTATATGATCAATTGATAGCACAATCAATTGATGTACCCAAAAAGAAGACCGACGTAAAGAAAGGAAGATTTTATCACAAGAAAACTCTAGCATTAGTGGTCCAAAGGATACTCGATCACTTTGGAGTTGCTAAAAGGAAAGAAACACCTGTTGCTGATGGAAAGATTGATATTAAAGAAGAAAAGCCAAGGAAAATGAAAGCTGAGAAAACTGAGACTGAACTCAAAAAGAATAGAAGCAGGAAATCAAAAGAACCTGCAACTGGAGACGAAGTGTTAGCACAAATTGAAGACCTGAAGAAAAGAAGAAAGCAGTTAGAAGAAACTAGAAAAGGCGTAACTGAGAAACCAATGGAAATATCATCAACTCAAGAAGCTAGAACTGAGATTGCTGACAAATCAGCACCTATAGTGCAAACTGAGATTAATCTCACCCAATCCATTCCAACCTTGGTAACTGAGGAAGCTGTACAAGGAACGGAAACAAGGAAAGAAACTGAAGTTATCAATAGAGAACAGATTGTTGAAACTGACTTGCAGGAAGAAGCTGTAACTCAGAGGGAACAAACCCTGAGAACTGATCTTGATAATGAAGAATCAGACAGCGATGAAAGACTGATTGATGAAACAACATTGAACATGCTCATGTTGCTTTCAAAGTCTAGAGCTACTCCTCAAAAATCTATACCCAGCTTGGAACAGGAGGAAACTGTTAAAGAATTCACAGCTCCTCAAACTGAAGAAAATGAGGATGAAGCAATAACTGAATCAACCAAGTTTATTCAATTGGATGAACGAGTTCATGAAGCTGAACCGACTGGACACACAATGGAAGAAGTTCCAATTGTTGAATTGGAACCTGAGCAAAGCGAAAAACAAGCCGTTGAAGAAGACGCAAGTGAAAAAGTTTTACAAACTGAGCCGTTAATCTCAGGTTCTGAGATTGAAAAAGGAACATCGATTGTTTTTTACTCATCACTGAGGGAGAAACCAGCAGAACAAATCTTATGCAAACTGATGATCCCATGCAAATTGAAGTTCCTACTCAAGGAGAAGAACTTGAAATCACAAGGGATTCCGAAGACACCCTCACACCATTCAAACCTCCATCTGCTCATACAGAACTATTGGAAGCTGATTATGAACGATTGCAAAGATACGTAACACGGAAGTTCGGTTCCATAAATGATCGAGAGAAGTCGATGCGTAAATGGAGATCATTGAGAAATGGGTATTCGATCTATACAACATCACAAGCTTAATGGAGATAATCGATACCGAAAAATTCCTAAATCAAGGATATGCATTAATTAGAAACAGTTATTGGAAGGAAGACATAGCCTGTGGAAGCTCTAAGAAAATGATGATGATCTTGAGGAAGATCCTGATCTACAAAAAGGGATTCTTGCCTCTATACAAGAAAAGGAAACTGCAACCGAACGAAATACTGATGAAGACTCAAGTAGTTCTGATGGAAGCAGTAGAAGCTCAAGTTCTGAAAACTTATCTGAAACTCAGTCGGACAAGGAAGCACAAGAAGGATATCAGTCTCCCACTGATAAATCCACACTTGAAATAGCAAGATCATTGGCAGACATACCTGGAGAAGAATTAGATGATGAACTGGAAGTACATTTGTCACCAGCAAAAATTATTGATTCATCAAGACTGGAGGAAACTGAGAAACAGTCGGAAGAAGAAAGACAATCAGCTGAATGTAGAGAGAAATTGAAGGAAATCGTTCTCTCACCTCTAAAGCAAACTAACTTACAAGATGCTGAAGCAAGCAAGTCAAAGGAACAACAAGAAAGAAGTTCACAAGATGTTCCTACTCAAGTCGATCTCATTAGATTTTATCACAATGAGATACTCAGAATTCAAAAGGATGACATGAGCTTATTCGGAAAAGTTTTAAAATCTTTAGAAGCCAGCCAAGATGAACGATCCAAACTTGAAAAGAAGATGGATACTGTGAATGACAGTTGTCAAAATACTCTGCTTGAGATTCGGAAAACAACCACTGAACATATCACGAAGAAGAATGAAACCCAAGACAGATGGAAAGTCATTCTCAGTAATCTAGTGGACAGAATGTTTTTAATGGAACAGGGACTAAAGGACTCAGTTGTGGCTCAAACCATATTGGCATCAACTCAACAAACATTAAATGCTTACATCAAAAGCCTGATTAATAAAGATGATGTCAATAAGGGGGAAAGTTTGGACATCTTAAAAGTCCATACAGCTGAAATACCACAAGTTCTCACAAATGTTGATGATAAGTTAAGTGATCTGAAGAAAGCAAGAGCAGATTTTACTGATAATGAGATGAAACTGATTGTTAAGTACTCAGAACCAACTGACAAAAGAGTTGGTCTGGATTCTCGTCTCTACAATTTGTTCAAAGACTTACTAGAGAAAGAAGGAGTTTCAAAAGAAGAATCTCTTGAAACTTTTCTACACATGCAAAAGATACTTGTGTACTATTGGAATAAACTGAAGAAATGGGAAGCAGACGGTACCTTAGATAAAGTTTCAGAGAAAGTTGAAAATACTGAACCCGAATTTATTCAAACTCTACTCAGAACGGCCACCAATGAAAGGCTAAGGACATCAGTTTTCACATTTGCAACTCTATTCAAAAGTAAATTCTTCAAGAAAAAAAATTAATCTCAGTCATGGAACATTTGGGCAAGCATTCAAGGAATTGAACATTCAGCCACAAATGAAAAAATGAGAATTGTTGCAGAGAACTATGATAATCAACCAGGACATTAAATTCAGTTGTTTTACTTATGTTGTACTTTAATCTTGTAACTCGGCTATCAAATAAAGTTTCAGTTTCTCAGTTCATGGTGTTATTTATTATGCTTTTGTCTTTTATCTTTTTGCATTGCTTTTAAGGAGGGTATTGACATCATCAAAAAGGGGGAAATTGTTGGAAATAAAATTTATGTTTTGATGATGATTCATCACTTAGTTTATTAATTGTTCTTAACCCTATTGATGAAGTGTCATAACTAGCTGTTATAGTGCAAAGCAAAAAGATGTCTAGATACCAATGTATAGGATTTATTAAAGTCTGATAATTGTATAAGTTAAATCAGACAAGCACTGTAATTGTTCTTGACCAAAACTGAGAAATGGAGAAACTGACATTTTGACTAGATGAGACCCTTCGAAAAACTGACAACAGAGCAGATCTACATAAGATTGAAGAAGATAAGTTCGCTGAGAGTTACAGACTCGGTTGGCTTATCTAGAAGAATGAAGAACTGAGGGACACAGACTCAGTTATTGAAGAATGAAGAACTGAGGGACACAGACTCAGTTATTGAAGAATGAAGAACTGAGGGACACAGACTCAGTTATTGAAGAATGAAGAACTGAGGGTTCAAACTCAGTTATGAAGATTAAAAGTCGAGACTGTAAAGTTGGAATTCAGGCAAGATTGTGGTGACCTGAACTGACTTTACAGATCTTGTATGAAGACCTAAGAATCATAAGGACAATGAATTCTTAGATGATAAATGTATCATGGTGTTCTCTGATTAAGTCAATTGTAATCAGGTGAAAAACTGGAGTACTGATATTTGAAGAAGAATAAAATCTCAGTTAATGCTCCAAGTCAGTAAGGAAACTGACAAGTAATAAACTCAACAGAATCGATAAGGAAACTCAGTTTTACAAGTTAATCATCCAACAAGCTGAAAGTACAATCGAACGTTGTAAAGTAAGAAATCTCATTGGATGAGTCACTGACACAGCAGGAACGGTTAGAAAACATAGCCGTTACAAAGCAGGATAAACCCCTATAAATAGATTACCTCTCTAACATCAAAAAAAAGAGAATGCAAGTATATGACAAAAAGCAAGAAAATCTATCTAGTCAAGAAAGATCAAATTGAGGGGGAAAGCCAAATTCAAAAGAATACCTGCTAAATACTTAATTGCAAGATCAAGAAATTTCTTCAAAGAGTTCAAACATATTCAGACAGATTCAAGATCTTACGTTTGAAGAAATACAGAGCCGTGCTTAAATTAATCATCTAGAAGAAAAGTTCAAATCACAGTTGAATCATAGTCATTGATTCAAGGTCTCAACTTTGATTATATCAAAGGTCTAGACTGTGAAACACCAAGAAGGTGTGAAGGACAGTTGAGTGCAGTCAGGAAGACTGTGTTTGTGATGAGCTGGTGAAGAGGCAATTCTACCCTCCAAGGACCAGTGGTTCAAACAATTGAAGAGCAAAGAATCCTACCTGCTCTACAAGTGTTTAGATAGTGAAGCTAGGGATTAGCCAAGGACTATCAGTTTAGGACTTTTTGTAACTGGGCCATCTCAAAGAAGTTCTAGTGGAATTTTCCTCCGCATCACAGGGGAAGAGAGGACGTACATGATTACACCACCTGGAACCTCTATAATACTTGTCCATTTACTTTATGCATTCATTTACTCCCTTATAATGGTTTTCATATTGAAATTATAGTTACTAATTGTTAAAGGCTAATTTTTTATCCGCTGCCAGTTAACGAGACTAAATATAAGACAGTAATAACTTATATTCAGTTAAGCTAACTGAACTCCGCACAAGTTAAAGGGACAGAATCGAAGATCGCTTTAAGTTTCAGAAACTTCGGTTCTGGGACTTTTCCAATTCAGGATTAGTTTTTGGTGACACGTTTATTCACCCCCCCTAATCTTGTGTTAGCATTTCCAAGGGACCAACAAGTAGGATACAAATCCTTTAAACTCTCAAACCCATACATTCGAGTTTGCAAAGACGTAATTAACAAATGTCTACGTGACAAAGCATCGGCCACAATATTATCTTGTCCCTTTTTAAACTTAATCACATAGGGAAAGGACTCGATAAACTCAAAGTAACGAATATGGCGCTTACTCAACTTTCCTTGTCCCTTAAGGTATTTTAAAGACTCGTGGTCCGTGTGAATAATGAACTCTCGTGGTCGAAGGTAATGTTCCCACGTTTGCAAACAATGAATTAAAGCATACAGCTCTTTATCATACGTAGAGTAATTTAAATGCGCACCCTTAAGTTTCTCGAAAAAATAGGCAATTGTACGTTTGTCTTGTAGTAACACGCCCCCTATTCCCACCCCCGAAGCATCGCACTCAAACTCAAAGACTTTATCAAAATCGGGTAAAGCAAGAATAGGTGCAGAAATAAGTTTAAACTTAAGGGTTTCAAAAGACTCCCTTTGTCGGTCTCCCCAATTGAATGGCGCATTCTTTTTGATAAGTTCCGTCAACGGAGCAGCAATGGAGCTAAAATCCTTCACGAAACGTCGGTAAAACCCCACCAAACCAAGGAAGCTACGTACATCAGCCACGGTTTTGAGTTGTGGCCATTCTTTGATTGCTCGGACCTTTTCTTGGTCAACCTCCATGCCATCTGCACTTACAACAAAACCAAGAAATACGACTCTATCTAAACAAAAGTCACACTTCTTTAAGTTCGCATACAACTTAGCACGACGTAGTGTCTCAAGTACAGCCCGCAAATGTTCTAAGTGAAGATCAAGATTGGTGCTATAAATTAAAATATCATCGAAATAAACCACCACAAAATGACCTATAAAATCTTGTAGAACTCCGTTCATTAAGCGCATAAACGTGGACGGTGCATTCGTGAGACCAAACGGCATAACTAACCATTCATAAAGCCCAAACTTAGTCTTAAAAGTGGTTTTCCACTCATCTCCCTCACGTATACGAACTTGATGATACCCACTTCGTAAATCGACTGTAGTAAAGACTTTACTACCATGTAACTCATCGAGCATATCATCTAAACGTGGAATCAGGTAACGATATTTAACGGTTGTGTTATTTAGCGCACGACAATCCATACACAAACGCCACTCGCCACTCTTTTTCGGAACAACTATAACGGGAACGGCACACGGACTTAAAGATTCCCGAATTTTGCCTTTATCCAACAGCTCCGCAACTTGCTTTTGGATCTCTTTAGTTTCCCAAGGCAATCTATGAATAAGAATTGTTTGGAAGAAGGCTTATAGGTGAGTGATGTAGAAGGTAAGTGTGTGTGGAAGAAGTAGTAACAAGTAACTCGTAACAAGTAGCCATGTATCAATCCAAGAAAGTGTAAACAATGAACAAATGTTCTCCACACTCAACTCTTTTTTTATTTTTTTTAAAAAAATACAGCTCGTATTTTTTTTTAAACGAGCTGATTCTTTTTTTTTTTGATAATAAATGGAGAACTTGAACCAACTTTAAACTTCTAAAATAATAAAGTCTGCACTTAATAAAAAAAAGATGTTACTAATTAACAATTTATGTCCAATTATCACATAATTCCAAGAGGCACAAGTTACACACTCTTTCCTTATGAAGGGGCCGAGTGGTATATGGTTAGATGGCTGCAATTTCGTGAAATGGCTGATAATAACAAGGATTAAGAGTACACAATAGAACACACAATCATAACATCTTGTATAATCAGTGACAAGCCAAAGGAAGCAAGGAAGGTTGAAGGAGCTGTCTAAAACCTGCGTTTTTATGGCTGATTATATATATATAGGGACGAAAATGAGGAGTAATATGAGATAGGATAGGCAATCAAGCAAAATAAGCATATACCAATCAAGAAGATACTAGCATACACCAAAAAGGATGCCCACGTTTTTTTTAGAAGGACGAAAAGGAAAAAAAAATTCTGGAATGAACAAGATGAACAAACAAGTAATCTAAAGGATGAACACCTAAATCCTGAAGCTCTGATACCAAATGATATGAAGATTGAGGATCTAGATTTAAGTGTTCTTACAAAATTATGCTATATTCACATTTTATGAAGAAAGAAACAAGAAGAAACGAATACTTACTGGGAAATGAATGTTAAGAACGAAAATAAAAGGATAGGAGCAGCTTAGATCCACCCTCAGAATCGCACTCCGGGTTTCTCCAAGTTCGAGAACGTCGCACAAAGGTCGCTCACACCTTTGATAAATTCTCTAGTTAATCCTTCACCCAGTCACAAGGAAAATTTTTAACTGTTTGTTTCAATCACTGAAACTTAAAATATATAATATTTTCACTCAAATATAACTTAAGTTTATACAAGGTAAGTTACAATCCTTATATAGAACTCAAAATAACTAGCTACTCTCAAACTAGCAATGTGGGACAAAAATACTTATAGTTTGGAGTTTGAGAGTTGGAAACATGCTTAAACCGATGTGGGAGACTTAAGCCACGTCCAAGGCATGTCTAGGACAAGTCTTGGACATGTCTTGGGTGCAAACTTGGACAAGGTCTATTTTTAGTAGGGAAAGTTTCCAAAAATTAAGGTGAAAAAGGTATCGGGTTTTTGAAAGGTAAAAAGGGTAGATTACTATAGGATAGGGCCTAGGATATCTTTAAGGTATAGGGTACTTGAGAATGGAGGGTTTAGTTTCCCAAAATGGAAAGCCGATGGTCGGGTTTGGCAAAACTGCCATTTTGGGAAGGGTTATGCAAATTTGTTCAAAAGTCCCCAAAAACCCCTACCCCTTATTACATATAAATAATAACAAAATAGATAAGTTTTCCTCTCCCACTCGATCATAAGACAAAGAAAGAACTAATTTCTTCAATGCATCTTCGAGTCTTCATTTCCGAGCTCTCGTCATCGGTCCATCTTGAATCTCCAACTCATCTTCAATGATCTCACTTTCTTGGCTCTCTTGGTACGCATCAAGTGCCTACTCGCATCACTTGAGAACCCTCTTCCAGCTCCTCGTACGAACTAAGAATCTGCAATAAAGAACATACATGGTTAGTAGCTCTAGTATCAAGTATCCAAGTGGACACATCTTTAGCTACATTAAAAGATTCCAAGAATAGTAATTCCAAATTACCTTTCTTAACTTTCCCAATAACAGCCTTGGCTTTGCCATCTTTTACATCATGAAGATAATCCGGACAATGGTGTTTCCAATGTCCTACCTCCTTACATTAAAAGTGAGTACATATTGCACATTCTCGTATGTGAGTACCACGTTTAGATTACTCTTCCATTTCTTAAAGTTTTTTCCCGATAATTTTTCAGACAGTAAAGCAGAAATTTGAGCAGACATTTTTGCTGAAAATAAAATGACATATATTAATTCAAGTTTAACACTACTATATAAGTTTATTTTAGGAATTGTAAACTAAAATTAAGTCTACTCTACCATTCCAAGGTTTTAACCTCGCATCTCAGTGCCGCCGTAGGGTAGGTCAAATAGATGACGGTTAAATCGAGACAATCTCATCAATGAATAACTTGTGAGAATCGAACATCCCTTTATTCATTGACTACCTTCCTTTTTTAGCCTAGATATTATCAAGAATACCCTTGATGAGTGTTACCTACTATATCGGATCTCTTAGGTACACCCCGAGTGTGCCGTCGTAGGATAGGTCAGTGACCCGACGAGTACCTAGAAATCCGATCCTTTCGGAGACCAAGCCATGAATGTTGATAGGGGTGAACACCATCCGTAGGGGGATGAAATCAAAGCGCCGTGAGGCGTCACCCTTCTCTCACTTGTATGTATAGTAGAGGCCGTGGGGTTGGCTGTCACCTCCCCCGCTCCCAGTCAATATTTTGGAAGTGGTTGTGGGTTAACTAACCACGTCTTTTTGATGTTAACATAAAAGCACATCAAATCAAGGATTCCGAATGGTGTCGGTGACGTAGGCAAGCCTACCCGTCCTATTCGCTGGAACATATGTGACAGTCGGACGAAATCGGGTCAAGAGAGCCCCATTGAGATAAGAAGGAATCACCCCTGCGCTCACCGGTGTAGCTTAATCTTGCCAGACCCCCGTGCATACATCACACTAGGAGGGTTAAGTCGGTCAAGCGAAGCTCAGTTGACCACCCAACCTATAGGCGAACCGTTTTATCCAAGATTTATTGTTCTTTTACCATCATTCAATCTCGTAGACACTACGAATTGAAAACGTGATCTCGTTTGGGCTTTTAAGGCGGTTCACTGAGAACACACCCTGAAAAGGCTTAACAATTTCATAACCCGTCCTCGGATCTTTAATTAGTTACTAAATTAATTAATTACCACGTATTAATTAAATTTCAACTAATTACGCGAGTCTGTATACATGCCTATTTTAATTACCAAAATTAAAATTCTACATGTATGCATGGAGTGGATTTATGATATGATGCATGTCATGGCAATTCCGATTTTATATCTATTTTATGATCAAACATATAAAAAATAAATTGCGGAAAATTTAAACACCGAGATGGATCGTTGGTACCCCCGTATCTAATCTATCCTAGGAAAGCAGTAAATTACAACTTGTTGTCTTCGTGTCTTCGATATTTGAGCCTTGAAACACGAACCGCGAACCCGAAAGGAGAAGGGGCCTTTATTTTATAAAATAAAATAAAATGAATTTTTATTTTTTTTTCGAATTTTTTATTTTTTTACTTAAAATCCTGCTGTATATTTATCCCAGAAAAATAATTAAATTTTTTTTTTTCAAAAAATGCTGATTTTAGAAAAATTAGGGTTTGATAAAAAAAAAAATCAAACCCTAGCCGTGTGGTACAAAAAAAATAACAAAAAAAATTTCCACCCCGACTCTTATTCATACCACGAGTTCCGTCTTCATCTCGTGTTCATCATCGTTCTTCGTCGTTTTTCCGGAATTACAAAAAAAAAAAAAAAAAAAAAAAAAAAAAAAAAAAAAAAAATTATCCGGAAAAAAAAGAATAAAAAACAACAACTTTTACATCAATCCTATGCTCAAGCGATCTAAATCGAGAGAGCTTACAATAGATCTAACGAGTAAACAGTACCAACCCCAATCCATCTCTTCAAACCACAACAATCGCAACATAAAAAAAATTACAAAATGCATCGGCCCCCAAAAAAAATTGGGACACAAAAACTACATGTTTTCCACTCCTAGATCTAATATTTTATACGTATAATATAGATCACCAGGCGACTGATACCACTGTTAGTAATACCATCCGCAACGGAAGCGATTTAAGGATCTAGATCTATAATTTACACATAATAAAATAACTAGATCTACTCTACAAGGGGGTTGTAGAACATACCTCTTGGATCTCAAAATACAAGTAGAAGATCCGGAATAGGAAGAACAAAAGATGGTGTGAAGAGCACCACGATCTTCCGCACGTGTGATCCAAGCAACTCCCGGTGGAAGGAAATCCTCGTCTCGAATCCCTCCGATATGCTACCAGGAAAACCTACAAGATTTTCCCTCTTACTCCCCTTGGCCGAATTTTTGCTTCTTCTCTCTAAGAGATAGAAGTCGAAATTTGTAGTGTTTTTTAGGCTTGGGAGAACTCTCTTTATATAGGAGAGTAATCCTTGTCCTCCAAGGATTTAATAATTAATACAAAATCAATTATAATAATCCTATTAAATAAAAGATACTCCTAGAATAATCTAGAACCAATCTAGAATATTTAAGGATCAATCCAATATTTTCCTTAATCAATTATTTAACAAATAAATAATTTAATCACATGTCAAATAATTATCCAAAAAAACAAATTTCTTGACAATTAAATAACAAAAAGGTGCACCCCATGCCCTAATATATTAGGTCATCCATGCATTTCACACACTTGGGCCAAGATTATGAAAAATTTCTTTTTCACATATTTAATTATTTAGCCCAAGTAATTTAATATTCCATTAAACAATTAATTCACATATCGTTTTAATTAAATTCTAGTAAGAACTAAATTAATATTATTAGGATTCGACGTCCGAGAATAGCTATGCTATATTGGAGGCACGTCGGGACTATGGACTAATAATCAGCGGCTCCGATAAATCAAATAAATAATTATCTTACGAACAGAATAATTATATTCGATAAATCAATCACAGGAATATGCCACCATAATCCCGTGACTGCACTCCTCCGATTATGAGATTACATTTATCACCTCACAAGAATGATAATAAGCGTCCATTGATATAATCATTACATATGGATTAATCCTCCATAGACTGTTCATTCTAAATCGGGAAATTACCATTAACCCTTTTCAGAACCTCTTATCCTTATTTACCATTAACCCCCTAGTGATCAATTAATTCATACAACTTTTTGGTAGCTAATCAGTGTAATATGAACTCGTACGATCGATCAGTTTGTAGGATTAACAAATAAGAGAACTGTCTACCTACTTCCATAAATGGAAGGAATGGATTCCGTATATGTGATAACAAAGACTACTCACTCAATCCAGTACAATGCCAAGATGGGTAATTCAGATCACAGACTCAGTTTAATCCTTAACCGTCAAGTCTGGCTCGTGATATATATCTTGCATCTATTGATTACGGAATTATATCGTGAATTCTAATCAAATCGGTCCAGCCCTATATGATATATCTATCATATATAAATGCCCCACTAGGTTCTCTTAACCGAAAGTCTGGATAAGACAATCACACCTATTGTGTTCTGGGCGCATTAATAGCACGTTAAAGGAGAGACCCGATACTCTCGATTAACTTCACTACGGGCTAATTGTATTTTAAGTACATCTTTACTAACTCAATCCTCCCGTGTATATCCCATACACTGAGCTAAGTGATTACATAAACGATATACTTTAGGGTTTTCTGTAGTGTAAATACTATTGTCACATCGGTGAATATGAGAATAATAAATATGAATAATAATATCATTTCATTTATTAAATAAAACAATTACAAAATTGCCTTTCGGGCATTACACCTAACACCTTCATCCTTGTAGAATTGATCAAACAAAGATCAGTGAAATTCCACACTATCCTATGCATAAAGCCTATTGATCTTCTTACTTGTTTGATTTTCCTCTAAGGCCTTCCACTGCTTGACACTCTTGAATGCATCACTTTTGTGTTTCATCATCACCACTCAAGTCATTCAGAATAATCATTAATGAAAGACACAAAATACCTGTGACCACCCAATGATTCCACCCTTGATGGTCCCAGCAATCAGAACGAATATAATCAAGTGTTGTCTTTTTGTTGTGAATTCCTTTTGGGAACTTGCTTATGTGTAGATTCCAAACACACAATGCTCACAAAATTCCAAATTCTTGACCTTCTATCCCCCTAAAAAGATCATCTTTTGACAGAATCTGCATCCTTCTTTCACCCATATGACCAAGTCTCATGTGCCATAAGGCCAAGTCTGAAGGGTGAAGTTCTAATGATGCAACAACAGTAAAAACAGAAATAGTAGATATTTATAATTGATACAAGGTTCCCTTCTTGATACCTTTGAGGACCACAACTGAATCTTCATAGACATTCAACACTCCACCTTCACCTTTGAACTTGAACCCTCTGTTTTCCAGTAAACTAAGATATATCAAATTCTTGGTCATATGTGGAACATGTCTAACATCCTTCAATGTGCAGAATTTACCATTATGAGTCCTTAGCTAAATTCAGACAATTCCAACTATCTTGCAGATCTTGTTGTTCGCCATAGAAATATGTCCTCCATCAATCTGCTGATATGTTGAGAACCACTCCATGTGTGCACAAATATGTTAAGATGCTCCAGAATCAGGAATCCACACATTACTGTGACGTGTTGACTCCCTAGCCACTAAAGCCATGTCCTCATCTGAATTTGTCATACTCAACTGCAATAGCAGTGATGCCAGATTTGTTCTCCTACAACTTCTTCTTCTTCGACAATTGGACTTCCAATTTCTCTGCTCCTTCAAACAATTACACACATCTGTGGACTTAGGACCTTTGGAACCATATTTTGTGGATTTCTCCTTCCTATGTTGTTTATGTCCTTTTCAACTGCTGCTACTGGCAAGCGAAACATCAGTCTGACTATCTATACCAGAACCATATGCCTTATTGTGAAGCTCTTTTGTATGGAGAGATGATCTCACATCCACCAATGACATTGTATCCTTCCCAACAATAAATGATTGCACAAAGTTCTCACATCCTCCAAATAAAATCTCCATCAGTTTCTCTTTGTTTCAAATTCCCTTAAAAGAAATAATAATATTCCAATTTTTCTATGTTATAACATGATAGGGAATCCATAGAGCAAAAGGATAAAGCACAAAAGCAATGTAACAGTAATAATCAACAAGATGAACGGAAACAAGAACACAAGATTTAACGTGGTTTTCGGCGTTGTGCCGACTTTTCCATGGACATAAAATAGATATTTTATCATGCACCAAAATCAGATGGATTACACACTTTACATTGATTACAATAGTTGGTATTTATAGGCACAATTCCTCAAACCCTAACCATCATAAGATCTTTGTCTGAACTACCATAAATGCCCCAGTTGTGGGCCCAGCCTCAGCTGACTCCATAAGACGAACTCAGCTAAGTTGAATTTCCCTGACTTGTAACCAACCAGATGAAATTGAAGAACTCAATCAGATTCGAGATCAAAGAGACTCAGCATCCGTGCACGAAAAAAAACTCAGCAGACTTCACTAGATGACTTCTACAGATTGAATACACTTACTCAGCTAACCATCCCCTCCGCTGATAAACATATGATTTCCACCAGATTAGAGAACAATACACACTTTGTTGACAAATATCCACCTTGACTTGAACTCTCATTCACAGTCAACCAGAATGCATAATTAGATGTACTTGTACCAGATGCATTCATCACTGTCAGATGTATTATACCAGACTTCTCTTCAGAATCCACTCAACTCACCTGCCCTCAGCTGAACATCTAGAATTCCAGATTATAAGCTTGGAATATTCAGCAAGTCCAGACACAACTGAAACTTGCTCTACTAAATTGGTTCAGTATGCATATGAACAGGATTCTCCTTGATGCTGATCTTCCTTACTACAACCCTCTTCTCATTTATCAGAAAATGATACCTCACATCTATATGCTTGGTTCTCTCATGATGAACCTAATCCTTAGGCAAACATATTGCACTCAAATTGTCACAATATATCTTTGCTTGATCCTGATGTAGCCCTAAATCGGTGACTAGCCCCTTCAACCAGATACCCTTCTTGGTTGCTTTAGTAAGAGCCTTATATTCTACAGAATTGATAAATCGACTGTGGCCTAAAGAGTAGCTTTCCAGCTGACAACTGAATTCCCCAATATGAAAACATAACCAGACATAGATTTTCTATTGTCCACATCACCTGCACAATCAACATCACAATATCATATGACCAAAACTTGAGTATCACGTCCATAAATGAGGTCAAAATCAGTTGTACTCCTAAGGTACCTGAACATTCTTTTCACAGATTTCTAGTGTTCCTTTCCAGGTTGAGCCATAAACCTGCTGACAACATTGACTGCCTGAGACAGATCAGGCCTAGTGCACACCATGGCATACATCAGACTGCCAACTACGCTAGCATAGGGAACTCTTGACTTGTACTCCTTCTTCTCAGCTGATTGTGAAGCATAAACCGACAAGTAAACATTAGATTGCATTGGAGTATCTATCGGTTTTGCAGAAGACTTGCCAAACTTGGCCAAAATCTTCTGTATATAACCCTAGTGAGACAAGAACAACTTTCTATGAATCCTATCTCTCCAGATTTCCATCCTCAAAAATTTCTTGCCTGCATCCAAATCTTTCATTTCAAAAGCACTGAGAAGGTCTTTCTGATTCTGAACATCAGACTTCTTTCTTGCAGCTATGAACATGGCATCCATATACAGGACAAGATAGATTTATAATCCATCTCTCAGCTACTGTAGTAAACACAACAGTCATATGGACTTCTGTTAAAACCCAGATGGATCATGTCACTGTCAAACCTTTTATACCACTGCTTTGGAGCCAGCTTCATTCCATACGAAGACTTCTTTAAATTAGAAACAAAACCTTCCTTGCCAGGAACTTGGAATCCCTCTGGTTGAGTCAAGTATATCTCCCTGTCTACCTCACCATGTAGATGTTAGAAAATATACGTGGGAACGCAGCGGAATTCAAAATTTTGATTTCCTTTTCCCCAAGATCGACTTCGTTTAAGCAACAATCATAGAAGGAAGTAGACAAGAGAATACCATGGATGATCTAAAATAGATCGTCGATTTATCTACGGTTGTAGTTTCTACATGAAGCCGCCCAAGTGTTCGGCCTCTATCGCTAGTCCACATGAACAGCCCGCTAGAATCTCATCATGGATTACTACCAGAAAAATTTGGTTGCTAGACCGACCTTTTCTCTCTCTAGGAAGCTCTCTATTTTTCTAGTAAATTAGAACTCTTCTAATTGTGATGACACAAAAAAGCTTTGCACACCACTATATTTACAGTGTTGACCTGCGCCCCCTATGCCTAGAAACTGATTGGGAGAAGCTTCCTAATAGAATGATGAGAAAGAAAACATTTTCCTAATAAAATATGGAAAGGATCTTTGATTGATTTATCTCATTTAATTTAATATCTCATATTAAATATTTTCAACATATTGTCAATATCCAATATTGATTATCTTTATCATATTACAATAAATCAATTTGTGCAAATCTATTAATATCTAATATTAATATATGGTAATACTATTAATTAATATCATATATACATTTATATATATATATATTGATATATACATCAAATATGTATATTCAATTAATCAACATAATTATCTTGTATTTAATTTATTCATGATAAATAAATACCACCATATTAATTTATCACTATAACACTTTATAGTCGAGATAAAACTTTCCTTATTTGGTTATCACTATAACCGCATTTTAATCAGGCTAGATGTTCCTATGTGTTTGACCCGATAGGTTTTCAAATATGATGGCCGTAGGCACAAAGTGCAATTACAAAAATGCCCTTCATACCTAACGATCATGGATAGCGTCTAGCAACAAGTACATGACCCCCAATCATCGGAAGAGTCAAAAGCAATGACTACTACCTTTCATGTGAAACGGTCACCGTATAAACAGAATCCTATCGCTATTACAATACCATATGGTCGTACGTCGAGTGTCAAACATAAACGACAGTATCTTATAATCTGGATATCCTACTCTCTCGAAGTAACATATTACTTCCGCTTTGCAATTACTTTCTAGAATAAGACATTCCTTATAAGAATGCTCTTTCGGATATTTACTCCTAATCATAGGATAAGCGATTTCCGGACGAGCAACATGAATCCTAGCATGCTTCAGTATCACACCCAATCACTACCGCATGATCGCCCTATGGCTAGGGGAAACCTCAATAGTGTCTAAGTATGACAATCCACACCGTGATGTCATGAAGACTCCGGTCTTAGGATAACTGCACGACCGCCACATAGTGCGACACTTAATAAAGTAAGTGGGTCAGTCTAACGTACACATTCTCTAATACACGTGATATAAACCAGGATGATGTTCCAAATGATGATCCACTTGATCTTGGAGATGTTTGGGGCGCCACCTTGGAAGTAGTTTTTAGGAAGTCTTTTCATATTTTGGTTCATGAATTCTAGTCAATAATTATGCATAAGTCTTTTCATATTTTGGTTCATGAATTCTAGTCATTAATTATGCACTTTAGTTAAAAGAATTGTAGCCTATATAAGGCATTGTAATTTCCATGTATTGGAAGACAATATTTGAGTGAACTTTATAAATGTTATTTGAGAGTTTTACATTTACCTTGCTGATTAGGTAGTGTTTAACTTGGAGAATCTATCAAAGGATTGAGCATTCCTTTGTTGGGATGTTCTCAAACTTGGGAGTTCTTAGGTGCTGATTCCGTAGGAAGAACAAGTTTTGCTCATTTGTTCTTGTGTTCTTCATTAGTGCCTCTAATCTAGATCCAAACCCATATCAACACGTCCACGTACAGTCCAAGTGTCTAAACACTTTGATAGACGAGATCTATCCGTACCTTCAATAAGATATAAGACATCAAATACGTGCTAGTCTAATCATACTATCAATGTCCCGCTTGATAGTACATACGACTGGAGACATTTAAGTATCAAACCTTTTAAAGTGAGTCGAGATCTCATCAACCTTAATCACTATTATGATTTCTCTTTCACAGTTTGACACTAGGGATGTTATCATACATACAATCACAAATTGGTTCATATAAATGAGCAGAATATGTAATAACAGAAAAGCCATTTAACGTATGTATAAACATAAGGAAATAGTGGAAATGATCCGACCCGGTCGTATTGGGTCCCACCCGATTGGGTTTAGGACACTATTTCAACAATCTCTCACTTGGCCTAAAGCCAATCACTCGTACACACGAGACCAAGTTGAAACACAAGAATCCCATGTGGTACTTGCAAATAACCTTAAGCGTGAACGGATCACTATCCTTGGGGACTCAGACTATCTTCATACCATGCTCCAAACGACCAATTCAAAAGAAACCGCCTCAACGCACACATGAATCTCTGACGAGACCCTGGTCCTTACTTCAAGCAATGAATCCACCACTATATCAGCTGTATAGTAAAGGTGGAAGAACCGTACAAGGTTCAGGAATGAACCTTCTAGATCCATATACTGCTCCTGCTACGCCTCTAAGGAAATATTGTGTTTTGACCCAGTTGTTGAATCCACAGTGATCTCTAGCTAAGAACATTTCCAGCTCACTGTGTCACTTAATCAAGGTGACCGCAAACCCAGAATGTAGCTCCCACTATCTTCATAAGACTCTGGGTATACTTCTGTATATCTATGTTTATCCAATTCCAAGTTACAATAAACTAGGAATCCATCCTTAACAATTTTACGGGTATTCTCGACATTTACCAGAATAACTTTCTTATTTATTCATGGCTCTTCAGGCAGTATGAACATCAGGTAAAATTCTTATGACATGGATCCTATTGCGGTATCAAAGGGGACCTTCCATAGGTATCATCATTCATCTTAACGTTAGGACTGACGTCCTATCATAGATAGACCTCAAGAACACTGGCTAACAGTATCTCTTGACGTGGTCTATGCTAAACTGTTTTAGCATCTTATCTATAAGGGTGAACTGTGATAGTTAAGCAGCTCCTAAATCTATAACTATAGATTTTGATTTCCAAAATAAGAAATGCCATTCCAAGAACTTTCATAAAGATCTTGAACTACCAAACATTAATTGACTGTAACTTGGGATGACAGTTCTCGAGAAGGATATTCAATAGCTTGCTCAAAAACTCGTGACACTCTCACTAACCCTTTTGCACATTAGGCATATCCATTCTTTTGGTCAAACTCTTTTGATTATCAAAGTAAAGAACTTATGTAGAGAAACTTGTTTGAGTCCATAAATGGATCAGATAAGCTTGCACATCATGTTATCTTCAATGAACATCAAGCCTTTGGCCCAACGTTTTCAACACAATCATATAGCCATGATACGAAGTTACAATAAACATTATTTGAATAGACCTAAGCATATCTGGAAGCATAAAGGTAATTACAAGGTTTACACCTCGTAGCCTCGAGCCGTCATCTCAACTTAACTAGTAATAGTTTTACTATCCATGTTAAAATTTCATAAAGACATGCTACACCTTTCATAGATATTCCCGCCAGGTAAGACAGACTAGGTTCATAAATGTTGTGTCACTCATGGAATCTACTTCAGACATTATGGCTCCAAGCCATATCTCTTAATCTTGCCTTTCAAGCATTCCTACACAAGTCGCAAGATGTTCATTCTTCAAGATGAATGTACCAGTAGCTCTTTCAGGCATGTGGTTATATGTAGACTTGCAGAATACTTGTGTGCACTGAGCAGTGTCCTGCACCTCATCACCGTGCGGCGCCTCCTCATGTTCCAATGGTTGAACATCTCTTTGTGGTTCTCAAACTACTTTTGAGATCTAATTTACTGCCACTATTTCTTTTGGAAGAAACACTTCCTCGAGAAGACAGCATGTTTGGAGACAAGCACTTTTGCTCCACGGGTAAGCAAATAATATTTAGCATAATTGCTATGACATTCCATAAAGTTGCATATGTCATACTAGGCTCCAATCCTTTCAGACACTGCCTACTTGCTAGAAGTATGACAACCCTAAATCATCGGTTAATATGGATTTGATGTCATCGATTCCATATCCGATATGAAATTTATTCAACCTTTATTCTTTGGAACTTGGTTAAGTATATGTTTCGTATAATGGCACTATCCCGAAACAGGTAAGGGATACTTTGCATGGCTTATCTCGTATCTTTATCGTATAAAGTGTAATTTCTATTTTAGAGACACAATTAATCTAATTGTGTATCCCAAAAATGGCAACCTTCAAGGGATAATCTAATTCCATTTCAGACAGCTTCTGAAACACCGTTCAGGTATTCATTACTTCAATCCAATTAAAGATTAACTCCTAAATAGTTCATCAATCTCATATTTGTATTAGCTCAAACTTTTCGGGTTTCCGAATTATTGTACTTCACTATGTACATTCAAGTATTTCTGAAATAGTCAAAGTGATTAATAAACAATGATATCATTCATAGCATTAATTATCACAAGACAACAAACATCAGTATGTTTAGGCTTTAGGCAATTCTCTAGATTTTATAACCTTTTCATAAAATGGTATCTTACTCATCTTTAGATAAGATACGTATTACCCACATGATTCATAATCACATGGTTCGTACATCATCAGGATGGCATTTGATTACACGTTCCTCTTCCAGAGAGAATATGTCTAGAACGACCACAAATATCAAGGATAACAACCAAACAAATATCTTGTTGAGGTTTTATTGCCTATATCAACTATATGGTGACACGAGTCTAGTATGTTAGATTCAGTGACTATCCAACTTTATTGGAATAACATTTATTCCTTACAATTGAATTTGTCCATTTAATCCTAACAGATAACTGAAAATCGTGTTCTTCATAAGAACCGGAACACAATAACATTTATTTAGTTCCTTAGTCAGTTTACTGGATTCAGAACACAATATGGCAAATGTTGCAACGTTTGCTTCAGTTTCCATATCTTGAGATATTCTATATTTAATCGTTCTAATTCAATCATACTCGTAAGATATCATATATCTTAGAATCGACTTGAGCTTAGATAGATTCACCTCAACTTACCTTCTTAGAATAGTGACTTTGATAAGTTCTCTTATTAAACATATGCCCTAATTTTTCCTTTTAATCCTTTAAGCTCTTGTAAATATTTCTTAGTGTAGACTTCATAAGACTTAAAGAAAAATCACAAGATCTATGTCTTTAATCTTCTTTGATAAAGAAAATCCGAAGTCTATTAAATGGTTTATTAATTAACCTTCAAGCAATGATTAAAGAATTAAGTCGATACTTAAATCTTACAATTTTGAAACAACATTTTCAAAATTCGTTGTGGTCATTCACATTCAACACGTCATATGAGAAAATGACCCATCGGACATCGTCGTATCCAATACATGATTAATTCGTTGAAACATATTTCAAGTGATTCAATCATATCATGAGCTTCTGTTCTTGATTAGTAATTAAAGTCTCAGAGCACTCCATCATGTATGTAGTCTCCTTGTCTTTAAATACCATAACGAAGTTGCTCATGTCATTGCTTATTTTAAAAGGATTAAAATTACTTAACCTTTACTTGAGAACCTTTCTCAAAAGGTAACAGTCATTAATTTGGTTTTGACAATCGAAAATTTTTCAAATATTCTCTAGTGGCCAAGATCCCATCTAGATACCCCGACTCCCAATGAAGGCCGATCAACCGGAATAATTTGAAGGGTAGGTAACACTTTACCAATCGCATTTTTATGCGATTCTTGGTGGTTGACTAGTAAACTCTTTGACACTACACATCTCTATGTGGTAGCCAACCTCTTGCTTCTAAAATAAGACGGTGCTGACGAGGGCCAATCACTGCAATATTCTAGTTAAGTCATAACCCAATATTCGCGAGATCACATACGATTATATCTCAATAACGATGATGTACCCGAGGTAGGTCAACTCCTGACGAGGGCCGATCAGTTGGATCCGAACAAGGGCTCTTCACCGTCGCTATACTATTGGGTGATAATATTTCGACTTGATTTTTGTTGTGGAAGTATTTATGTAAATTAATTCACTTAATTAATTTTAATTAATTACGGTCTCATCAAATATATCAATCTTTATTGACATTCATCCTACACATTCTTCTAGATCGTGCATAGTCATGTATCTATCATATCATATAAAATAAATACAAGCACAAAATAAATAAATGCGTAAAGTAACCGGTATGGTCATGGACTTTTCCTAAGTGAGGTTTCGAATACAAACTGACGAAACAGCGGGTCACAATCTAAGGGTAGCTGCAACCGCCAATAGGATCTTTAATGCGACATCTCCAATGGGATCTTTATTCATCTTTCTTTGGTCTCTGTCTTATGCTCCATTCTTGTTACATAAAATATATCTAATAAATTTATACACCCGCCACACACAGGGGGAGCTAACAGGAATGAGATAAATGCAGAAAGTAAACTAGGTCACGTTATTCATAACGGCCCTGGACAATTTTGAAAAACCAACAGAAAATAAATCACACACATCTATCCTATTGGTTGAGTCCATGATCAATCGGGGTCCATATAATCACATTATATCTACAACATCTAATTCATACAATAAAATCTTATGAAAAAGACAAATTCAAATTTAACTACAAGCATCTTAATTAATCGATTAATGTTTAATCAATTAAATAATTTTATACAATCAATTAACTAATAAACATTTAATCAATTAAATGATTTTAATCGAAATAAAATTAACTATTAATTTTAAACGATTTCAATTTTAATTTTAATTAATTAGAACTACTCAAATTTAAGTAAAAATTAAAATTAGGTCTCTTTAGTTTCTTTTCTTTTGATTCCTAATAAAAAAGGATGCAGCGGAAATTAAAATTTTGATTTCCTTTTTCCAATATCAACTTCATTTAAGCAACAAGTATAAAAGGAAGTTGACTCAGAGAATACCTTGGATGATCTAAAATAGATCGCCGCTTTATCTACGGTTGTAGTTTCTGCACGAAGCCACCCAAGTGTTCAGCATCTACCGTTGATCCACACGAACAACCCGCCGGAATCCACCATTGGATTGCTACTAGAAAAACTTGGTTGATAGACCGACCTTTTCTCCCTCTCAAAACTCTTTCTAGGAAGCTCTCAATTTTCTAGTAAATTAGTCTAATCGTGAATGATACAAAAGCGCTTGACACCCACTACATATATATAGTGAAGGTGGCGCCACTTACTGCCCAATCTGATTGGGAGAAACTTCCTGCATTGAGTGGGAGAAAGAAAACATTTTACTAGTAAAATAAGGAAAATAGATATTATATATTTATCTCATTAAATACTCAGTATCTTATATTAAATATTTCCAAGATATATATTGACATTATCTCATATTAAATGTATCTTTAATATATTACCACAAATCAATTTACACATGTATATAAATCTATACTCATTAATATCTAATATTAATATATGGTAATACTATTAATTAATTGCACAATCCAAGTGTATCTTATACACTTATAACTTGCGCCCCATATAGCCATAGATTGGCATCCGGAATATTATTAATTAATATAATACTATGATTAATTAATTCGCAAAATACATGTATATCATAGATACATATACATTTCGACCCATACATATATTATGTATATTTAATTAATCAACATAATCAATATCTTGTATTTCATTTTTTCATAATAAATAAATATCCTCATATTAATTCACCTCTACAACACTTTATAGTCGAGATAAACTTTTCTTATTTGGTTATCGCTATAACCGCATTTTAATCCGGCAAGATGTCCTTATGTGTGTGACCCGATAGGCTTCCGAATATGTTAGCCGTAGCCACAAAGCGCAATTACGAAAATGTCCTTTATACCTAACGATCATGGATAACGTCTAGCAACACGTCCATGACACTCAATCATCGGAAGAGTCAAATGCAATGACTACTACCTTTCATGTGAAACGGTTACCGTGTATATAGAATCCTATCGCTATTACATTATCCATACGGTCGTACGTCGAGTGTCAAACATCAACGACCGTATCTTATAATCTGGATATTATACTCTCTCGAAGTAACATATTACTTCCGCTTTGCAAAGACTTTCGAGAATAAGTTATTCCTTATAAGAAGGCCTTTTCGGATATTTACTCCTAATCATAGGATACGCAATTTCCAGACGAGCAACATGAATCATATGCATGCTTCAGTATCACACCCAATCACTACCGCATGATCGCCCCATGGCTAGGGGAAACCTCAATAGTGTCAAAGTATGACAATCCAAACCGTGATGTCATGAAGTCTCCGGTCTTAGGATAATTGCACAACCGCCACATAGTACGACACTTAATAAAGTAAGTAGCTCAGTCTAACATACGCATTCTTTAATACACGTCCACGTACAGTCCAAGTGTCTCAACACTGTGATAGACGAGATCTATCCTTACCTTCAATAAGATAGGAAACATCAAATACGTGCTAGTCTAATCTTACTATCAATGTCCCGCTTGATAGTACATACGACTTGAGACATTTAAGTATCAAATCTTTTAAAGTGAGTCGAGATCTCATCAACCATAATCACTATTATGGTTTTTCTTTCACAGTTTGACATTAGGGACGTTATCATACATACAATCACAAATTGGTTAATATAAATAAACAGAATATATAATAACAGAAAAGAAATTTAACGTATGTATAAACATAACGAAATAGTAGAAATGATCCGACCCGGTCGGATCGGGTCCAACCTGATTGGGTTTAGACACTATTTCAACAGTAGAAAGGTTGTCTTCACATGTAACTGCTCCAGTTCAAAATCCTGATGTGCCACCTTTGCTAGTAGCACTTTGATTGAAGTGTGTCTTACCATTGGTGAGAATATCTCATCAAAGTCTACCCATTATTTCTGACTGAATCCTCATGCAACCAAATGTGCCTTATACTTGACCTTTTCTGCCGTCAGCCATTCCTTCCTTTTTCTTGAAGATCCACTTGCAATTAACAACCCCCTATTAGTTGGATGTATGACTAGATCCCAAATTTTTCTCTTCAGTAATGACTCCATTTCATCTCTCATGGCAACAAGCCATTGAGATGCTTTAGAACATGTCACTGCTTGCCAGTAAGTAGAAGGTTCAAAACCATCCACTTCTTCTGCAAATTTAAGTGTATATTCAACCATTTCATCAAACACATACCTCTTAGGAGATACCCCAACATTGGTCTATTTATCTCTGTTGACCAATATCTGTCGTTTGATTCTCAGCTGAGTGGCTAGGATTCAGCTCTAGTTCAACAACCAGATCAGATGAATGCTGACCTGGACCATCTGAGTGTTGCATCTCAGCTGACTCCACCTGAAACTCCACCTTACTGTGAGCCCTCTCAGATTCAACACTGGTTTCAGACTCAGTAGTCCCTCTCACTGATGAGCTGAGCATAGAATTTTCATCAAAAACCACATCTCTACTGAGAATAACTCTATTTTCTGCTGATGACCAAATTCCGTAACCCTTCACTCCATCTTCATACCCTACAAACACTCTCTTCTTGGCCTTTGGTACCAGTTTCCCTTCACTCACATGATGGTAAATTGTGCTTCCAAAAAACCTTAGAACTGAGTAGTCAACAAACTTGCCTGACCACATCAAATGGTGTATTGGGACTGATCCTTGTGTGAGGACTCCAATTGAATAAGTAGCATGTTGTGCTTAAAGCCTCTGCCGAAATCCCCTTGATAAACCAGCTTTAGAGAACATACATCTTGCCCTCTCCAGAAGTGTTTGATTCATTCTCTCAGCTACACCATTCCGCTGAGGGGTAGTCCTAACTATAGGAAGCATGGCAATGCCCTCAACTATACAGAATGGATCAAACTCAGACCAACAGAATTCCAGACCAATATATGCTCGAAGCCTCTTAATCTTCTTACTTGTCTGATTCTCCACTAGAGCCTTCCACTTCTTGAAACTATTGAATGTCTCACTCTTGTGTTTCATCATCACCACCCAAGTCATCCTTGAATAGTCATCTATAAATGACTCAAAATATCTGTGACCACCCCATGATTCCTACTTTGATGGACCCCAGCAATCAGAATGGATATAATCAAGTGATGTCTTAGTACTGTGAATGCTTGCTGAGAACTTGCTTCTATGTAGCCTCCAAAACACACAGTTCGCACAAAAGTCCATAGTCTTGACCTTATATCCCCAAGAAGACCTGTTGAAGAAAGAACCAGCATTCCTCTTTCACCCATGTGACCAAGTCTCGTATGCCACAAACTAGTCTGTTGTGACTGATGAACTGATGAGGATGCCACAGCAGCAGAGCCAGATACAGTAAAACCTTGCATTATATACACGGTTCCACTATTGATACCTCTGAGGACCACACCTGAATCTTTGTGGACATTCAGCTCTCCACCTTCTCCCTTGAAATTGAAACTCTTGTTGTCTAGTAGACTAAGAGATACCAAATTCTTGGTCATCTTTGGAACATGCCTAACATCTTTCAGTGTGTAGAATCTACCATCCTCCGTCCTCGGCTGAACTGAGACAATTCTCACTATCTTCCAGACCTTGTTGTTTGCCATTAAAATATGACCACCATCTATCTGCTCATAAGAAGAAAACCACTCCATGTGTGGAAAAATAAGATAGGATGTTCTAGAATCTTGGATCCAAACATCAGCATGATGTGCTGAATTCCCAGCAACCAGAACCAGATCCTCATCAGAATGCTCAGCAGCCACAGTTGTTGTGCCAGAATTGCTCTCCTGCTGCCATTTCTTCTTTAAACAATTGGATTACCAATTTATCTGCTCCTCACAGCTTACAGACATCTATGGACTTAGGACCTTTGGACCTTGCCTTTTTGGAATCCTTCTTCCTAGACTGCCCATGCCCCTTTCCACTGCAGCTGACAATAGTCCAGCAGACTGTCTGTGCATGTTGCCTTGTGTCTCAGCTCCCTTGCATGCAAGACTGGCCTTACATCCTCCAAAGCCACTGTATCCTTCCCAACTATGAAGGACTGCACAAAGTTCTCATATGATGCTGGTAATGACACCAACAGGATTAAGGCTGCATCATCATCTTCAGTTTTAGCATAATATTCCTGAGATCAAGTAATATTGTGTTCAGCTTATCAAGATGATACCACAACTGAACTCCCTCATGCATCCTCAGACTGAACAATCACTACTTCAGCAGCAACTTGTTGGTTAATGACTTGGTCATATACATGCTTTCAAGTTTCAACCACAACTTGGCAGTTGTGTCTTCCTCAGTAAATTCAGTGATAACACATCAGATAAGCACAACATGATGGCTGAATGTGCTTTCTCTTCCAGACTGGTATAATCTGCAGAACTGGAATCCCCTTTACCAGATAAAGGAGTCCACAATCCTTGTTGCTTTAATAAGGCCCGCATCTTGATTTTTCACAGACTAAAATTGTTTCTTCCTGTAAACTTTTCGATTTTTACGTTAACTGCAGACATGTTTCTTGCCAAAAAACAGAACTTTTATCACAGAATCCTAGCACCAATGAAGGTCTTGGTGAAGATAAAATTTGTTCGTACAGATGATCCCCAGAGTCTGGCTCTAATACCAATTTGTTATAACAGGATATGGAATCCAGATAGCAAAAGGATAAAGCACAGAAGCAATTTAACAGTAATAATCAACAAGATGAACAGAAACAAAAATAACTTAAGATTTAACGTGGTTTTCGGCGTTGTGCCGACTATTTCACTGATATAAAAGATATATTTTACCATGCACCGAAATTTAGATGGATTACACACTTTACATTGATTACAACTATTGGTATTTATCGGCACAATTCCTTAAACTATAGCCGCCATAGGATCTTTATCAGAACTACCATAAATGCCCCAGCTGTGGGCCCAACCTTAGCTGACTCCACTAGACAAAACTCAAATCAATTGACTTTCCCAGACTTGTAACCAACCAAACCAGATTGCAGAACTCAGTTGTATTCAGAACTTAGCAGACTCAGCAGTCTGCTGACACAAAAGAAATCATCAGACTTCACCAGCTGACTTTCACAGATTGAATAAACTTACTCAACTAAATATCATATCAGCTGATAAACATATTAGTATAATCAGATTAGAGATCAAGTCACACATTGCTGACATGCTAAAAGGACAAGTATGCCTTTTTATCAAAATTCAGAATATGACGCCCGCCTTGGTTACTACACTACTTGTATAATTAGAAAAAAAGGCCACTGACTGAGTATATACATAGCCTAAGTTGATGCCCATGCTACAGTGTTTAGCCGATGTCGGATATGTTTAAAATATTAAACCCTTTTTGATAGGTTATAGTTGGAGTTTACCCAAAACATGAAATATTCATTTTTAATAACCAGACCTTTGATCCCTGAAAATTTTCTGTTCAATTTTTCCTCTTTAATTTTTTATTTTTTTTGTGAAGTACAGCTGAAAAATGATCCAGAAATGAAGCTTCAAATTCAGATTATAATATACATCCTTATTTCACTTGGTTCCTTTAAATCTCATCAGCAGATTCTTCCAAATAATCCAGTTGTAAATATATCTGCTACTTGGATCAACAATGAAGATTCAAAAAACTTTGCAATCTCAACTGCACATATGAAAGCAATTCTAGTTAGACCAACCCCAAATCCAAGAATGGCATATGCTTGTGGCTTTTTCAGCAACGGATTCATAGACCTTTATCAATTTTCGGTGGCCATTCTTATGATCAACAATCTTGCATCTTTTGATGCTTTTGTCGTTTGGTCAGCTAATAGAAACAAACCCGTTTACAAAAACGCGTTTTTTCGGCTTACTTCAGATGGTAATATGCTCTTGAGCAATGCAGAAAATGATCTGGTTCGGACCGTTTGGTCTACGAAAACCGTTGGAAAAGGCATCAATCTGACAGAATCAGGTAACCTTGTTTTGTTTGATGCAAATAACTCTGTGGTTTGGCAATCATTTGATCATCCGACCGATACTCTGCTTCCAGGGCAGAGAGTTAAGCCCGGGCAGAAGTTCATTGCTTGTGTTACAGAATTAAATTGTAGAAAAAGTTTATATTCTTATACAGATAACAAAGATGAGTTTTTCTTATATGTTGGACGAGAACTTTATTATCACCAAAGAAGAAACATATTTCAAGAAAATGGAAGTTTGTTACGGTTGGGATGGGATGGGCATTTGAGACATTTTCATTTGGATGCGGCTTGGAAATATGCTGCTACCGATGTTCTTGAAGGAGAACTTAGCGATTGTCAGTATCCATTGGTGTGCGGGAAGACGGAATTTGCCAAAATGGACAGTGTAGTTGTCCTCTGAAGAACTATTTTAAACAAACTCGTCCGAGACAGCGGGTGCTCCCATATTAATCCTTTAGATTGTAATGCTTTTGATCTTCACGGCTTTGTAGAGGTTCTTCAAGCCAACTACTTCACTTTTGAAACGGATATACAAAACACAGATCGGGAAACTTGCAAGAAAGCCTGTTTGGCTAACTGTACTTGTAAAGCTGCTATGTTTAGATATGGGTTAAATTCTTCCATTGACGACTGCTATTTGCCAACCCTGATTTATTCGCTTATAGGCATCAATGATGACCAAGCAGGCAATTATAATTTGTCTATAGACTTGAAGGTTCAGACGCCCCCGCCCAAGAGAGTTTCTTCTAGAAGAAACCATGTTCCTCTCTCATCATCGGTTCGACGTCTGGTGCCCTTTTAGTTGTTGTGTTTGTAATTTTTTTCATTCTTATGTTGATACAGAAGCAAGATGAAGTAGAGGAGGAGAACGATTTGGATAGTCTTACGACAGTCTTCACGCGATTTTCTTACAAGGATATAAAGATTGCGACACGGAACTTCAGTATCAACACTGGTGAGGCAGGGTTTGGCTCAGTTTTCCAAGGATCACTCAGAGACGGAACCCGAATCGCGGTGAAGATATGCCATGTTGATAATTCATTCTTGATACATCTTAGAAGTATTGGTAGCATTCATCATGTAAACTTGGTAAGACTAATCGGCTATTGTGATGAAAAATCAGGTAAGCTTTTGGTTTACGAGTATATGGCCAATGGATCACTAGAAAAATGGCTTGGAGATGGTGAAGGAAAAAGGTTCTTCCTATATTGGAATCATAGGAGAAATATAGTGATTGGAATAGCTTAGGGATTAGCCCATCTACATGAAGATTGCACAAGATCATTCACCTTGATGTAAAACCAGGAAATATCTTTCTAGATGAGAATTTCAATGCTAAGCTCGTTGACTTTGGAAGGTCTATACTACTTTCAAGGGATCAAAGCAAAATTTTTACAACCCGGAAAGGTAATCCTGGCTATCGAGCTCCGGAATGGTTATCATCTGTTATCACAGAAAAGGTAGATGTTTATAGTTTTGGTGTTGTGTGACATTGGACATATTGTGTGGAAGGAAAGTTGTGGACTTATCTCAGAATGGGGATCCGGTGCATTTACTTAGTGTTTTTACATGTAAAGCGAAAGAAAATAAGTTATTAGATATGGTGGAAGAATTTTGTGAGGATATGCAAGGAAAAGAAGTAATAATGCTGCTTGGTGTATGCAAAATGAATATTCGGCTAGGCCTTCTATGTCTTATGTTGTTAAGGTGTTGGAAGGCATTGTAAATGTTGACTTAAGTCATTTAGACTATGACTTCATTAGTCCTATTATTATTGAAGCAAGTAGGCATGATGGACATTATTGATGTTTCTTTCTCTTTTTTATTTTTTTTTTTTATTTTTTTTTTTTTTGCTTAAAGCCCCTGGTATTCGGAACCCACAGGTCCGACTAAGCCGGAGTTCGACCCCGGTCGTGCCTGCAAAATCTAACTCTTATTCAGGAGTAAGGCTTGTTTCTCCTCTATTTCTTTCCATTATATCAGGATCAAAATGAAACTGCACAGGATGGTCAGTGTTGATGTTTCTCCTCTATTTATGTCCATTATATCAGGATCAAAATGAAACCCCTCAGGATGTTGATGTTTCTCCTCTATTTCTTTCCATTATATCAAAATCAAAATGATACTCCATATCCACATGGATGGTCAACAAAGTGCCCAATTCAGTCGTGTTGCGGTACTTGCCACCAAATATCAAAATTTCGTTCACGGGTTTACGAAGCCATTTTACACCTCGAATTTCAAGAGGATTATTCTCTTCAAAGAATTCTTCAATTAGATCATCCCACTCAACGAAAACATCAATACTTGAAGTGCCGTTGAAGATGAGAAGCTTTTATCTAACCTAATAATCTCTAGATACTTTGACACTGCATTAGTTGCTAAATATCTTGGCATTGTAGCACTGCTAGTAATGAACTAGGCCGAATCTAACTTCAAATGTACAATGAACATCTCGTCGAAATCAATGATATCCTGCTCCAGGTTGTGTCTTAGCTTAATCATCGTTCAACTCTATATGAACATGATAGAGTTAATTTTGCGATCAATCTTCGATGGTGTATCCCAATGGATTTTCGAATCCTAAACATCATCGATGATCCGGTATTCTCCCCGCTCAATTCATCCATTATAGAGCAAGGAGAAAGAAAAACCGAAACTCTCATACCAAATGATGTAGAATATCTAAAACACTAATGATTAACCAAGAGCCAAGGTCAAGCACTTGTGGATAGTTCATTCATGAAATTGGATAGATATTACATAATGTCTAACATTTTGGTAAAGCGTAAAATAATACATACGACTTTCAAGATTTTAGATTTTGTGCATGGACACACAATCCAACCGAATAATCTACTCTTTCCTTAGTTATCGAAATCACACGTATCAATGTATCAATGAGTTGATACATTGATAAAGAGATCATTGTTCAAAAAATCACACGTATCAATGAGTTGATTTAAAATGTTTACTTTAACAACAAAATAATTAAAACATATACCGGGCTGGGTCAGGCTTTACTCCTGAGTAAGAGTCAGACTCTGCAGGCACGACCCGGGCCCAACTCCGGATTAGTCGGATCAGTGGGTTTCGGATACCAGAGGCTTTTAGCAACAAAAAAAAAAAAAATAAACATATTTAGATATAATTTCTTCTAATTAATCTCTCACGTGATAATAAATATGGGCATGGTTGGGCAAAATACAATAAAAGAATCTTTGTCATTGAGACTACAATAAATATAAAAGGAACTATTATTTAGGAAATTGAATCACTTAATAAAAGCACTTGTAGTAGGTATTGTAAATGCTTCAAAAACTATATTTTAGATATTTTAAATGAGAAAATAACACTGTATTAGATACTCTATTTTTTACTGTAAAATACTAAGTCTGTAAATTTTTCTTTACATCTACAGTATTTATCCAGATTATGTAAATTTTCTAATATATTTACCGTATTTTGTAAATAAAAAATCTGATGCATTTTATATTGAATAGAGATTCTGTAAACTAGAAAATTGCGTATTTAATACTGTAAAATAGAGCATTTATTTAGAGAATCTGATTCAAGTGCTCTAAGGAACGGAAGGGGTACAATTTTACATTTGGAATCAAACTTGTATTTATAATAATGCACTTCCAATGTTCTAAAATATATGTTATTTTGAATTTTTTTCTCACATATTAAGAAAATGTTTGAATGTTATAAATTATAATGTGAAGTGTCTAACATATATTTTGACTAACATTAATGATTATAAAGTATTTAAAATAGTTGAACTGTTATTAAATTACGGGTAATATAGAAAAAGGTAATGAATACCTAATTGATAATGTAGAATAACTTATACTCTGAGACAAATAAAATGAATAGAGTGACTTGTATTCTGAGATGGGGGAGTAATATTACCATTGGGTGATGGGCTCGCATTTTCCAGTTTGAAAGTTAAAAGGACATTTTTCATCTCCACAAATTTCAGCATCGCCTTCATATTGGCATCCCTCGTCAAAATTTCTAGGTGAAAAGGTATGCAATATTTGAATTGAAAATTAATTTCATACTTTGGAATATAAGAGATATTGGAAACAAGGCCTCTCTTTGTCATCTAAAAAAGTTGATTCATCTTCGAAGAATAAGTTTTTAACTATCTTCGAGCCTATAGTTAACGTATCTATCCGGATATCGGGTGCTTATCCAGAAAAGAAACTTTCAGCACGTGATATTTAGAGAAAACGCTAAATCTCACCTAAGCCTCATTTCATATCAAAGTAATTGAAGACACAAGAGAAATAAGCAAGCCAAAGACTCATTAAAATAGACCCTCATAGTCTTCCAACAACCAACTCAACCATCGAATTCAGCTGATGTCAAACTACATCGTAAATAACTGAAGTCACTACTAGAATCTCAAACAACAAACCCGTCTGAACAAGAGGAAACAACTATACTACTGGTGACAATGCCTTATTCAGAATGCACGACTACAAAAGGAAACTAAAACATAAATAACTTCATATCCTCATTCCTAAGCAAGCACTTCAAGCTCATCATCAAACTTCGCATGTGCATGCATACTTTCTTATTCCAAACAAAGGAAAATGAGTAAGCTCATGTATGAATCTTAGCAAGGAGAAAGAAGATCAAAAGGAAGATCTCTGTGTTAAATGCCAGGAGATCGACATGAAATGAGTCTACTTCATCTAGTTACAAAATAGTTGAAAGCATAACTTGAGGAACACATAAAGCTTCTTCAAAAGCATATCTTGGAAATCCTCTTTGTGGAAATATTACATAATATTAATATTACATAATATTTAATATTATGAATATTTCTTTTTACCTTTGTATTTCGTGTAACACTTTACTTGTACACATTATTTGTAACATGACATATTAATTGTGTGATATAAATAATTAATATGTCATAAAGTAACTCTAGTTTGTCTTATTTTGTCCTAGCCATTATGTCCAGCTGCATATGGACCGTCCTATCACATACTAGCCACCCATAGCACTCATGACACTACTAGGACCTTTCTCTCCATACTTGTATCTATATATACTCTTCTTTTATGATGAATAAAAATAAGTTGAGTTTACTCTAGTATTATTACTTTCTGAAACTCTCTTCATGGTATCCGAGAGATAAACTCCTTAATCCGCTACAAAATCTCCTTAATCCGCTGCAAAATATCATCTCATATCAAGAATGTCTTCAATATCCAAAGCTTCTTCACCCTTAGTAGAGTCCGAGCAGCCTCAGCAGACTGGGGTCACTGAAAACTCTTCATTTACGAATCATAGACTTGATGGAAACAACTACATGCTATGGTCAAGGTCTATGAAGATGTATATCTTCGGCCAGAGCAAGATGGGATACCTATCTGGCTCCAAACCTACCCCTGATGAAACTGACCCCAAGTTTGAAGCATGGGATACAGAAAATAACCAAGTCATGACCATCCTCACGAGGTCAATGACAAAAGAGATCAGTGAGAACTTAATGATGTATGATACTGCAAAGGAAATGCAGGACAATGCCGTAGACCTTTACTCAAAAAAGGACAATACATCTGAGGTCTATGATCTTGAAGCTCAAATCCAAAATTGCAGGCAAGGGGATCTGTCTGTAACTCAGTACTTCAACCAACTATCTAAGGCATGGCAACTGAAGGATGCAGGTTCTTAGATCTAAACGAGTTAGATCTACGCGCAGCGGATGGATCACGACTTATACATCACAATACATAATTAAAGGACATAAACTACTACAATGGGGTTAAGATCATGTTACCAATAGTAGGAAGAGAAGCCAAGATCTTCCGATGTGTTCTCCAAACGGAGGTTGGTGGACACCCTTCTTGATACACGAACCTCCTTGATATGCAACCGAGAAAAACCCTGAGTTTTTCTCCAACCGGGTGGAGCTAAGGATCGAACTCCTTAGCCTTTTTTCTCTATCACCGGGAGAACTCTCTTTTTATAGGCAAAATCCAAGAGAGAAAACATATACCCAATCGGTTTAACAAAATAAAAGAGATAATTCTAATTATTATCCAATAAAAATAAGAGATAATTATAATCTTATAATAAGAAAATATAATTATCCTTATAGTTAAGAGATAAATAATAAATAAATTATTTTCTTTCATTTATCCAATTAATTATTTAACAAATAAATAACTAATTACACAATATGTCATTATCCAAGAAAACTAATTTCTTGGAAAACCAAGACATATTGGCACCACACTAAGCTCACTGTGCCCACGTAAAATGCCTTTTCACGTATATTATATTATTTAGCCCAACTAAATAATATCCATGCATATCAATTAATTAAATTGACCAATTAATTATCACCGAGGCCCAAACAACAAGAATATCATTCCAATTACGTAAGCCACATCGGGGACCATTGACCTATAACCAGTAGCTCCAATAATTAAATATATTATTCATCGAACAGAATAAATATATTAAATTATTAATTCCGGGATTACGCCACCATAAACCCGAAACTGAACTTTACCAATTATAGATATATACTTACACTCAACACATAGAGTAGATAAGCGTCCATTGATATAATCACTACATACGGATTAACCCTCCATAGACTGCCCATTCTGAGTGGGAAGTCTCCGTGAACCCGACTCAGAATATCTTATCCTTATTTACCATTAACCCCCTGATGATCAATTAGTTCACATATCTGACTAGTGATGAATTAGTCTAATATGAACTCCCGGGATCGATCACTTTCTAAGGGCTAACAAATAAGGGGACTGTCTCTCTACTTCCCGTAGAAAGGAATGGATTCCATGTCTGTGAAAATCAGAACTACTCACTCATCTGCAGATAGTGCCAATGAGAAGTGGCTTGGAACACATATTTAAGTGAACCGTAACTAACAAATCAAACACTACCCCGGGACAAGCAGCACCCTGTGATCACCTCAGGATTAAGGTTGATCCATATATGATCATCTAATGATTTAATAAGATTCCTCGATTACGGAATTATATCGAGAACAACAGATTAAATCGGTCCAGTCTTATATGAATGTCATCATATATAAATGCCCCACGTAGGTACCCTCTACCGACAGTCCAGATAGGACTATCACACCCTAAGGTGTTCTGGGCGCATTATTGGTGTTTTAATCATGAGACCCTAAACTCTGATTAAGTTTACCACGGACTAACAGTTTAAGCATATCTCCACTAACTCAACCCTCACGTGTAATCCATACACTGAGTTAAGTGGTTACATACAGATATACTTAGGGTTTCCAGCAGTGTATTACTTTACAAGCACAAAGCAAGTAACTAAGATGAGATAAATTATGTCATCCATCATAAAAAACAATTACACAAATTGTCTTTCGGGCACTACACCTAACAATCTCCCACTTGCACGAAATGGCAAGCAGATTGTTTTTAGAGCACACCTTTCTCATCTTATTCACAACACTCTCCCACTTGCTCTAAAAGCAGATGAGACATATCCATCAATGCCGTACCCTCCAAGCACTCGACTTGGTACAATGATTAGTTAGGTTGTCGACTCGAGACGATCTTTAGGATTGAAACATTGTCGGTCCTTCCAATCAGGCGGTACTCTCTCTCAATATGCTTTTGACCTCTAGTGACTGAGAAGATCCTTCTAAGTTATCTCTTCACTATTTTCACAATGAAGTGATATTGGCTTATCAGACCTGGAATTACTCCCAGACCAAAAAGGAAATTCTAAGCACTATGAGTAAACACTGAGCCCGAGATCAACGTAATGATCATCCTTAATCTGACTACAAGTCAGAATCAGTGTAGTCAACCATATTCAAGTTTGCATCTGAATATACAAGAATATGATTCCTCGTTCTCTAAAGATACTTAAGGACGTACTAAACCGCTATTCAATGCTCGAATCCGAGATTTGACTACTATTGACTTGTTATAACCTGACTTGCCGTTATCCAAGAGAGATTCTATCCAATTTTCTCTTTATCCGAAGATTTGGAGAACCATTCCTGAGAGGTAGGGTAGGACTACTCTCGATGAATGCTGCAACCGTATATGCATTATCATCTTATTCAATAAGATGGATGGGATAGCCTATGACTCATTCCTATGAGTTTGACCGAATTAAATTCTTAGAATATAGTCCTATTCTCTCATCCAGAGAATCTTGGTGTGTCAGTTTCCGACTTCAGATAGCACAGCCATGTTGTTTCCAACCGTTGCAGTGTTATCGTTCATGAACACTAATACTACTACTTTACCAATATTGATACCCAGTCTACAAAAGACTTATCAATATTCTGGTCAAGTCCACATATTTTAAAACATGCGACTTTTAATGACCGGGAGGTTCTCTTACATCCACAAAGGACATAAGTCTCGGCAAATAACTCCGCCATTTGTTCTAACCAAGACCATACATTCCGAATGAATCCGGACTGCTTTTTACGGCAAGAAAGTCTCGTGGAATCACCCCTATTTTCTCGCTTTCTAACGAAATCTAGCAAGACCGAGTGGTGAGAGAGTTCAAGGTCCAGTTAACTCTCTCCTTTTAGAGAATCACCCCTGTAGACCACTCAGCTTTGTGCTGAAAGTTAAACTTTCCTATTCATTCGACTCTTTTTTAGTAGGACCAATTACTCCCAATGGGCCTGAGACACTCAGGTAGTTCTACAAGAGGCTGAACATAACTGGAGTACCAAAACTCCATTCACGGGGGATAAGGTTTTCGAACCAACCTCTCTCGATCGTAATCCTATACAAACCCACAAAGAGCCACAGTTATCAATCACCTCAAAGAGACTATAAAGTCCACACAACCATAATGGGTCAATGGTTAAACCATACTCCCACCTGCGTTAGGGTGGATTGACATTCGATCTAGTAGTATTTATCGAAGTAATCACCAACAACCGATGTTGGACGTGGTCTGATTAAATCAGATAGTAACTTCCCTTGGGTAACCGTAATCCAAGGTCTAAGGCTGTTACTTATAGATTCTATCAGAAGAATTCTGACAGTCCAACTGTCACTTTCTGATCTCAAGAATCTTACAACCAACCTTCACTCGTTTCATTAAGGCATTTCAAGAACAGTCAAAATCTGAACGTATGCGCAAAATCTCCAGTCCTACCTTCAAGCATTAAATGCTAAATGCCTACATTTACGGAAGTGGTGTGAACCGAATTCACTTCTTATCCATAAATTCACTAGCATCTTCTAGGAAGACTTCTCGGTTTACATAATAATGTTAACCGTTATTTTGCAACCAATTATCTTAATCGAGTTTAGCAGTGTATTGTAGTACATCAATAACTATATAGGGCATGTCTATGGTTTCTTTCTCAGTGAGAAACAATCCACTAGGAGGCAGGCTGAGCATCAGTCCCAAGACTATGCTATAGCCTATTTATGAGCATGGAATACTCTATTCTCTGCTAAAATCAGAGACTCCTCCTCGTATTCTTTTGATAAACTATATCGCGTTTCGAGTAGTTATCAGACAAAATGTCATCACTCAAAAACTCCCACTAGCTTGTGTCTCTCACTAGACCCCGAAGGTCATGATGAACAAGCTATGTTACCCCTTCAAATCTATTACTGACGTGGCCTTTTCTAGTGCTAATACCAGTCCTTAACCGACAGTGTATCGGGTCAAACTGTAGTGCTAGTATGGTGAGTCGAGTATCGTATCCTCGTGGAACTTTGTAATTCTTCTAAGTGTGGTTAAACACCAAAGAGTCATTATTAACTCAATCTAAATCTCGGTTTATATAGCACAGATAACTACTATTTTACTTAACATAAAATAAATGCGTAAATTAAAATTTATTCTAATATAATATATATAGATATATAAATATATATAGATGTGCATAAGTTGCAAAGTATATATATAGATATAAATATATAGATGCCAAATATATTATTAGAGAACTAGCCAAAGTTTATATAATTGATTTATACGATCTTTTCAAAGGAATAGAATGTGCTCGATCTTTTTAGGTTCAATTGAGTAAATGAAACGGTGCACTCCTAAGGTTAACAATTCGTCCTCACATAGTGTGTGAAATTGTCATATGTCCATTGTCATCACCCAAAGTCCACAATCATACGGTTTTTCCGAACAGGTCCCGAGTACGATTCTACCTTTGAATAAAAGGAGTCATTCCGTTCACAAACGGTCAATTTTATTTAAAGGCTCCGGTTGTCAAGGCCGGGCGATTCAACTTTCCGGTTTAAGTTTCAATTAAATGATGAATTTAACATTATTACGATCTTGAGTACAAATTTTAATAAGATTCATCTTTTAGGACAAATCGCCTCGGTAGAAATCGGGTTCCGTTGTCACGCTTTCACTCGCCAATTTTACCCTCCGGTTTTTCTATTAACGAGTTCATAACTTAATTACGAGGTGTCAATTCATAATTAGATTATGAATTCTTTCAAGTCAAACTTTATCAATAGGAAAAGATTCAATTAACTCAATTTTATTCAATTTTACTTAGACAACATTCCTTTACCGAAAAGATCGAAATAAAACGATTACATAACTTTGGCTAGTTATTAGATTTAGCCTACTAACATTATACGAAAAGATAAAAAGACAAAACAAACATAAATACTTTAGGAATTTTACCCGATTACAACGATTGAATCAGAAGCTGTATTCTTCCGGATGCTACAACAACTTCAACAACATTGATCTTCTGATAATTTCAGATTTTCTCTCTTCTTCTTTTTTTTTTTTTTTTTTTTTTTTTCAATATTAAGAACTAAAAGCGTGAATGTGTGTAGAAAATCAAATTTACAAGCATTGCTTCATCAAGATTGATCGGAGTAATACTCTTTCGATCTAAAATTACGAGTCCGGTTTCCTTAAACTCGTAATCATTCTTGAGATCTTATGATTCGAATTTTTATCGGGAGCTTTATACCTCATAGTGATATAGGGCGCTTTCTAAATAACACCCTACTGCACTCAAATCATTGGAAGCTACTACCGATATCTGGTCGATCAAAGATAAGGAATATACACAGTATTCGATTAATTCTCTGTAAATATGGTGCTTCGTTCTTATATATCCTTTTTTTTTTTTTTTTTTTTTTTTTTTTTCAGCATACACCATCCTTAGCTTCTGTGCTATCATCTCCTTTCATAAGTACGTACAAACTCGTGGGATTTTTAGGAAATGTAGACCAAAATAAGCCAAGGGTCGGTTATGATAAAAAAATATATATCGAGTGAGGTCTTGATCACTCTAATCAAGGTTGAGGTAATTTTTATGGTGTCAAAAATCTCATCATTCCTAATCCGATTCCATATTCATATTTCGTTTTACAAAGAAAATTATTCTAAAAAATTCATTATAAATATAAGTATATTTGCTAAAATTTCATAAGAAACTTACTTGATAATATTTATGTATAGTTACATATACTTAAAATCTTATAAAGATCTAAAATTGACATATATAATATACTTATAATATATCTAATTTATTTTACTTAATTAAAATCTATTCTTACCAATTTATATTGTTTTTATTCATACTAATTATATACTATCTAATTATTTTGTTCCAAGAAAATTAAACTAAGTATTGAGCAATTAAGTATAAATTTATATAAGAAAATTTTAATTTTTATTTACTAACTTACTTCCACTCCCCACTTACTTAAATGACATCGTCCCGATGTTTAGTGAGTAAATAAAAGTAGTTTGCAAATAAAATTAAAATTTTATATGATTTTGATTATTATTTATTATTTTTAGCAACCATATATTATTTTGATTAAAGAAAATGACATATATATTAAACACTATTACAAACTATAAATAAAAGTAACAAACAACAACAAACGATTAAACAACTAATTTAAACAACTACCAACTTAACAACATAACTTCTAACTGATTATCAAACCGTAGATGAACATCCGGGAGTATCCACGAAGTAATCCTAATCGAGAATCACGAGATGGAAAAATCTCGCCATTAGCAAATTCAGCACGTGATTCGGGCTTGGATACAAAGGTGAGAGATAACCAGGCAAATGGTAGCGGTTTTCCCTATTACGCCTTTCTACCGCAAAATTAATTGCGCCTTAAAAATCAAAACTCCCCAATCAATGTATGCTCCTACGCTTAATGCATATAACAAAGAATCTCTCATCATCATCCGTAACCCCATAAAAATCTCTAGTTGGATAGATCCGAGAATTAATGAAGCGTTTCCACGCCCTTAAATGAGGGGGTAAAGCCAGAGTTGAGGAATCATAGTTATGATCAAACAACGGAAACACGAACTGAAAGGCTTCGCAGTATGATTTACAACATTATACGCATCCCCAAGTTCCCAAAGAAACTCAAGTGTGGGTTTCGATCAAAAGTACATGGTGGAATTTGATAGATTTGATTTATGATGACTGGTGAAAATGAAATAACGATTCCCCTAACTGTAATAAGTTGAGATGAGGCTACTGTCGTTATCTCAGTGAGAGACGCAAAGAAATCTCTAACAATCGAAATGTTTATTCGACCTCTGGGAGTCCTTATCAACTTTTTCCACCCGCAACCTCGGATTAGATTACGTCCCCATTGATCAATTTTTTCAGTGTTTAAGCCTTTCTCCATCGAAATAGGAGAACGGACGAAATTTAGATGTCTCGGGACGTTATATGAAAACAAGAGGCATGCCCTTCGGGAACCACACCATCAGCGATGTGGTTCGTAATTATTAACCGAGGAGAGGAGCGGTTAGACATTTCGACAAAGAGATTTAAACTAAGCTAGATAGAAGGAAAGAAAGAATGAGCAAAGTTCAAGGTCAGCGCTCTTTCCTTTTATAGAAATAAATCTATCAAGCAAAAGTAGAAAAATCTCTTTCGCGCTTTTGTACTTGCCGGATCGATCCGAGAAAGGGCCGGATCGATCCGGCCTCTCACGAACTAGTAATGCTTTGTCAGTCGGTATTTCAGTCGGATCGATCCGGTAAAGGTCGGATCGATCCGAACACTACCGCTTCACGGACGAGTTGATTTTGCTTGTAAAATGTCTAGATTTTTCTAGGGACAAGTTTTCTTCCTATTTTTTTTTTTTTTTTTCATTTTCATTGTGTTATAACGATAAATTTTACTACACGATACGTAATACCAAAATATGTAACTAAAACATGAAGATCGTATTAAAAATAAAATCCAACCAAAATCAAAATAACCTAAAATTTTACACGAAACGAAATTGTACGAAAAATAAAATGTTTCAATGTCAAAAATCATGGAATGTTTAAAAATCACTCCTCTTCATCACTCACTTCGACGTGGCTTGAACTTGGCATAGCTTGAGAACGGGTCGATTCTTGGGATGGATCTTGAAAATAAGTTGACATCCGCACCGAACTATCTAGTCCCATCGAGCTCATCTCTCTCGTGATATCGTAAAAAAGTGCTTCCCCATCTCGTCGTGGTATGGCCAAATGATCCGCATCCAGTCCATTCGATGTCACAATTTGCCGTAGTACACAGCCGAAAAATCTCCTACACCACTAGTTTGAAATCCAAAAGAATGTGGCATTTGTTGGAAGTCCGAGTGAGGTGGCATCGGTGGAATGAAATCGGGCAAGGTATAAGGTGGGTTTGGCATTGCGGAATATCCATCTCGGCATAGGTAGGGTTTTGCAAGATATTCATTTGATATAAACCTCGTATGCCTTGACGTAAATCTTCGCACCATAATTTATTCCTTTCCGCAAAAACACCATATTGGCATTAGCACGATGAACATCATAGGCCATGGATTGAAACATGTCGTAAGTGATGGTATTCGGAAATTGAGTTTGAGTTTGACCGGATGAAGGAGGACAAGAGTGGATGGAGTAGGTGAGGTCGTTGACGGTTAGGGTCCAAAAGTTTATTCTTCCCGCCGCCCTAAGTGGTAAACTAGGACTATAAGTGTGTCATCCACCATCATCAAATTATCACTGGGAGCTCAGAAACTCCTATCCGACGACACAAGGAAGAAATAAAACACGGAAAAGGCATGTGGATCGCTGGTCTAACGATCGAGGCAAATTCCTTGGCCCTTCTACACATTACTCGCCTATATCCACAGTACATCATTAACTATAGCCCAAGCAATGCACAAATCCTCTTTACCAAAAGATGTAAAATGCCGAGCCGGGTAAAGAGTGTGACTGATAAAACGCTTTAATGGCTTTCATATCCCGGATACATTTCCCATAGGAAAACTGCTTTCATGCCAGGCACGCGATGGGATCTAACTCATTCTGGGCTACCGCAAAATATGATCAAAGTCTGCTTGCTCATCCAAATTCCAAATCGTATAATAATCCTCATTCTCCGGTATATCGTGAATACCATAAATAGCATTAATAATGTGAGAGTAAACGGCACTATCCTAGTTCTCGAGTTGTGAGAGGTTAACTCACCTTCATCCGTAGCATTATGAGTTGCTACCAGAGAATAAAATTCACCTACTAAGGTGGTGTTAATTTCTCCCGACCTTAAACTCAAGCTAATTCCATCCAATGCCTCCTTTCAAAAATATCTTTTACCTCCTTCCCAAATCTTTGAAGTCTAAGCCTCTCTATTGCAACTAAACACTGCCCAAATTTATTTTTCAATGCTTTCTTAGTCATGCAGACGACGCGGTTCTTTCAAAACTAATCGCCAATTCTTCTTCATTAAAGGCCTAGTTTCTATAATGGAATTTGGGTAGGGATATGCGGTTTGCGCTTTTTACTAGCTTTCGATGATTCGGCCATTCTACGATAATGACAAAATAACAAACAACACGAACAACAAAACAACACAAAACAACAAGACAAATGTGAGTGACAAAACAATTGAAAATAAAAATTGCATAAAATAAAAAATAAAAAAAAAAAGAAATTAAGAAAATAAGTGACTACAATGTTACCTTACAAAGCTTAAAAGGTTGAAATTTGGCCGAAAAGATGGAAATTTCACTGAATAAAAGTTGAAGCTTCCCTTGAAAAATTCTTCAATTTAGATGAAAATTTGAAGAGAGTAGAGGCAAATTAGAGAAGTTTAAGAGTTGGGGTAATTTAATGGTGATGCTGTGTGATGATTTGAAGAAAAAATATTCGAGTTGGGGGGAAGAGGGGAGGGGCGGCTGTTTTGAGAAAAAGAAAAGAAGAAGAAGAAGAAGAGACCCCGTCCCTTTTTTAGGTTTTTTCAGGTTCCGGATCGATCCGGGGTTAGGTCGGATCGATCCGACCACTTTTTTTTTTTTTTTTTTTTAATTTTTTTTTAAAAACTTAATAAAACTTCTACAAAAATAAAAAAAACTTTTTATAAAAACTTTATAAAACTTTTAAGTAATTTCATAAAGATCCTATTTATAAAATTTTCAAAAGTTATATAAAAATTTTATAAGTATTACAAAATTCACGAGGGTCCTAATTCCAATACTTCTAAATCTTCCAGAGTTCTGATGTAACGTTCTATCAACCTAACCTTAAGAAATGAGGCGTTCGAATTTTCCTTTGATCTCCATCGATTTTCGGATAACCACCTAATCGTTCCTTCTTAACAACATTCAAACACTCATCCTGGATTTGGTTGTGCTTTCCTACATTTCCTTCATGCTCACTTTTTCCACACCTTCTACACCTTCTTAAAAACTTTGCCCTTCTCTTTATCGAACTTCTCGATTTTCCATTACATTTTTCTTTCACCGATCTCTCTCAACAATTGCTTGTTTTTCTCAAAATCAAGCTTCTATTTTAAACGCGACATCTTTATCCAAGCCTAATTTCAAAAGCAACATAAAAATTCCTATTCTATCTAGAAAAGACATCCAGGTTCTTTTTTACGCCTATCCGGTAAAAGACGAAACTACTTTAAACATAAATAAAACACATAAAAGTAGAGTAAAGATAGATAGCACTGGTATTCGGTGAGTTTTTTACTCTCTCGCTTTTCGTTTTTCTTGATTTCTCTGCTTTTCACTTTGTCGGAGGATCGCTTAGTAGCATTATTTCTTCTTTCAAAGCATGGTTCCTTCTCCTTCCACAAATAACTTTACTCTATGGCCATTGGCTATAAAAGTTGTATTTCCATCGCTTAGTTCAACACTCCAGATTTGTAAACTCGTTACTTTAAATGGACTCGTCCATCTTGATTTAAGCTTTCTGGAAATAACTTTAAACGTGAATTGTACAAGAGCACTCGATCACCTACATGGAACTCACGACTATAGATTCTCTTATCGTGAAAAGATTTCGTATGCGTTCCTTGTAGATTCGAAATGCGTTTTCATAAGAATCGAGACGGAATTCTTCTAGTTCATCAATTGAAGCAATCTATGATCACCGACAAACCTTAGGATCGAAATTCAAAATTTAATAGCCTGTAAGGCTCGGTGTTCTAACTCAACCTGGAGATGACAAGACTTACCAAAACTAACTTATAGGAGAACAACCAATTGGTGTTTTAAAAGCTGTTCTATATGCCCATAATGCATCGTCTAGTTTAACTGCCCAGTTTTTTCGATTTGAATCCACTGTCTTTTCTACAATTCTTTTGATCTCTCTATTAGACACCTCTACCTGACCACCGGTTTCATGGATGATAGGCGCTCCTAACTTATGCGTTACACCATATTTTTCAATTATCTTGGTAAATGGTCTATTACAAAAGTGTGAACCTCTATCACTAATGATAGCCCTCGGAATGCCATAACGTGTAAATATATTCTTTTTAAGGAATCGTATGACAACTTTGGTATCATTAGTGGGAAGAGCTTCACTTTTCACCCATTTCAAACATAATCTACCATTACTAGAATAAATCTTTTTCCAAAAGATATAGGAAATGGTCCCATGAAATCTATACCCCAAACATCAAATAACTCACATTCTAAAATAGGTTGCATAGGCATTTCATGTTTTTAGATACATTTCCCCATTTTTGACAAGATTCACAGATTTGACATACTTATAAGCATCTCTATATAGCGTAGGCCAATAAAAACCACATTGTAAAACTTTAAAAGCGGCTTTTCCAACCTCCATGATGACCTCCCGCCTCACGATCATGACAAAATGATAAAATACTTAAAATTTCATTATCAGCACACACTTTCTTCGATTATCCCATCCGAACATTTACGGAAAAGGTCCGTTCCTCCCAAGAATAAAATTTTAAGTCATAAAAGAATTTCTTCTTCTGCCGCCAAGTCCAATGAGACGGAATATAATCACAGGTTAAGTAATTAATGATATCTCCAAACCAGGGTGACATTTCCTTAGAAGGAATTCTATTCTTTAATAACTGCATGGTTGAAGGAGTATCTATTCTAAAAAGTTGTTCATCAGGAAATGAATCTTTAATTTCTATTCCCTTTCTCCATCATTTTCCATTCTACTTAGATGATCTCGCTACTACATTCTCACTTCCCTTTTTATCTTTAATTTCAATATCAAACTCCTCAAGTAAGAGAATCCATCTAAGAAGACGTGGTTTCAGATCTTTCTTACTCAAGAAATACTTCAAAGTGAATGGTCTCAGATAAATTATTACCTTAGAACCAACAATATACGATCTAAACTTATCTAAGGCAAAAATTACAGCCAACAGCTTTTTTTTCAGTAGTTGTATAGTTCAGGTTGAGTCTGCATTTAACGTATGAGATGCATAGTAAATAGCTTTGAGAATTTTGTTATATCTTTGTCCTAAAACTGCTCCTACAAATAAATCACCGGCATCACACATAATCTCAAACGGTAAATTCCAATCTGGTGCTATTAGCACCGGTGCAATGAGTTAATCTCGCTTTTAAGGTCCGAAAAGCTTCCTTACATTTACTATCGGTTAAAAGGTACTTCCTTTTCAAGCAAATGACTTAGAGGTTTCGCTATCTTTGAAAAATCTGCAATAAATCTCCTATAAAATCCTGCATGTCCAAGAAATCCTCTTAGAGTCCTTAGATTAACCGTGTGGTGGTAATTTTTCAATTACTTCAACCTTAGCTTTATCAACTTCAATTCCTATTTCGAGATTCGATGGCCTAGAACAATTCCTTCTCGATACCATTAAATGACATTTTTCCCGCTTTAAAATTAAATTGGTATCCTCGCAGCGTTGCAACACTCTTTCTAAGTGCGATAAACATTTACCAAAAGAATCTCCGTAAACACTAAAGTCGTCCATAAAAATTTCCAAGAATTTCTCAACCATATCGGAAAATATAGCCATCATGCATCTTTGAAACGTAGTGGAGCATTACATAAACCAAACGGCATTCTTTTATACGCAAAGTTCCATAAGGACAAGTGAAAGTAGTCTTCTCCCTATCTCCTCGCAATGAAAATCAGAAATAACTCGAATAACCATCTAAGAAGCGATAATATTTATGACCACTTAACCGTTCCAACATTTGAACTATGAATGGAAGTGGATGATGATCTTTCTTAGTATGATCATTTAGTTTCCTAAAATCAATGCACATTCGATAACCTGTAATTTCTCTTGTTGGAATCCATTCATTTCTATCATTTTCTTTCACTGTGAAACTTCCTTTCTTTGGTACCACTTGAGTTGGACTTACCCATTCACTATCTGATATGGGAAAAATTATTCCCATCTCTAATAGCTTAATGACCTCTTTCTTAACAATTAACTGCAAATTTGGGTTGAGGCGGCGTTGTGGTTGAATACAAGGCTTAGCATCTTCCTTCGTAATTATCTTATGAACGCAAATCTCGTGGCTAATACCTCGAATATCAAGAATCGTCCATCCAAAAGCTTTCTTATGCTTTTTCAACATTCTAAGTAATTGATCTTCTTGTTGCTCAGTTAAAGTTGATGAAATAATAATCGGTAATAGATTATCAGTTTCAAGAAAAGCATATTTCAGATTTAAAGGTAATGGTTTCAAGTCCAGGTTCTTTGGCGGATCTTCTATTGACGATTTAAGAACTGGTCCTTCTAGTTCTAATTCCAAGTACTTATGCCATGGTGGTTTAAAGGTAAAACTTTCTGTATCTAAAGAAAGAATTATCTCTTTCATTTCAATGTCTTCCTCATCTTCTTTATAGATAGACAGAGTTAAGCATTCTTCTAATCTGTCTTCAAAAGTTGGTAACTCGATTATCATAGACGTAATGAATATCTTCTATAAAAGAACATGATTCGATGATGCATGATTCATAGCTTTGAAAATATTGAAAGTAACTTCGCCTTCATTGACTCTTAAGATTAATTCTCCTTTCTCAACATCGATTAAAGTTCTTCCTGTAGCTAGAAATGGACGACCTAGAATAAGAGGCGCCGAATAACCGCCTTCCATTTCCATAACTACAAAGTCTACTGGAAAATAGAATTTGTCTACTTTAACCAATATGTCCTTTATAATTCCTTTAGGGTACTTAATCGACCTATCTGCCATTTGCAGAGTCATTTCAGTCTTAGTAAGCTTTCCTATGCCTAACTTTCTATAATCCTCATAAGACATGAGATTTATACTTGCTCTAGATCACATAAGACCTTCTTAAACAGTAAATCCTCCAATTTCACACGGAATGGTAAAACTACCAGATCTTTCGGTTTAGGTGGTAACTTATCTTTGTGCAGACTGCGGAACATTCTTCATTTAGGCATATGTTCTCATATTCCTCTAATTTTTCTTGTTTGATGTAATTTCTTTCGAAAATTTTCCATAGGCGAGTATATTAATCAAAGCATCGATAATGTGGATATTAACTTGAATATGACGAAAAGTGTCCAGAAACGAGCATACTTCTTATCGCTTTTGCCTTTTGATTTGATCTTTAGGAGGGTAAGGTAAAGATTCTAGATCTATGACCCTTGGCTCCTTTGTCGCTTTCTCTTTTCCTTTTTCCTTAAACCTTGAGTATTACTCGACGCCATGTTTCAGTTCTTGAATTCTTTCTTTTAAATTGTTCCCCTAATCAATCTCTACTTCAGATCCCCTCATTTCTTCCTGTTTTTCATCCTTGTTTTCATTATTTTCCATTCTAACATGTTCCTTAAATAAAGTCCTTAAATCTTTATCCATGGGATCTTTCGTAATCTTAGGGATTTTACCCAATTTTCCCTTTCACTTTCGTGTTCGAACTTTTATTTCTTTTCAAGAAGTTGTCTATAATTTCTTCTTCCTCATCTCAGAAATTCAAGTTCATCTTTAGTTCTATCATTCTTACCATCTAAGTCATCTTCTACTTCATTATCCCCAAAGTTTTCAACTCCATTACTTCCACCGAGCTTCCTACTTCTCGTAAATTCTACAACATTTACCTCTCTTGGGTTCCTTTCGGTGTTACTTGGTAATCCTCCCAGGGTCTCACCACATTATTACGTTCACCTCGCCTCTACTCAAATGATCTTCCATATTCCTTAATGAGGCTTCTATCGTTCTCATCCTGGTATCATGTCCACTCATAGATGTTTTCATTGAACTCATGTCCTTAGTGACTGTACCAATAGAAGTCACCATCGTTTCTATATTTTTAGCTTGAGTAGATACTACACCCATCATATTTTCCATTAGTTTTTCCCATTTTTCAACTCCTTCTGCAGGTTGAGTAGAACTTTGAGTTACTGGTATACTTTGAGTGGTATGTTGAGGATAGGATCTAGGTAATGATTGTAAATTCTGATTAGATGTGTTTTCTTGATAAACTTGATTATTATTCAAGTTCCTATATGGAACTGGATACGGCGGTTGTCCTTGCTTGCTAGGGTTTTCAGACCATCGATAAGTAGGGTGATCTCTTCTAATAGCATTGAACGAGTTTGAGTAAGCATTGTTTAAATTTCTATGCTGCTGAAGAAAACTCACCTCCTCTCTTGAGCATCCTGTCGGTTCTTCAATCCCTAGTGGTATTTTATCCTGATTTGAGTATTCAGTTGGTGCACTATTTTCTGAACTTTGGTTCTTATTCTGTTGTAATCCATCAAATTTCCTACTCAAATTTTCTAAATGTGCTAGAACTTCCGTATTAGACGTACATTCTCCTGCAAAAGCTACCTTTCTGGCGCCGTTGCCGGGGAACGACGCTAATTTCTTTTTTTTGTCTATGGTTACTACTTATATTAGCTCAAAATTCTCGAGAATAAGTCAACACTTTTCTTATCTCACTTCTAATTTTATTTTCGTTGGTACTTACCTTAAAGGTAAGTTACCAAATTTTTTTTACTACTATCAATTTAGTGTTATTTTCTATTTTCGTTAGTTGATGACCGTATGGTAAGGCCCCACTCACTCCTTATAAGCCTGACATAAACACTTACGAAAGGCGCTAAAGAGTAGAGAGAAAACGTGGTCATACTAGTCGTGAAATCCCGACGAATCATCTTCAAACAAAATACGAGAATGGTCAAATCGGTGATGAAACACACCGAACAAGTGTGGAACATGCTCTAGGGCATGGACAAAACCCCGTTAACCTTAATAATCAAAATAATAATAATAATAGAAATAATCAGAATCGGAACCAGAATAATCGTAACAACCCAGTAAACCCAAGGCCTATCTGTGACCAAACCATAAGAAGAAATCAGACTAATAATCCCATACTTTTACCTAATGAAGGAGCGAATAATTTCGAGATTAAATCTCATCTTTTTGGTTTAATTGACGCAAGAGCCCAATTCCTAGGAGAAGATGATGAAGATCCGCATCATCATCTCTATCTTTTTGAAGAAATGTGCAATACAGCCAAAAGTCAAGGTGCTCACAAGGAATTAACAAGGATGACTATGTTTCCTTTTTCTCTAAAAGGACGAGCCCGAGATTGGTTTATGTCTCTTCCGCATCATTCACTTACAAGTTGGGAGGAGATTCAAACTGAATTTCAAACAATACTTCACTCTGGGACGGAATTTGGAATTAAAAGTCGAGGTTGCTAATTTTAGACAAGGATCTGAAGAAACGCTTGGGAATGCGTGGGAAAGATTTAAAAAATTGTTAAGAGCGTGTCCCGACCATGGTTAATCCTTAGACATGCAAATTCAACTTTTCTGTCGTAAATTAAGAAAAGATTCACGTGCTGATGTAGACCATGCATGTGGTGGTTCCCCGGCAACGGCGCCAGAAAGCTGACGTGGCCTTTTCTAGTGCTAATACCAGTCCTTAACCGACAAAGGTATCGGGTCAAATCAGAGTGCTAGTATGGTGAGTCGAGTATCGTATCCTCGTGGAACTTTGTAATTCTTCTAAGTGTGGTTAAACACCAAAGAGTCATTATTAACTCAATCTAAATCTCGGTTTTATAGCACAGATAACTACTATTTTACTTAACATAAAATAAATGCGTAAATTAAAATTTATTCTAATATAATATATATAGATATATAAATATATATAGATGTGCATAAGTTGCAAAGTATATATATAGATATAAATATATAGATGCCAAATATATTATTAGAGAACTAGCCAAAGTTTATATAATTGATTTATACGATCTTTTCAAAGGAATGGAATGTGCTCGATCTTTAGGTTCAATTGAGTAAATGAAACGGTGCACTCCTAAGGTTAACAATTCGTCCTCACATAGTGTGTGAAATTGTCATATGTCCATTGTCATCACCCAAAGTCCACAATCATTACGGTTTTTCTCGAATGTGTCCGAGTGCGATTCTACCTTTGAATAAAAGGAGTCATTCCGTTCACAAACGGTCAATTTTATTTAAAGGCTCCGGTTGTCAAGGCCGGGCGATTCAACTTTCCGGTTTAAGTTTCAATTAAACTGATGAATTTAACATTATTACGATCTTGAGTACAAATTTTAATAAGATTCATCTTTTAGGACAAATCGCCCCGGTAGAAATCGGGTTCCGTTGTCACGCTTTCACTCGCCAATTTTACCCTCCGGTTTTTCTATTAACGAGTTCATAACTTAATTACGAGGTGTCAATTCATAATTAGATTATGAATTCTTTCAAGTCAAACTTTATCAATAGGAAAAGATTCAATTAACTCAATTTTATTCAATTTTACTTAGACAACATTCCTTTACCGAAAAGATCGAAATAAAACGATTACATAACTTTGGCTAGTTATTAGATTTAGCCTACTAACATTATACGAAAAGATAAAAAGACAAAACAAACATAAATACTTTAGGAATTTTACCCGATTACAACGATTGAATCAGAAGCTGTATTCTTCCGGATGCTACAACAACTTCAACAACATTGATCTTCTGATAATTTCTCGAGCATTATAACGATACTACTTTATTTATGGCATAATGCCTATATATATACATACTACTACTACTAAAAAGAGGTGAAGAAAATATATTTGGTACCCCTTTATGTGCCTCGCAAGTCGCTTCTATTTATAGGCATATTTTCCTGCCGGATCGATCCGAGAAAGGGCGGATCGATCCGGGAATAAAAATCTTATCCCAGATTATTCTCTGCGCAGGCCACATGCCGGGTAATCATGATGTTTCCTCGGATCGATCCGGTAAATCCGATCGATCCGGATAGATTTTTTCCAATCTTAATCCGAAACTTGATAAAATCATAACTTGAGCTCTGGATCTCCAAATGACATAATTCAAGATGCGTTGGAAAGCTCTTGAGGAGATCTATAACTTCCATGAAGACTTCTTTTTCAGAAAATGCCTTTTTGCTGGGCCATTTGTTCGTCGAAAATATAACTTGATACGGCGTCACGAACCATTGATCCACTTGAACTTTAAGTCTCGTGGCACTTCCTTTATTCCTTCAAAAGATATGATTTTACTCCACAAAATGTCATCACTCGGGGTCTTGGTTTACCTAAGGTCTGTAAAATACCAAAAATACCCACGTGAATCTGACACGACACTCCGGTTATTAACCCGGTACAAAATTTATAACTTTTTATCATTTTTACTAGATTTTTATAGTATTTAGATTTATTCATAGCTATTAATATTTTATAAGATTATCTGTTATAATTACTTATATTTTATATAAAAATAGTCGATAACGTATATAAAACATCGTAATTTTTATCATATAAATGTTACACATCAATTACCCTCTCCCGATTGAAAGGAAACTTAGTCATTCTTCCTTTGAGATAGTGTTCCTAGACTGGGAGATAGGAATCACCCTTAGCCAGTCGTCAGGTCTTATCTCTAGGATATATGCACTAATTAATAGATATTGAAGGGTCGTTTATCTTAATATGGAAACCTTTTACCTTCAATAGTTTTAGATGAGTTACACATACTTATTCAGCTTTTCTTAGTGGTTCTGTTATCAAACAAAAGTCCGAGTCACAGATTCGTACTACAAATGTCATCTTCACTTTGTTTAAGGCAACTGTAGTATCGAGATGAAAGTGAATCCATTTGTTTCAACGAATCTGTAAACAGAAAAATAAATTTTTCTGTGATATTCAAGGATAGAATCCGAAATTCATTTCCTTATATCACTCCCACTATTATGGCTGAAATAACTGCCCGTTGTCTACTTTATTAATTGTTAATGCACAACTTCCTTGTTCTTCCAAAGAACTAAGCTACCGAGTCAAGTTACTCGGTTTAAGAAAGTCGCTAAGGATTCATTGGTTAAGTGATCCGAAATCACTTTCCTTATCCTATACTTTCTGTAATTAATTTTTCGGTTTAGCCTCAAAACTTTAGTTAAGATGATTAACACTTATAGACATTCTTTCCCATTCTCAACTTTCCTTAAAAGTAAATAGTCTTGAACTAGCAGTTCAATTGAGTAGACACTACTCGTGAACTGTGGGATGTCTAATGAAAGCTTTACCCAGTGGGACTAATTTTCTAATAATTAGAAAAACAACAGATAAAAGCTCCCACTGGTTTATCGGTTCCAAATACCATCTAACTAGTGACACTTTAATTTATGATTCTCTAATTTTTCTATTAGAAAATTTCTCGTGTAGACACTACACAATTAAAATTCACTACAAGAATTTTATCGTCCCAATCATCTTTCAAACTAACTATGGTTGTCTCTTGTTCAACACGAGTGACAGCAGTGACATACTTTTTTTACGTCACTTAAGTCTTGAAGGCTCAAGAGAAATATCTCTTCCGAAAAATTAATCGCATGTAAAATCAATAAGTACAACCTTCTAGTTACTTGCCACTTTTTAACGAAGTCATTACTAGTCAATTTTACACTAGCAGTCTAGCACCCTAGAGAGATATATAAATAGTTGTAAATAAAATTGACAGAAAATAAATCCAAATCATACACTACCAATAAATTTTAGGAACATAAACTAAGTACTTATAGTCTATCCTACCGTTCCAAGGATTTAATCTAATGCCTCAGTGCCGCCTTAGGGTATGTCAAAGAGGTTTCGATTAATATTGAAGATCAGATTGAGAATCGAACATCTCATTTGTGATCGTCAATCACCTTTCCTTTTTCAGCCAAGGTATTACCAAAATAACCTTTATGAGTGTGACCTACTGTTTCAGATTTTTAGGTAGACCCTGAGTATGCCGCCTTAGGGTCGGTCAGTGACCCGATGAGTACCCAAAATCCTATCCTTTTGATGACCAAGCCTTGAATTTTGATAGCGGTGAAGGCCTTCCTTAGGGGGCCGAAATCAAAGCCGGCACGAGGCGTCACCATTCTCTCATGTTGCTTGTGTCAACAGTAGAGGCCGTGGGGTCGGCTGTCGCCTCTCCCGCTCCCACTCAATATTTTGAAAAAGTGGTGGGTTTACTGATCACGTTTTTGGACTTGATGTTACATTAAGGAACAATAAATCATAGGCCCGAATGTTGTCGGTTACGTGGGCTAGCCCGCCCGACCTATTCGTTGGAACATATGTGGCCGTCGGACGGGTCAAGACTAGGGGAGCTCCGTTGATCCGTAGTGGCACTTCGGATGGCCCAGCCTAGCTAGACCCCCGTGCAAACGCCACACATGGAGGGTGAAGTCGATCGAGCCATAGCTACTGTTGACCACCCAACCGTGGTTAAACCACTTTCGAACCATGTTTGCCCGTGATTATCCAATCCTTAAACATCAAACTTTCACGAAGACATCATGCGAACAAAACGTAATCTCGCTGCAGGTAAGGTGGAATTCACCGAGAATCCAACACCTTTACCACGAGGTTTCGGGATTTTACTCCTTATGATTTCGCAGAGTGGGATTCACCGAGAATCCATCACCCAACCTCGACGATTGAAAAAACCCGTGTTCCTCGGTTTTTACCCTAATTAGTTTCTAATTAATATCAAACAATTAATCAAAACTAATTGCGTGTGTTGTATACATGCCTAACTAATTCCTCGAATTAATTTCTACATGTATGCATATGGAGTGGAATTCATGATATGATGCATGTCATGGCAATTTTCCGGTTCTACAAATACAATCTAAACAAGTATACTAGTGCGGAAAATAAACACCGAGATGGACCGTTGGCACCTCCATATCTAATCTATTAGAAAATAAATAACCAAAACCCTAACTAGGGTTTACTTCTTTCTAACAAAACTGCAGCTGTTCAAAATCTTCGACGATCGGCAAACCAAATGAACTCGGATCGCGACGAAACTTTCCAGATCTGTTCCTCACTCCTTGGGATTCAAGTGGACGGTTGGATCGGAGCTTTGACTTGTCAATTTTCTCCAGTGAGCCTCCCAACTTGCTGCTGAATCTGACTTTTACAGCAGCGTATCAATGACTTCCCGAGGCCGATGGGAATCGAGATGAATCCCGATCGACCTGAAATTTTTGTCCCACGTCAAAAACTCCATATTTATCGATCTGACCGGTTGGATTTGCTTTGAACGGTCCAAACTCCCCCAGAAATTCGAGGAAGTCACAGGTAGGGTTTCTGTGAATCCTGCGTTTTTCTGTCACAGCAGTTTCCTTGCAGCGACGAACGGATATCAAAACGGACTCCGATCGATGCCAAAATTTGTGGAATTGTTCATCATCTTCCAATATTGATTCTGACCGGTGGGATCGTCGTTTCAACGGTTCGATCAACGGGAAAAACGAAATAACTAAAAAGCTACTAAAACAGATCTATTTTCTGGAAATTAAAATTGCAATAAACATAAATTACATAATTTCCTATACTCATATGAACGAATTTTCATCGTTTATATGACTTTACAATAGATCTAACGGGTAAACAGTGCCAACCCCCAATCCATCTCTTCAACCATAGCAATTAATCATTATCAGAGCATAAAACAATAAATAAAATTACCTACATGCAATTCCACTCCTTTAAATCGTTTAATTATGATTATGACTATATAAATCGTGGAACCTTGCTCCGATACCACATGAAAGATGTATGATCTTAGATCTAAACGAGTTAGATCTACGCGCAGCGGATGGATCACGATACATCACAATACATAAGTAAAGGACTTAAACTACTACAAGGGGGTTAAGATCATGTTACCAATAGTAGGAAGAGAAGCCAAGATCTTCCGATGTGTTCTCCAAACGGCGGTTGGTGGACACCCTTCTTGATACACGAACCTCCTTGATATACAACCGAGAAAAACCCTAAGTTTTTCTCCAACCGGGTGGAGCTAAGGATCGAACTCCTTAGCCTTTTTTCTATATCAATTTCGTGGCCTTCTCCCCACCTAAGGCTCCGGGAGAACTCTCTTTTTATAGGCAAAATCCAAGAGAGAAAACATATACCTAATCGGTTTAACAAAATAAAAGAGATAATTCTAATTATTATTATCCAATAAAAATAAGAGATAATTATAATCTTATAATAAGAAAATATAATTATCCTTATAGTTAAGAGATAAATAATAAATAAATTATTTTTTTTCATTTATCCAATTAATTATTTAACAAATAAATAACTAATTACACAATATGTCATTATCCAAGAAAACTAATTTCTTGGAAAACTAAGACATATTGGCGCCACACTAAGCCACTGTGCCCACGTAAAATATCTTTTCACAGTATTATATTATTTAAATTTCAACTAAATAATATCCATGCATATCAATTAATTAGCCCAGCCAATTAATTATCACTGAGGCCCAAACAACAAGAATATCATTCCGAATTACAGAAGCCACATCGAGGACCATGGACCTATAACCAGTAGCTCCAATAATTAAATATATTATTCATCGAACATAATAAATATATTAAATTATTAATTCCGGGATTACGCCACCATAAACCCGAAACTGAACTCTACCAATTATAGATATATACTTACACTCAACCCATAGAGTAGATAAGCGTCCATTGATATAATCACTACATATGGATTAACCCTCCATAGACTGCCCATTCTGAGTGGGAAGTCTCTGTGAACCCGACTCAGAATATCTTATCCTTATTTACCATTAACCCCTCGATGATCAATTAGTTCACATATCGACTAGTGATCAATTAGTCTAATATGAACTCCCGGATCGATCACTTTCTTAGGGCTAACAAATAAGGGACTGCCTCTCTACTTCCCGCAGAAAGGAATGGATTCCATGTCTCGTGAAAATCGAACTACTCACTCATCCGGAGATAGTGCCAATGAGAAGTGGCTTGGAACACATATTTAAGTGAACCGTAACTAACACATCAAACACTACCCCGGGACAAGCAAAGACTCCACGTGATCACCTCAGGATTAAGGTTGATCCATATATGATCATCTAATGATTTAATAAGATTCCTCGATTACGGAATTATATCGAGAAAAATAGATTAAATCGGTCCAATCCTAGATGAATGTCATCATATATAAATGCCCCACGTAGGACCCTCTACCAACAGTCCGAATAGGACTATCACACCCTAAGGTGTTCTGGGCGCATTATTGGTGTTTTAATCATGAGACCCTAAACTCTGATTAAGTTTACCACGGACTAACAGTTTAAGCATATCTCCACTAACTCAATCCTCACGTGTAATCCATACACTGAGTTAAGTGGTTACTTACAGATATTCTTAGGGTTTCCAGCAGTGTATTACTTTACAAGGACAAAGCAAGTAACTAAGATGAGATAAATTATGTCATCCATCATTAAAAACAATTACACAAATTTTCTTTCGGGCACTACACCTAACAGCAACACCTATATGTTGGAAACTCACCAATGGAATGATGTACGGGTTGCTACCTTGTACAGGGACATATTGAGAAAAAGAGGGTATTCAAGTTCCTCACTGGACTGAACCCATCTCTTGATGATGTTAGAGGAAGAGTCCTTGCTACTAAACCACTCCCCAATGATGCTGCAAAGCAACCCTGCTGATCACCCTACTGAGAGCTCAGCATTGATGGTTGTCAGGAAGCCTGCTGAGGTTACTGAGGTGTACAGAAGGCCCACTGAGAAGACTAGAAAGTTGTTCTGTGACCACTGAAAACGCACAATTCACACAAAGGACAATTGCTGGAAACTACATGGTAAGCCTAACTCCTCAAAATCTTTCAAACCAACCAGGGAAATCCAAGGCAGACATGTCAGTGAAGAAGAGAACAAGGACACTGCTTTGAATGCTCAGTTTGCTGCCTTCAAAGCCTTCCTTTCTCAGCAAAAGAAAGGTAGTTCCATCACTGACACAACTACTCATGCTAAAACAGGTACATTCCACTCACCTCTCAGTAGTGATACTTGAATTGTTGATTCTGGGCATCCTCACATATGACTGGTAACAAAAGGCTTATATCTCACCTTAAACCCTGTCATCAGATCCACAATATTAAGATTGCTGATGGATCTATTTCCTATGCACAAGGTTTTGGAAATGTTAAACTTATCGATAAGATCTCACTACAGATGTCCTGTTTGTTCCAAAATTAGACTGTAACCTTATATCTGTCAATAGACTTACTAAGGGCCTAAATTGGACAGTCTTGTTTAATGACAATCAGTGTGTATTCTAAGATCTTTCTTCACAGGAAGTGATTGGGAGAGCTAAAGCCTGCTCAGGATTGTTTGTGGTCAACCCTGCTGAAAACAGAAGACCAAAGACTAAAACAGCCTCAGCAGCCTGCAACCAAACCTTAGACAATATCATGCTCTGGCATTATAGACTAGGTCATCCAATTTTTGGTTATTTAAAGTCTGTAATTCCTGAATTGTTTAAAGGATGTAACTTCAGTGATCTTCAATGTGATATTCGTCAGTTGCCAAACTTACTAAATCTGTGTATACTAAAATACCTTATTTACCTTCCACCCATTTCACTTTGATTCATAGTGATGTATAGGGACCCTCAAGAGTTAAAAGTATAACAGGGAAAAGGTGGTTTGTCACCTTCATAGATGGCCACACCAGAATCACATGGATGTTTTTTATGAAAGATAAATCCGAAGTTGGAACCATATTTCAAGAATTCTATAACATGGTATCCACTCAATTTGACACTAAGATTAATATCTTAAAAACAGATAATGCCCTGGAATACTATGAGTCCAACCTCAGCACCTTCTTGAATGATAAGGGAATTGTTCACATCAGTAGCTGTGTAGAGACACCTCAGCAGAATGGGGTTGCTGAGAGGAAAAATAGGCACTTACTGGAGATGGCTAGATCAATCATGTTCACCACACATGTGCCAAAATACATGTGGGGTGAAGGTATATTAACAGCCACATATCTGATCAACAGGTTACCCAGTAAAGTGTTAGGTTTTAAGACTCCCATCCAAACATTGCTGACAACTCATTCCTGCCCTCATCTCATTGCTGACTTGCCTCCAAAGATCTTTGGATGTGCTATGTTTGTCTATATTCATGCCCAACACAGAAGCAAACTTGATCCCAAAGCTCATAAGTGCATCTTCCTAGGCTATGCTGTTGGGAGGATTTTGCATCATAAAAACAAAAGAAAATTTATAAACCTATACTTAACATGCAAACTAACTCCTAACCGACCAAATATCGGGTAGTTGATAGCATAGTAGGGTAAGTACAGGGTCGATCCACAGGGAAAAGGGATGAAGGATCTAATCTCACTAATTCTCTCAATTGCTACTCAAGAAACGGAAGACAAAACGTAAAAACAGAAAATAATTCAAATAATCTAACCTAAGGAATAAAATAAACAATCTAATCTAAAGACATGGGATCAAACAACCAATATACAAACCTATGTGATCTCAATCCTAATTAATCTCATGATTCTAATTCGATTTGTGGTTTCACCTTTTCACGAGATATAAACCCCTAATTCCTTAGTGAATTTAATCTCAAGCTACGGATTCCTAATTCCTTAGTAAATCCAATTTATCGATCTCTCATCTTCCGAATGTTGAGACTGATTTTCAATACAAAACTCGGTGTAGATTCAGTTAACTCTCGTATTTTAGAATCTAACAACCTAGATAATTAATCGATTAACTTGTCATCATTAACGATTAAAAAATCCTATCTTTCTATGGTGATCTAACGTTACGCAACTTCCGTATGTTGTAACTATCAATAGAGAACTAATTTTCCAATCTATTCTCATGGCATCATAAGCACAAAGAAAGATACAAAATAAATCAAGATCATGGAAATAAAAAGGATTGAATAAATTGAAAGAAAACAAACTCACATAGTTTAATACATTGGATGAACTCCATGGATGAAAAACAAAATAAAAACGATCCTAATCTAACCTCGGTTCACCCGAGCACAAGGCTCGGGTGACCGACCTTGAAACCAAGAAGGAGCGGCTGCTGCTCTGTGTAATTTTCGTATGAAAAATCTGATGTAAAATAGGGTTGGGGCGCAGCTGTTTAAATAGGAAAATCAAGTCGGTTGCTACAGTAACGGTGCTGGACGCCCGTCCATAATGTCGGACGCCCGTCCAGCTCTCCTGGAACAGATTCTGAACTTGTAACGCTCATATCTCGGGCCTCGTAAGTCGGAATGGAGTGATTCAAAATCCTGTAGAATCCTCTCTTCAAGCCCTACAACTCTTCTCTTGAGGTCCAGAGTCAAATAGATTGTTATCATATCAAGAACTGCGTTTGAAGTTCAGCGCTACCCGGAATCCTGATTTTCTTCCTCTGGACGCTCGTCCAGTATCTCAGACGTTCGTTCCTTCAGCCTTGAACTTGTGCCAGACGTTCGTTCACTTCACGTCCAAACTCTCTGAATGTAAAATACACCTCACGAACGCTGGTTCCGCTTCTCAAACGTGCGTTTGAATCGACGCTGCGTCGCTTATAATGGACGCCGTCCACTTAGCCTTGACATCGAATTTATTGATTTTTCCATCTTTATCTTGATTGATTTCTTTCCTTATCTCTTCCTATCTTCCATAAACTTGATTGATCCTCTATTATCTCGAAATTAGCTCTTTAGGATCACCTTTTCCAACATAATTGAGTATCTACAACAATAGGAAAACATACCAAAACATAGCACAATTCCAAAATAACATAAAATCATATTTTAAGCACATAATTTGTTACATTTTCATATTTAACCATTAAAAACCTCATTTACTCAATTAATCAATTATAAGCTCGATTCCTATGAAAATAATCCAAATATGAGGGAAATTGATATATAAAACATATGTGAAAATCACTATAATTTGACCCTAAACAACACCCCCACACTTATCTTTTTGCTCGTCCTCGAGCAAAACAGAACAAAGCCAAGCTCGAGACAAATAAACATCTATACAACTATGAAGCATATTTATTAACTTAGAAGTTCACCCAAGTGAGTGTGTGCATAGCCATAATAAACTTCCACTAAGTTCCACAATTTGAAAGTTATTCAAACCAAAACTAGCCCGGTTTCCCATCTAAGTTAGAAATATTCAAAAACTATAACAGGCACTTTACAAAACATACATATTCCGAAAAGAAATAGTAGAGAATATCTAAAACATTTTTGACAAACTCAGAGGATAATCCCTACAACATATCTTTCAGTTTATACTGGGGATAAGGTCGACGATAACTAAGTCCTTACTTATTCATAATAATATATTTCAATATTTTCACTTTTTTCACACTTTTCTAACACACATCAGAATAAGCTTTTGCCCTCATAGCAGGATATGACATTTCAAGATAATCCCTACCTTACTCCAATCATAAGGCAACTATAAAGCGACCGTCGTGAGCTTTTGGTCATCATAGTGGAATAGGACATACGTGGTACACCCTACCTCACTCAAATCATCGACCAGCTTCCGACACACACAATTACAATTATGTTTACTTAGAGATTTCTGGCTGGCAGTGGAAAAGATTATTTTCTAGTAGCACAGACCACTGAGCATAACACCTCAAGTAAACAATTTATTACTATTGCAAAGACTCAATCACGTTTCACTTATCACATTCAAACTTACAGATATTCACAGTATGTCATACTTTAATTCTAGAATACAAACTACTAAACTTTTCAAGAATTGTACATAAGCCAAGAAACATGCTATAATAATCAAAAATCTCCAACTAAAATGGGGTAGGCTTTCAACATTTAGCTCATCATTTACTATGGCATGTGAAAAAGAGTGTCGGGTGAAACAACTAAAATTACTAAATATACAGAATATAGCATAAATGATATAAACTCAAGCAAAGATATGCCTTTGTCTACTCGGGATATAACAAAAAATTTGAAAATTAAACACTTTTCATAGAAATACTAACAATATGAGCAAACGAAAGTAGACACATAAATCATCTATCCCTTCCCCCACACTTAGATTGCAACTTGTCCTCAAGTTATACAGAAATAATAAATTAGAGAACTTAGCCGATTGGATGTCGGCAGTTTGGAGGAACCAACAAGAACCAGGATTGCTTGCATAGCTCAGTAGACTGTGGAGCATCACAGGACAACTGAATACATCGTGAAAGTGCACAATAGCTAGGAAGAAAGTATCCTGCATACTTGATCAGTGCAAAAAGAGTCTTCGGGGAAAAAGAAAAGATTACATATATAAAGCACATGGAAAAGGAGATATAGAGATATTTCAAATTATGCTCGCATAAAGATGGACTACATATACATGAAAATATCACAAACTCGTAGGCTAGGTGCAACTATATGAAAACAAAGTACAATGCACTCTACATGACAAATCCTAAAAATAAAAACGAGGTAGTATTACGGAAACCGACAGTTAACTACTCTCAAGAAAAATAAAAGAAAAATAGAAAAACAATGCAACTATATGACATGCAACTAAATGATATGCATCTAAATGATATGCAAAAATAAAAGAAAATAAAAGAAAGAAAACTAGCTCACTCATTTGCAACACGACATGTATAAAATAAACGTCTACCAAATAATGACAGGTTACGATAAACGACAGTACTGTTCATTACATGCAGTGTAGACGCGCTTTAAGACTCGTCAAAGGTGATAGCATTATGGAAACCAACAGTTAGCTATACTAAACAGATATAACTCATATGGCCTAAGACGTAGCATACGGAAAACCGACATTAGCTACCCACATGAACTATAAAAACAAAGGAAGCACGTATGTCTTAAAAGCTTAAAAGATTCATCGGAGCGGTATGTAGCATACGGGAACCGACATTAGCTACTAATTAACCATAAGAACAGTTATAGCTTACGAGAACCGACAGTCACTATAACATGCCTAGATGAATCATATGTAAGGAATTGATCAATTATCTAACATGGATTCATAGATGGAAAGGTAAAAACATATAAGTTCAGGGCATCTATGTAAAAATCAATTAGCCACAGAAGCTCGAATGAAAAATCCACATCAAATAAAAGCATTGAAAATAAAATCAAGAAATTTAGAACCTGGACTGAACCCCGGACGAACGTTCACTTAGCGTTCGTAACTAGGCGGGCGTTCCACCTTGCGGCGCGCTGCCTCGCTTTGAAAACTCGACCGACGGGCGTTCGTAAAGTATAGACGCTGCCTGGTCCTCTAAATCGAGCAGATTGAAAATATTTGAACGGACGGCGTCCCAATACTTCCTAACGCGTTCACTGCAGATGAAGAAGCGGGCGGGCGTCCAACGAAACGAGCGCCGCCCATACAACAAGAATGCACAGATGGCGGAAAAAACACAGCAAAAACCCTAAATACTTATGAACACAACACAAAGAATACAGATCACAAAGACAAAGCCTTATCAAATTAAGCACAGGGGTTAGACTAGGTAACACATAAACATATAAACTTCACGTAAAACAAGTTGAGTAAAAACTTTTGCACATTCTTAACCTAACGGTCATCGAAACACGGCAAAATAAAAACTCTCAACTTGGTATACGCTACTTTTATTAAAAACAAAAATAAAACGTAACAAAATCGAGAACTAACAAAACTAGATTCAACATGACACCTATTCCCCGGCAACGGCGCCACTTTTGTTGGGAGGATTTTGCATCATAAAAACAAAAGAAAATTTATAAACCTATACTTAACATGCAAACTAACTCCTAACCGACCAAATATCGGGTAGTTGATAGCATAGTAGGGTAAGTGCAGTGGTCGATCCACAGGAAAAGGGATGAAGGATCTAATCTCACTAATTCTCTCAATTGCTACTCAAGAAACGGAAGACAAAACGTAAAAACAGAAAATAATTCAAATAATCTAACCTAAGGAATAAAATAAACAATCTAATCTAAAGACATGGGATCAAACAACCAATATACAAACCTATGTGATCTCAATCCTAATTAATCTCATGATTCTAATTCGATTTGTGGTTTCACCTTTTCACGAGATATAAACCCCTAATTCCTTAGTGAATTTAATCTCAAGCTACGGATTCCTAATTCCTTAGTAAATCCAATTTATCGATCTCTCATCTTCCGAATGTTGAGACTGATTTTCAATACAAAACTCGGTGTAGATTCAGTTTAACTCTCGTATTTTAGAATCTAACAACCTAGATAATTAATCGATTAACTTGTCATCATTAACGATTAAAAAATCCTATCTTTCTATGGTGATCTAACGTTACGCAACTTCCGTATGTTGTAACTATCAATAGAGAACTAATTTTCCAATCTATTCTCATGGCATCATAAGCACAAAGAAAGATACAAAATAAATCAAGATCATGGAAATAAAAAGGATTGAATAAATTGAAAGAAAACAAACTCACATAGTTTAATACATTGGATGAACTCCATGGATGAAAAACAAAATAAAACGATCCTAATCTAACCTCGGTTCACCCGAGCACAAGGCTCGGGTGACCGACCTTGAAACCTCAGAAGGAGCGGCTCTTTGCTCGTGTAATTTTCGTATGAAAAATCTGATGTAAAATAGGGTTGGGGCGCAGCTGTTTAAATAGGAAAATCAAGTCGGTTGCTACAGAGCAGTCTTTGGACGCCCGTCCATAATGTCGGACGCCCGTCCAAATCTCCTGGAACAGATTCTGAACTTGTAACGCTCATATCTCGGGCCTCGTAAGTCGGAATGGAGTGATTCAAAATCCTGTAGAATCCTCTCTTCAAGCCCTACAACTCTTCTCTTGAGGTCCAGAGTCAAATAGATTGTTATAATATCAAGAACTGCGTTTGAAGTTCAGCGCTACCCGGAATCCTGATTTTCTTCCTCACGGGCGCTCGTCCCAATATCTCGACGCGTTCGTTCCTTCAGCCTTGAACTTGTGCCAGACGTTCGTTCACTTCACGTCCAAACTCTCTGAATGTAAAATACACCTCTGAACGCTGGTTCCGCTTCTCAAACGTGCGTTTGAATCCGGACGCTCGTCTGCTTATAATGGACGCTCGTCCACTTAGCCTTGACATCGAATTTATTGATTTTTCCATCTTTATCTTGATTGATTTCTTTCCTTATCTCTTCCTATCTTCCATAAACTTGATTGATCCTCTATTATCTCGAAATTAGCTCTTTAGGATCACCTTTTCCAACATAATTGAGTATCTACAACAATAGGAAAACATACCAAAACATAGCACAATTCCAAAATAACATAAAATCATATTTTAAGCACATAATTTGTTACATTTTCATATTTAACCATTAAAAACCTCATTTACTCAATTAATCAATTATAAGCTCGATTCCTATGAAAATAATCCAAATATGAGGGAAATTGATATATAAAACATATGTGAAAATCACTATAATTTGACCCTAAACATATGCCAAAGACAGAATGGGTTACAAGTGTTATTCTCCCACTGACAAAAGATTTTACAATTCTATGGATGTAAAATTCTTTGAAAAAACCCCATACTACAGCAAACCTACTGAGACCATCACAAATGGCAACCTTATTGAAATTGAGCTCACTCCAATCCCTCAACCAACTCCTCGACCTCATCAAACCTCAAAGAACCCTCACCGAGCCCATCGACCCTCGCTCATTCCACTGATATTGATGATAGACCCATTGCTGTCCGAAAGGGAAAGAGATCATGCACTAATCACTCTATTCATACTTATGTGTCTTATGATCACTTGTCACCTTCTTTTGCTATGTTTACACAGGACTTGGATTCTCACTCCATTCCTAAGAATATACAAGAAGCTCTTCAACATGATAGGTGGAAGGCAGCTGTCAAAACTGAAATGACTGCTCTTCTTGACAACCATACTCTGGACCTCACCACTCTCCCACATGGAAAGAAGACAGTCAGCTGTAAATGGCTTTTCACTATCAAGTACAATGCTGATGGTACTATTGACAAATACAAAGCTAGACTGGTTGCAAGGGGATTCACTCAAACATTTGGACTTGACTACAAAGAGACCTTTGCACTTGTGGCAAAGCTAAACATTGTCAAGGTACTGATCTCACTTGATGTCCAACTTGACTGGCCTCTCCACCAATTGGATATCAAGAATGCTTTCCTAAATGGTGACCTTACTAAGGAAGTCTATATGAATGTACCTCCTGGTTTGGCCAACACTTACACTCAAGGGAAAGTTTGCAAACTGAGGAAATCTCTATATGGCCTGAAGCAGTCCCCTTGAGCTTGGTTTGGCAAACTTACTACTGTGGTTAAAGCTGTTGGATATCATCAATGCAACTTAGATCACACCATGTTTATCAAAACAACCAACCGGAAAAGATCCATTCTTATTGTCTATGTGGATGATATAATCCTTACTGGTGATGACCCTGCTGAGATCCACCAATTGAAGACCCTTCTGGCAAAAGTGTTTCAAGTTAAAGATCTGGGATATCTCAAGTACATCCTTGGCATGGAAATAGCCAGAAACAGCCAGGGTATCTCAGTCTCAATGAGGAAGTATGTGCTGGACCTACTGAAGGAAACTGGCATGTTAGGGTGCAAACCTGCTATCTCTCCAGTAGACCCAAGTAATTCTCTGGTGCATGGTAATCTTACTGTCAGAAAGGATCAATATCAGAGACTTGTAGGGAAACTCATTTACCTCTCTCATACGAGACCTGATATTGCATATGGAGTCAGCCTTGTCAGTCAATTCATGCATTGCCCTACTAAGCAACATTGGGATGCTGTCTACAGAATATTGAGTTACTTAAAGTCAACTCATGGCCAAGGCTTACACTTCACTAAGTCTACTGAGAGATCCATTAAGGTCTACACTGATGCTGACTGGGCTGGTTGCCACATAGACAGAAGATCTACCACAGGCTACTGTTCATATGTATGGGGTAATCTTGTCACTTGGAGAAGCAAAAAACAGCCTACTGTATCTAGAAGTAGTGCTGAAGCTGAACTCAGGTCACTTGTTTTGGGCATTTGTGAAGCACTGTGGCTGAAAAGAGTCCTTACTGAACTCCAGCAACCTCCTCAGCAACCCATCATACTCTGCCGTGACAATAATTCAGCATTATGCTTGGCAGAGGATCCTGTTCATCATGATAAAACAAAACATGTGGACATTGATAGACATTTTCTTAAAGAGAAGATTGATGCACATATCATTCAACTTCAGTATGTTCCCTCAGCCGACCAGAATGCTGATATTTTCACAAAGGCCATTCCACCTCTTATGTTCAGCAGACTGAGTAGCAAACTTGGCTGTACAAACATTTACAACCCAGTTTGAGGGGGGGGGGGTGTGTGGAAATATTACATAATATTAATATTACATAATATTTAATATTATGAATATTTCTTTTTACCTTTGTATTTCGTGTAACACTTTACTTGTACACATTATTTGTAACATGATATATTAATTGTGTGATATAAACAATTAAAATGTCATAAAGTAACTCTAGTTTGTCTTATTTTGTCCTAGCCTTTATGTCCAGCCGCATATGGACCGTCCTATCACATACTAGCCGCCCATAGCACTCATGACACTACTAGGACCTTTCTCTCCATGCTTGTATCTATATATACTCTTCTTTTATGATGAATAAAAATAAGTTGAGTTTACTCTAGTATTATTACTTTCTCAAACTCTCTTCACTCTTTATAACCACATTGAACAATGCATAGGAACACATAAAGCTTTTTCTTGTTCTTGTCATGTTCTTGTCTTGACTTTCGTATTCGAGTTTCGTTACATAGCATTAATCACTTAACATGAAGGCACGATGTTCAGCACGGATAATATAACTAACCAAACCTCCAACTTGGGACTTAGCGTACCCAAGGTACTCCGTACAATACATCGTTTTAAGAAAGACATGGCTAATACAGCCAGTCATACCTCTAAAGCAGTATTTTGAATACCCTGGTACTCCGTATAGTACATTGCAACGTAACTAAGTAGACATTATCTTAACACAAGCGGGAGCATATAAACCATATAGACTTAGCTTCAAGTCCATACCCTATCCTACGTGAGCATACAAAGGTCGTAATAACACAAATCTCTCAACCTATCTCCACTACTCGCATAAACTATTTACATGAAGTATCCAGAAAACATAATAAAGCTTTGAAAACACAGTTTACGTCATAGAATGACCTAGCTCTAGAGTTCAACATGTTCGCTTTCCTTGGAGGTGGGCCAGGAAAGTGGCCGGACTTAGCCAACAGAACCGCTTCCTGACTTATAGATACCAAACAACACATAATTATGTCTGGTTTAATGCAGTTTAACAAAAATGTGTAACCAAAACAACTTAAAAGCATGATCTTCAAACTAAAACAAAACATTTTGATAAAAGAACTCTTTACCTAAAAAACGAGCCGAAACAAAAAACCAACCAGCGAACGAACTACGATCATCCTTCAAAACCTTGCGAACCTATAGAACAACTAAACCTAGCATGAATACTAAGGATTCTAACTTAAACAAGATCAAACCTACGACTAAAACAAGAAGCAACGATGATTACCTGCAAAAGAAGGATTCACCCTCGAAATTGCTGCAGAGCCCGAACTTCTTCGAACTCTGCATTTCGATTTATAGAACGAACCTATAAAAGTCAGCTGAACCGCCCATAAACTAAGTCTGGGACATCTTCCCGGATAAGGTTACAAAAATCAATATTTATTATCGTTTAGTTTATTTTCTTAAGGAAAAAGTTTATTACAATTAATAAATGAAATTAATTACGATATCCAAATTGTGTACGTTTAAATTCTTGAATTGGGAAAGAATTTAATATTGCCCTTATGACTCCTTGACAGATTTTAGTCTAAGCTTCTTATTACTCACTATTCTTAGTTATTATACTAATTTTGTGATTGTTTGATTTTTTATCCAAAAAAATCAAAAAGAGGTCGAGCCAACTCAAAGGCCCTTCACTGCCCCTAGAGCTTTGTGAATGATGTAAATCTAGGATTATGCTTCAGTGGTACAGTTTATAAAGATTGTTTGTACATCATTTTTCGGAGAGAAGTCGATAAATGGTATTGAATTCCCACACCGGTATTCTACATCATTTGGAGATTGTTTGTAAATCGTTTTTTCTTTCTTCCCAACACGATTGAATTGAGCACTATGTTGGGAGTTTCATTTTGATAAAGAAATATAGCAGAAACATCAACAGTGACCATCAGGCCTACTTGCTTCAATAATAATAGGACTAATGAAGTCAAAGTCTAGATGGGATAAGTCAACATTTACAATGCTTTCTAACGCATTAACAACATAAGACATAGAAGGCCTAGCCGAATATTCGTTTTGCATACACCATGCAGCAATTTGCAACATCATTATAAATTCTTTTCCATCTGATTGGATATCGTCACAAAATTCTTCCACCATATCTAATAACTTGTTTTCTTTCGATTTACGTGCAAAAACACTAAGTAAATGCACTGGATCCTCATTCTGAGATAAGTCCACAACTTTCCTTCCACACAATATGTCCAATGTCACACAACACCAAAACTATAAACATCTACCTTTTCTGTGATAACAGATGATAACCATTCCGGAGCTCGATAGCCAGGATTACCTTTCCGGGTTGTAAAAATTTTGCTTTGATCCCTTGAAAGTAGTATAGACCTTCCAAAGTCAACGAGCTTAGCATTGAAATTCTCATCTAGAAAGATGTTTCCTGGTTTTACATCAAGGTGAATGATCTTGTGCATGCAATCTTCATGTAGATGGGCTAATCCCTAAGCTATTCCAATCACTATATTTCTCATATGATTCCAATCTAGGAAGAACCTTTTTCCTTCACCATCTCCAAGCCATTTTTCTAGTGATCCATTGGCCATATACTCGTAAACCAGAAGCTTACGTGATTTTTCATCACAATAGCCGATTAGTCTTACCAAGTTTACATGATGAATGCTACCAATACTTCTAACATGTGTCAAGAATGAATTATCAACATGGCATATCTTCACCGCGATTCGGGTTCCGTCTCTGAGTGATCCTTGGAAAACTGAGCCAAACCCTGCCTCACCAGTGTTGATACTGAAGTTCCGTGTCGCAATCTTTATATCCTTGTAAGAAAATCGCGTGAAGACTGTCGTAAGACTATCCAAATCGTTCTCCTCCTCTACTTCATCTTGCTTCTGTATCAACATAAGAATGAAAAAAATTACAAACACAACAACTAAAAGGGCACCAGACGTCGAACCGATGATGAGAGGAACATGGTTTCTTCTAGAAGAAACTCTCTTGGGCGGGGGCGTCTGAACCTTCAAGTCTATAGATAGATTATAATTGCCTGCTTGGTCATCATTGATGCCTATAAGCGAATAAATCAGGGTTGGCAAATAGCAGTCGTCATTGGAAGAATTTAACCCATATCTTGTAGTAATTGACGTATTGTATTAATGATAAAAGTATTACAATGGTGGGTATATATATACACCATACAAGGGTACAATGGTAATAACAAAATACAGTGTAATAATAAGATATCAAAACTACGTCGTATCAAGCATATCCTCAACACGCCCCCGCAATCCCGTGGGTAAAGGGTAGACACGGAGATTGGCCTTCAAGAAGGCAAAGCGCGGATTTGCCAAGGGTTTGGTGAGAAGATCCGCGAGTTGATCTTTGGAGGTGAGGAAGGCAACAGTGAGCTTCTTGGCGGCTATGAGCTCCCGAACGTGGTGGAAGTCAATCTCAATATGCTTGGTGCGAGCATGGAATACCGGGTTGTGAGCAAGGTATGTGGCCCCAATATTATCACACCAAAGCGTCGGAGTAGGCGTGGTGATAAGCATATCGTGGAGAAGACTGCGAATCCACTGAATTTCCGCGGCGGTGTTAGAGAGAGTCTTGTATTCGGCTTTTGTGCTACTCTTGGAGACAGTGAAATGCTGTTTGGTACGCCAGCTAATAAGATGATCACCAAGGAAGATACAATAGGCACCAATAGAACGGCGAGTATCGTGGATCACCGCCCAATCCGAATCGTAAAAAGGCACGCAAATGCGGAGTAGAGCAGCGGGAGAAATAAAGACCCTCAGAGATCGTAGCCTTCAAGTAACGAAGGAGGCGTTTGACCGCCAACCAGTGAGCCTCAGTAGGTGCATGCATAAACTTACTAGCCTTATGAACCGCAAAGGCAATGTCGGGGCGAGTAAAACCAAGGTATTGAAGACCGCCAACAATTGTGCGATACAGAGCAGGATCCGAGAACAGCGACCGGGGTCATGATGTAACCGAGTGGAGGCAGCCATAGGAGTAGAACACGGCTTGGACTTATCCATATTTGCCTTCTGCAATAGGGTAAAGATATACTTACGCTGCGTGAGAAACAGACCATCCGGAGTGTGTAACGCCTCAATACCCAAAAAGTAGGAGAGGGTGCCAAGATCCTTGACCGGAAAGTGAGTGCCAAGGAACCGGATAACCTGTTCAATGTGAGACGAGCTGGTGCCAGTAATAATAACATCATCCACATAAATCAAAACATAAAGCCGTATGGTGCCACGCGAATAAACATAAAGGGAGGTATCGGCTTTGGAGCCAACAAAGCCAAACTGGGTAAGAGCATCCGTAAACCGAGAAAACCAAGCCCGGGGTGCCCGCTTAAGGCCATATAAACTACGCTTCAACCGACAAACGTAATCAGGGTGATCTGGATGAGCAAAACCCGGGGGCTGGGCCATATAAACAGTCTCTGTAAGGTTTCCATGGAGGAAAGCATTTTGGATATCAACTTGACGGAGTGACCAGCCCTGCGAAACAGCAAGTGATAACAAAATGCGTATAGTAACAGACATGACAACCGGGCTAAAGGTCTCAGTGTAATCAATACCCGGTGCCTGGTGAAAGCCTTTGGCCACCAAACGAGCCTTGTAACGCTCAACATGGCCATCTGTGTGTACTTTAGTGCGAAAAACCCACTTATTCCCTACTATATTCATATTTGTGCGATAGGGCACAAGCTCCCACGTGTTAGTGCGAAGTAGATCATTAATCTCATCCTACATGGCATCACGCCACACCTTGTGTTTAACAGCCTCAGTGTAACATGTGGGTTCAGAGAGGGAGGATGTGGTGACTAAGGCCTTGGGAAGGGGATAACGGATAAAGTCGGGGTTTTGTTTGGGTCGGAGGGACCTGGTACGGATACGAGTGGCCATAGGGTGAAGGGTGGAGGAGGAGGTGGTGGGGGGGGGGAGGGGGTGATGGAGGCTCAGGTGGAGGAGAGGGGGGTGGAGAAGGGGGTGGTGGGGGGTGGGGGTGGTGGAGGAGGAGTAGAGGGGTCCGCAGGTGGGGGTGGGGGTGGTGATTTGGTGGTGCGGGGTGTAGTGGGGTGGGGTGGAAGGAAGAAAGGTAGAGGAATGGTGGGAGAAATAGGAAGTGGGGTGGATAAGGATGGGGTATAAGGAAAGACGGTTTCATCAAAAATCACGTGGCGAGCGATGTAGACACGACCGGTGGAAAGATCGAGACACTTGTAACCATGGTGAGATGGACTGTACCCAAGAAAGATACAAGCCTTGGAGCGGAAGTCGGTTTTATGTCGATTATAAGGACGGAGGTAAGGAAAACAGGCACAACCAAAGACACGAAGGAAGGAGTAATCCGGAGGGCGGTGATAGATAAGTTCAAAGGGGGATTTGTTGTTCAAGACACGAGACGGCAAACGGTTGATGATATATGTGGCGGTGGTGAAGGCATTTTCCCAATAGGGTAAGAAGATTAGAGTGGGCAAGAAGGGAAAGACCAACTTCGGTGATTTGACGATGGCAGCGTTCAATGGCACCGGCTTGTTCATGGGTGTGAGGGGCGGAACGACGATGTTGAATGCCTAATTGAGGGAGGGTGCGCTCAAAGTGGCGATATTCGCCACCCCAATCGGTTTGTATGGATTTTAGTTTGGTGTTAAAGTGACATTCGATAAGTGCAAGGAAATTTGGAAAAATGCGCTCAACGTCAGATTTTAACTTAAGTGGGTAAAGCCAAATAAACTTAGTGAAATCATCAAGAAAACTAACATAATATCGATTTCCATAAATGGAAAATTCAGTTGGGCCCCAAACATCCGAATAAATCAAATCTAAAGGTTTACTAGAGGTAAAATCAGAAGTATATAAAGGAAAGCGATGACTTTTAGCTAATTGACACGGAGCACAAACCGCATCCGGTGATTTATTTGGAATGGAAATAAACAAACAGCGCAAAGCCTGATGAAGAACTGGATAAGAACAGTGACCGAGACGGTAGTGCCACTTCGTAAGAGAGTTGGAGACAGTGTGAAGAGCTTGAATGGGCCGAGGTGGTGGACTGTGGAAGTGGTAGAGACCGTCACGAACATAGCCTTTAAGAAGCGTGGCGCCCGAGTAGTCCTTGACAAAAAAACAAGAGTCGTGAAATTCAAAATACACAGAGTTATCTGAACAGAAACGTTGAACAGACAAGAGATTTTTGGTGAGAGCAGGTGAGACAAGTACGTTAGACAAGTGATACGTGTGAGAAGGTGCGTGAAAGGTAGAAGAACCGAAGTGAGAAATAGGCAAACCTGAGCCATCGCCAACGTGAATTTGTTCAGTACCGTCATAGGGTTCAGAGGTGAGATTGAGGTTGCGAAAGTCATTGGTGAGGTGGTGGGAGGCACCAGTGTAGGGAAGCCATTCAGTATTAGGGTTATAGGGCGGGTGTTGGGGGTTACTAGCATAGGCCTGTGGGGGACGGGGGTTACGGGCATAGTGTGATGCAGCAGCAGGATCAGATGATTGTTCATACCTGTAACGACACGCATGGGCAGTATGCCCAAACTTAGCACAAATTTGACATAAAGTGGAAGAATCGTTACCAGAATGTTGGTTGGAACGTTGATTGTCACGACCACGACCACGACCACCGCGACCACGGTAATTGGGAGAGTTGCCCCCACGTCCACGGTGTGAGTGGCTCCCATTATTTAAATTGCCATAACCTGCATTATTATTAGTTTGGTGGCCGTAGTGCCCAGGAGTGCCATAACCTGCATTGGTGTTGGTCGGGCCGCGGGTATAGTTGCCTTGTGGTCCGGCAGCCGGTGACGGAGTAAGGGGAACATGCCGGTGATGCAAAATACGAGCCTCCGCTGTTAGGAGATGAGAGTAGAGGTCATCGGCGGTAAGGGCGGAGTTGGTAGAAACCATCGTGACAAGCGAGTCGTACTCCGAGCCGAGCCCCGCTAAAAGGTAGGTGATGAAATCATCCGTGGACAAGGGATGGCCTGCAAGATGTAATTCATCAGCCAAAGCTTTGATTTTGAAGTAATAAGCTGAGGCCGAAAGATCATGCTTGCGTGTTGTGGCAAGTTCCTGGCGGATTTGGATCAACCGCGCGCGGCTTTGCGAAGCATATGACTGCTGAAGAGCTGTCCAGATGGAGGCCGACGTGGTGCAATTATATACCTGTAACAAGACTTCATCGGAGAGGGAGGCGGTGATGGTGGAGAGGAGCATCTGGTCAGTGGTGGTCCAAGCATCAAGGTCCTCTTCATAGTCGGGGTTCGTCTCTGGTTTTCCGGTAGCGGAAACAATGGTGGGAGGCGGCGGTGGGATGGTCCCGTCAATAAAACCGAATACACGCTGCCCTCTAAGATAGGGCATGATTTGTGCCTTCCAAAGGTTGTAGTTGGACCTCGTTAATTTGGTGATTTGCAGAGACGAACGTGGGGTGAAGGTGGGGTATTTTGGTACAGCAGTGGAGCCTTCATCATCAGACATGGTGGTTGCTGTTCAAGGCTGTTATGCCGGAGAAGGTGACAAAAAAAAAAGTAAGAGGCGGTTGGGGTGGGTATTGCCGCTGGAAAAAAAAGAAGAATAGGGTTGTTTTTTTTTTTTTTTGATTGGATCAGAGTGGCTCTGATACCATGTAGTAATTGACGTATTGTATTAATGATAAAAGTATTACAATGGTGGGTATATATATACACCATACAAGGGTACAATGGTAATAACAAAATACAGTGTAATAATAAGATATCAAAACTACGTCGTATCAAGCATATCCTCAACATATCTAAACATAGCAGCTTTACAAGTACAGTTAGCCAAACATGCTTTCTTGCAAGTTTCCCGATCTGTGTTTTGTATATCCGTTTCAAAAGTGAAGTAGTTAGCTTGCAGAACCTCTACAAATCTGTGAACATCGGAAGCATTACAATCTGAAGCATTAATATGGGAGCACCCACGATTTGGCTGTCTCGCACGAGTTTGTTTAAAATAGTTCTTCAGAGGACAACTACACTGTCCATTTTGACAAATTCCGTATTCCCCACACACCAATGGATACTGACAATCGCTAAGTTCTCCTTCAAGAACATCGGTAGCAGCATATTTCCACTTCCACGCCACATCCAAATGAAACCGTCTCAAATGCCCATCCCATCCCAACTGTAACACTAACAAGCTTCCATTTTCATGTGAGTTGTTTCTTCTATGGTGATAATAAAGTTCTTGTCCAACATACAAGAAAAACTCATCTTTTTCATCTGTATAAGAATACAACCCTTTTCTACAATTAAATTTTGTAACACAACCAATCAACTTTTGCCGTGGCCTAAGTCTCTGCCCCGGAAGCAGAGTATCGGTCGGATGATCAAATGATTGCCAAACCACTGAGTTATTTACATCAAACAAAACAAGGTTACCTGATTCTGTCAGATTCATGCCTGCAACATATTTTCCAACAATATTCGTAGGCCAAACCAGCTCACTTTCTGCATTGCTCAAGACCATATTACCATCTGAAGTAAGCTGAAAAGTTGCGTTTTTGTAAACGGGTTTGTTTCTATTCGCTGACCAAACGACATTAGCATCAAAAGATGCAAGATTGTTGATCATAAGAATGGCCACCGAAAAGTGATAACGGTCTTTGAATCCGTTGCTAAAAAAGCCACAAGCATATGCCATTCTTGGATTTGGAGTTGGTCTAACTAGTATTGCTTTCATATTTGGATATGTCAAGGCAAAGTTATTTGAATCAACATTGTTGATCCAAGTAGTAGAAATATTTGCAATTGGATTATTTGGAACAATTTGCTGATGGGTTCCAAAGGAACCAAGGGAAATGAGGATATATATTATAATTTGAATTTGAAGCTGCATTTCTGCATGAATTCATTTTCAGCTCTTGTTTCATAAATAAATAAATAAAATAAGGCTAAGAATGAACAGAAATATTTCAAGGATCAATGAATGAAGACAATGATTGTTTATAGGTGGTGGGTGTCTCTGCCTTTTTGTTTGATTGTTTGGTTCGTTTTTTATAGATTGATATGGTCAAAGGTCTGATTATATATAAAATGATATTTTCATTTTGGATAAACTCCAACTATAACCCCTCAAAAAGAGTTTAATATTTTATAGAAATCCATGGCCGGTTAATCATATCCGTCATCGGCTAAATATGGTAGCGTAGTATAATCTATTCTTTGAAAGTCGTTTTTAAAGACAAAACCGGAAAGTCGGTTTGACTCCAGAACCAATCGATTTTTAAAGTGTTAATCATGTGTGGAAGGTGTGGTATACCGGTATAAACGGTGCAAGGTAAACAAAAACCCCTATTTATATATCAGGTCATTGGTCTTGTCTTCTAAGTATACTCGTAACGACTCCACCCAAATTTATGTAACTAAATCGGTATCCAAATCGTTCAACATCCATGCTACAATATAAAAATCTTGAAATACGAAGTCAGGCTCAAGCTAAAAGCAGGAAATATTTCCGGAAGCTAAAACTAAAAACACAATTCAACTAAATCGAACATATATGTAATTTTTAAGGGGGAATGAGGAAGAATAACATAAATATTTCATCAATTGAGTAGAAGGACAGTCTTTTGAAACTTTTGCATAAAGGATAAAACTATTTATTCACTGCCGAAATTCACTTGTGTTCGAAATTCACTATTTAAATTCACTGCCGAAATTCACTAATTTTCAAAATTCATTGTCGAAATTCACTGATTTTCGGGATTCACTGTTGAATTCACTGTCGAAATTCATTGATTTTTGGGTCTCGCTATAAAAATTATGCAGTTGTCCTTCTCCCTATAATATAATATGGGAAATTAGGGATAATGACACAATCTGGAATATTTTTAAGAATGAATAAATTACATATTTTTATAGGAGAAAGACAATCGCATAATTTTTATAATGAGAAGAACAAACAATGAATCCCGAAAATCATGAATCTCCCGAGTGAATCCCGAAATCGATGAATTTTGACAATGAATTTCGATAACGAATCCTCCCGAAATTAGTGAATTTCGACAATGAATTTTGAAAATTTGTGAATTTCGACAGTGAATAAAAAGTTTTGTCATTTTTGCAAAAGTTTCAAAAGACTGTCATTCTACTCAATTGATGAAATATTTATGTCCTTCTCCCTCATTCCCCCTAAAAAATATGTAGATGTCCTGTTACTTAAAAATATTCCAGATTGTGTCATTATCCCTAATTTCCCAAATTTTTTATATGCATTTGCGCTTTCTTTCTTCTTTTTTTCTTTTCTCTTTTTGAGTAGTCAATTGCATTTTCTTACATCTTAAAAATATTACACCCACAATTATTGAATAATCTTCGACTTTATTATCCTCGAGATATTCCCATTTCAACTCGTATACCCTTCTAGAATTTTCTTCCCGATACTTTCTTGTCTCTTTTTGTCCAAAATAAACAAACCATGTTATAAGGTTTCCAAATTTTCAAACCAAACTCAAAATGTTTTTAAGCTAAAATCATTTGTTCGTGATTCAGTTTAGTTAGACATGGTTCTGGTTCTTCACAATAACGAACAAAATATAATCATAGGTTGGAGATCACATATTGTCTAAGAATAATATATGCTATTTATCAATACTATTATTTGAAAGAAGCCAATTCAAAGAGATGATTTAGCAAATTATTTATATTGAACTAAGGTGAAAGTACGCGACGCGAACACCCAAGTAAATTTTCGAATCTGGACTATTTGGAAATTACCCAAAAATGCTATTAATTTTTTCTCGAATCAGGAAGCCTCGTATGGTGCAGTAAAACACTAAATGCAGAAGCTAAACATGAAAAGACTAGGATCACTACAACCCTCAATGCATAAATCAATTACATAGTAATTCATCATCTTCTAAAATGAACATGTACCAAGTCAAAAAAATAAAAAATAAAATCAACATGTACAACTACATACATCTTCCATAAATTAAATCATGAATTGCTTGAGTTATCTCTATGTCCTCATATATTATTATCACCATAATTATATCATCGTCAAAGTGAACATTAATTACATTGTCAGGCCAATTAATAACATCTGACTCATACACCCTGCAGATCATCTGGGTGAAAAATAAGGGGTGAACTATGATAGCTCAGTAAGGACATATAGCATCAAAAGGAACTAGAGCATTTACATTAGAAGTACTGAACTACCATCACATGTTCAAATAGCAGTTATGTTAGAAGATAAAGTAATAACGGATAAATACTGTAAATAGATTTATATTGTAATTATAAAGAGATAAATACTAGCTAGAAAATAGATAGTTTGTATTTTGTATTATAGATAAAGGTTCAAGAAACCTCTGTTGTACCTATAAATGTACATTGTACCACAAACATTCAGGTGTGAATAATATTTATAATTTTCCCACTACTGTATTATGGTATCAGAGCAATAATATTACTCTAGTATTTTTTCTCTCCCCTATTTTTTTTTTTCCCTTACTCACTTATCCTTCTTCAAACTCTGTTAAACCTCCCGGCCGACTGCCATGGCAGCTCAACCCAACTCCTCCTCCTCCTCCCTTATTGCAAATCTCTCCCCTTCCTCCTCCATAATCGCTTTTAATTCCGCCACACAAGCCCCTCTAAAATTAACTCCGTCTAATTACTCTGTTTGGCGAATGCAAATTAAAACATTGTTGAATGGTTACGATCTCTTCCGCTACGTTGATGGCACCACCTCTCCTCCCCCACCTACCATCACCGCTGATGGCTCTATTAAGTCCAACCCATAGCATAGCGTACGAAAATGTCAAGATATTCTAATTCTGAATGTAATCATCTCGTCCCTCTCACCCTAGGTGCTCCAGCTTATACAATCTGCTTCAACGTCCCAGAAAGCCTGGAAAATTCTCTACGATGCGTACACCAAACCATCAGGAGCCAAGATTAAACTGATAATGTTGGTCCAGAGAAGGGTGAGTAAATAGTTAGAGGGGGGGGGGGTGAATGACTATATATGGAGTTTAAAAACTTTTCTTGCTGAAAAGGTTTCGTGTAGCGGATAAAACCCTTCCAAATAGTTGTTTCAAAGTAATTAACCAATCACACACAAATAAATTAAAGTGCTATAAGTAAAGACTGAAAGTAAGGGGTCGTTTGTTAAAACTGAAGTCCAAAATCAAATCAAGTCCAAAATCAAGTCCGAATCTTGAATCACTTAAGTCTTTGAAAGCGATTAGAGTGTTTGATAACAATATTTCACTTAAGTGCTGAAACCGATTAGAGTGTTTGATAACAATATTGATCTGAAGTCTGAAAACAATTAATTTTTTCCAATTGTATATATGCATATCTATATCTATATACATATATATATATATATATATATATATATATATATATATATATATATATATATATATATATATATATATATATATATGTCTGTATATCTATTTGTATATATATACATATGCATATAATTTTTTTTTGAAAAAGATACGTATGCATATATAGTTAATGTTTAATAACACCTAAAATAAAAAAATAAATATATAAGCTATTAACCCCCTAAAGTTTTGAAGAGAACCCCCTAAAGTTAACAAATATGAGAAACGACTTGTATATTATCATCATTATACTAGTAATGTGATTTATATATAATAGATTCATTTTTTTTTTTGAACAGTATACATAATAGATTCATAAATGGTGATTTAAGAAATAATAATAATAATAATAATAATAATAATTGAGTAACACTTTGGATAAAGGAAACGTAAGTGTGCGGTTACCAACTTACCATAAACGGATTGGTACGTGGGTGATTTTCCGGCTATTGACCAATTTAGCGCTTAAAGCATTTCAGTGATAAGCATCTTTTTTTGGCTTAAAATTTATTAAAGGATATTCAGACATGCTTAATTAATTAAAAGATAGTAAAAATATTATCAAACACTTCTATTCATAACTGCCACTTATTATTTTTAGAATAAGTGCTGAATTGAGTTAACAAACAGGCCCTAAATTGTAGAAAGTAAATGAAAACAAAAACTTATAGTGGTTCAGGGTGGTGTAATTCCTTAATCAACTCTTCTCCTATGGTGATTGGAGGAATTCACTATTGTTTTCACCACTACAATAGTTATGATTGTTGTTAGCTGCACCAGCTTCACAATCTATAGATTATAACTCCCTGGTTACAAAAGTTTCAGTGATTGAATCTTTCTCATTGCTCATTAGAAACAAATCCTTCAATAGCCATCACACAATTCTGCAATTCTTTCTCAGTTGCACTGATTCAACTGCTGATCAGAAAGATTTGAATTGGATTCACAAAACTTAATCAATACTCAGTTTTGGATTTGACTTTTGAGGCTCTGTTTTCTGAGATTGATTTTCTGGATATTGCTTTGAAGGTCAAGTATGAAGGCTTGTGATTTTGATAGAGTTTTGGTCCTTTGAAATTATGAATAACTTGTTGTTGTTCTTCTCTGTCAATGTCTTTTATTTATAGCCGTAAACCCCTTGATTGTAAATTTCCGTTCGTTGGCTCTTTAATGCTCAGAATAATTCTTGATTCCGTCTTGATTTAACCCCCCTTGATTTTAGTGGTCCTAATTTTAATCAAACATTCATCATAAAATCAGTCCTTGATTGTCTGCATTAATTCCATGATCTTCCATATTTTCCACGTTTTTAAGTGCTAGCAGCTTACTTGACATAGCTGGCTCTCATTTACTTCACTTGCTAAGTGACTTCACTGGACTGCTTCCTCGGTTACTCCACTGGTCAAGTGACTATTTTTACTTGGCTGCTTGATCTTTACTAAACCGTTGCTTCTTTGCTGTTATTTATTAGCCGATAATCATTTTCTCTGCTGATCCTTAGTTATGTGTGAGATCAGTGTACACCATATTATAGACAATTAATTTTCATCACTTGTATTATATCTTAGACTTACCCAAGGTTATCACAGACTTTCTTGGTTGTAAGTCAGTCCATAGGTCTTAACTTCACTATTCTGGTGCCTTGGCTATCTTTACTAAGCTGGTCCTGTCTTTACTGAGCTAGCCTACCAGTCTAGTACAGTGCTTGTCTGACTGAACTTATACAACATGTCATACTTCTAAGCAAAGCCTATACAATTCATTCTTACTTATTTTAGGTTTGTTTTAACAGCTAGTATGGACATCATCAAATGTATAAAATGATCCTAACATACAAAGAAAAATCTGAAACAGATGCGCAAATGGGCGGCTTAGCCCATGTCGGAATTCCACTTCGAAATCAAGAATAAGGCTGACGAATTGGCCTTATTCTTGATAATCATGGTGTTGAATATAATGATCTTTCCCGTGCTCTTCAAGCCCGAGAATCTCCTGTCTCGTTTAAATAACTTCATGATAAATTACTCCACTTCTCGGTAAAGGCTGATTCTTCTCCGGCAAATCCCATGTTCGGTCCGGCCACAACAAACAAACTTTCTGGCTAACTGCTACGCTGTTACCCGCCCCAGCTCCCAGCCATGGCGGCATCCGGAACAGCAATTTTATTCCCTGCAGCTCTTTCCCATCGGACACCAGCAGGTTGGCACCTCTCCTGCTACTTCTTCACGTGGCCCGACTCCTTCGGGATCTAAATATAGACGTCGCCGACCATTTCAGAAACGTTGCCAGTTGTGCCAAATTCAAGGCCACTCGGCCAATATTGCACTTTCTACCAAATTCAACCTTCGACTCCAAGTGGTCCCTGCCCCACCCCCAAACAAATATCACTACTCCTATTAACAACTTGGGTCACACTACAAGTTCTATTACTTCGTGGCTCCTTGATAGCAGGGCCTTTCATCACGTCACCAATGATATGTAGACTCTATCTTTTCACAGACCATATTCTGGAAATGACATCATGGTAGGATATGGCACTAGACTTCTTATCACTCATACTGGTTATAGATCTCTCACTCACAACTTGCTATCTATTTCCCAGCTATGTAATTTTAATAATTTATCCACTGAATTCTTACCCTCTGAGTTTCTTGTGAAGGACCTCTAGACGAGTCAAATCCTGCATTTGTGGGCCGGTTAAAGATGGACTCTATGAATGGCCCTCTACACCACTACTTGTTTTTGCCACAAATAAAGCCACATCTCAAGTGTGGCATCACCGTTTAGGCCATCCTGCTAGCTCTATTTTAAATACAGTTCTTCGTACTTGTTCTTTGGATTATGTTTTGTTGTCTTTTACGCATTGTTCTGCATGTTTAGAAAATAAAAGTCTAAACTAGCCTTTGGCCCTTCAACTTTATGCTCTTCATGTCCCCTTGAAATTATTTTTAGTGATGATTGGACTTCCCTTGTTCTTTCCAATGATGGCTTTAAATATTATGTTATTTTCGTTAATCATTACACTCGTTATGTAAGGTTTTAACCTCTATCTCGAAAATCAGATGTTGCAGCTACACCACTAAAATTTTATACTCGGATAATGGTGAGGAATTCATCTCCTTTAATGACCATCTTGCCACAAATGGCATTTCCTTTTTCACCACACCACCTCACTATCCTGAACATAATGACCTCTCAGAACGTCATCATTTACATATCGTAGAGACTGGTCTTCATCTCCTTTCCCATGCCTCTCTCCCCATCTCTTTTTGGCCCTATGCCCTCTCCACTGCTCTCTACCTTGTTAATCGAATGCCTACTCATGTCCTTAAAATGAAATCTCTTTATGACTGCATTTTCCTTGAGTCCCTCAATTATAAAAAATTACAGGTTTTTTGTTGTCTCTGTTATCCATTGTTACGCCCCTACACTGATCATAAACTTCAACCTCGCTCAAAACCATACGTTTTCCTAGGCTATGCTCTCGATGCTGACACCACTACCTCTCGCCACTATGTTTCTCGTCATGTCAAATTTGTTAAAATCATCTTTCCCTTTGGCACTCCCTCTCCTACTCAAGAACCCCCCACTTTCAATCTCTGATTGGATTCCCAAACATCTTCTTAGTCCTACTCCGCCCCCACCAACACCCACACTTCCTCCTCACTTTGACCCGAAATCGTCCTCTCCCCCAGCCTTACACCCTCCCCACCTCCCCAACCACCTCATCAACCTATAGCTCCTACTCATCCTATATGAATAGGGGCTGAAACAATATCCATAAACTTATTCAAAAGCTCAATCTTCACACCCATCCCCCTTTTCAATCTTCACATCCATCCCCCTTCTCCTATTGACACCAAACCTACCATTGTCACTCAAGCCCTTAAACATACCCAAGAGGAAAGATATGCAAGAGGAATATGACGCTTTGGTGCGTAATGATACATAGGAATTAGTTCCCTTCGATCTTTCGTATAATGTCTTTGGTATCAAATGGATATTTAGGTTAAAACACAATACAAGGGTTCGATTGATCGCTACAAAGCACACCTCATTGCTAAGGGTTTTTGTCAATGATCGGGTGTTGATTACTATGAGACATTCAGCCCTGTGGGTAAACCCACTAATGTTCGGGTTGTATATTACCTTGCTCTTTCGCAGGGGTTGTCCTTGCGTCAACTTGATGTTAATAATGCATTTCTACAGGGTCACCTACACGAAGATGTCTAACTGGCTCAACCATCTGGTTTTGTCAGTCTGATCTTCCCGCGCATGTCTGTAAGCTTTGCAAAGACATTTATGGCTTGAAACTGGATCCCAAAGCTTTGTATGATGAGCTCAAAAGTTTTCTTAACTTTTGTAATATTGAAAATGCCCAGGCGGATACATATCTATTTATTTACAATTCTGGTGGTATTGTTGTATATGTTTTGGTATATGTGGAGGTCCTTATTATTACATGGTATGATTCTTCAACGCTTGAGAGGTTTATCATGCTTTTAAGGGATCTTTTTTCCCTCAAAGATCTTCGAACACTCTCATATTTTTTGGGAATTGAAGTTGTTTTGAATTCGGCAGGTTATATTTGTCTCCGAAACGGTATTCCACTGAGTTACTTGCCAAGTTGCAGATGCATCAGGATAATGTAGCAGCCACTCCGTTACCTCATGATATTTCTTGTTTAACTGCACAGTCAGGCACACTTCCTAGTAATCAATCTCATTATCGTATGGTACTTGGAAGTCTTCAATATCTTATTTTAACACGTCCGGATTTGGCCTTCGCCGTCAACAAAGTATCTTAGTTCATGCATTGTCCCACTGACACTCATTGGGCCCACGTAAATGTATCTTGCGCTATCTGGCTGGAACTCTTGATTATGGTCTACAAATTTATCGCCCGTCTCCTTTCATTCTGCATGCCTTCTCTGATGCTGACTACGGTGGTAATAACGATGATTACTCTTCTACTGGTGCTTACGTTATATATATTGGTCGTAATGCCGTCTCATGGAGTTCAAAGAAACAGTACACAATTGCCTAGTCATCTGCTGAAATTGAATATCGTGCGGTTGTTTTTACCACTGCGGAACTAAATTGGGTTACTTATCTTCTTCATGATCTTGGCTTTCCCATCTTACAACCTCCAGTCATTTATTTATACAATCTTGGTACAACTCAGTTTTGTGCAAACCTTGTCTTTCATTCTCGCATGAAGCATGTGGCCATTTATTATCATTTCATTCGTGATCCGGTTCAACGGGGCTGGCTTTGTATTGCACATGTTAATGCCAAAGATCAACTTGTTGACTGCCTTACCAAGTCTCTACCACGACCAGCTTTTCATCTGCAATGTACGTACCAAGTTAGGCCTCGTCCCTTGTCCAACTTGAGGTGTGGTAATGATAGATAAATATTGTAAATAGATTTATATTGTAACTATAAAGAGATAAATGCTACATAATAGATAGTTTGTATTTTGTATCATAGATAAAGGTTCTAGAAGCCTCTGGTTTTCCTATAAATGTACATTGTACCACAACCATTCAAGTGAGAATAATAGTTATAATTTTCCCACTACTGTATTATAAAGCCACAAGAGATAAATGGATGGAGTCAAAAGAAGAGATAAAGTTGTTATATGAAGATAAATTTGATTAAATTTAATTTATATTGTTTATCTTAATTTATTCAAATAAATAATAGTATTTTTATCTTTATTAGGATTTCTCTATTATATAAATGAGCAGTACTGTATCAATTTATTGATCAATCAATGAAACATCAGTTTCAGTATTCTATGCTTTTCACAGTGTTTTGATTTTCTTTGTTGAGATATAGATAGATATGGAGTCAAAGATCAAAGAAGATATAGAGATGTTTGGTTAAAATAAATGATTTATATTTGTTTTTGAAATTATTAATGAAATATGTTAGGTAAGTTTTTAGTTTTATCTCTTTTGACTTCTCTTCTATATAAGAGATTCATTGTAAACATTTTTATCAATTCAATAAAACCACAACTTTTGTGTCATTTATATTTCCGTGTGCATTTTGTTTCTTCTCTATTGTATCAAAGCCATGGGCGAGGGTTCACAAGCCTTAACATTGGTGAGCCCTTGCCCGTTCCGTTCTTCTACTTGAGAAAAAAATACATATCGTGTCTACATTTTGTAAATTTTTTCCTTATGCATTCATCATTTAGCACTATTGGTTGTTTTACCTATTGGCAGTGGCAGATTTTACAGCACTATTAGCTGGTGTTGGGGATGGAGAGAATGAGGAGAGCCACCCTGAACAAAGCCAAGATGCTGAGAGGACTCCAAGTATGATTCTCTTTTGGCTGATCATCAGTACAACTCTGAGCGTAGCTGGGGCCAGGAGCTATATGGTCCCTCTGATGAGGCAGTGATTCCGTCCAGCTCTCACTTGGTCCCAGAGGATATTGATCTGGTTATCGTGGATGGATCTGACTTAGAAGAAGAGGAAGAAGGTGGCCTTCATCTCCAAAGGAAAGGCTGAGCTAGAGCTACTGAGATCTCCTAGGGGGGTAGGTCGAGAAAGAGGGGCAGGTCTGGCGCCTTTCTTGGTTTGATATATGACCAGTCTGGTAAGGAGGAAGATGCTCCTCAGGCGTTAAAGCGATGGAATATGTAAGTCTTGCCTTCTATATTTGTATTTGGTACCTTAATTTGACAATGCATCTCACATTTGCTGACTTGTTATGCAGGGTACCCAGGTTGGCCAAGAGGTCTTTAAAAGACTTGCCAAGTCATCTGCCAACACTGCTGATCTGAAGAAGAATATTTCAGACCTGTGGGAAAGCCGAGAAAGGCTTAAGGGCTTTGTTGAGTTTATGGATAAGAAGATCCAGGCTCTTCAAGAGCAACTCTAGGCTCAGGAAAACGAGCTATAGGAGAAATTACTACTCTTCTCCAAGCTGTAGAAAACAAGTTCGCGGGAGAACTGAGCTGGAGCTGGTTGTGGCCAAACTCCGAGCTGAGAAAAACAAGCTGGAAGTTGTTGATCCAGGTCGGATAGTTGAGGACATTGTAGGGTACAAGGATTCAAATGAGTTTTCTAAGGCCCTAAAGCTGCTACTTACTCCGATCCTGAACTATGGCTATACCTTAGTTATTGATGAGGCCAAGGGTCAATTTGCTGACCATGCCTTTGGTAACCTAGCCAGCAAGGGTTTTTACAAGGCTGGCATGGGTGCAGTTTATGACACCCGTTTGAAAGAGTTTAAGGAAGGAGTGGACATTGTGTCCAAGCACTCTCTCCGTGGTGCAGCATCTTGCCGAGCACCTGTTGGTTCAAATCCTTCTACCTCAGTTGTTCTTTCTTTGGCTCCTCCTTATTCAGAGCAATAAAGGAGTCCATCCCCTTATGCTTAGATCAAGCTGTTCCTAGACTTTTATTTTTGTTTATATTTTGAAAACCCAAAACTTTGTAATGACTTTGCCATATATATGCTCTTTTGCTTTTTGACAAGCTTTCTTGCCTTAGTCTTTACTTTCAAAACATTAAGTACTTTTTTACTTGTGGTGGGACATTCTTGCCCCCCAGTATGACATGCGTTAACTTCTAGTTTGTGGATGGCACACATATATGTTTTGCTTATTTGTGTCTGATCTGCATAACTTAACTTATTGAGTTTGTCTTGATAAATTGCTGAGTCTGACCTGTAGAGCACAGTATTGAGCCCGACCTACAGAGCTCAACACTTAAATGCGTTGTTGAGTTCATCCTGTGAAGCTCAGTGTGTCTTTCCTACTGACTTATGAATTTTTTTCTTTGCAAACTTGTTGAGTCTGACCTGCAGAGCTCAGGGTTGAGTCCGACCTATGGAGCTCAACACTTAAATGCATTGTTGAGTTTGTCCTGCGAAGCTCAGTGTGTTTGTCCTACAAAATTAGGAAGTTTGTCCTTTACAAACTTGCTGAGTCTGACCTACAGAGCTCAAGGTTGAGTCCAACTTACGGAGCTCAAGGTTGAGTCTGACTTACAGAGCTCAACACTTAAATGCATTGATGAGTTCATCCTGCGAAGCTCAGTGTCTGTCCTACAGAATATGAATTTGGCTGAGTCCGACCTACGGAGCTCAGTTTGTCTGTCTTGTAGACTATGAATTTCGATGAGTCTGACCTGCGGAGCTCATTTTGTCTGTCTTGCAGACTATGAGTTTTGCTCAGTCCCACCCGCGGAGCTTAGTTTGTTTGTCCTGCAGACTTAATCGAGTTTGTCTTTAGCAAACTTTATTGTTTATGTTTGTCCTGCAAACTTAATCAGATACATTCACATTGTGACAAATGAAAAATCAAAATATAATCAAAATAACATAAATTTGGCACTTAGTGGGTACTATTTATTGTTGCATGAATGAATGAGAAATGTATCGAAATTGCATAAATGAAATAAAATAAAAGTTAAAACAAATTGTAGGCGTCTAGAACCTGTCCTAGACTTCATGACCCAGCTTTTCATTAAGATCTACCTCTTTGCCGAGCATCTCAAATCTGAACCTCTTCCTTTATTTTGATGGAAGCTGCATAGCAACTTATGGCTGCTTCCATATCCTCATTTATTTCTACCGAACCTTCTACGGTGAGGAACTTTAGGCTGATATGAGATGGAGAAAGCACAGCTCAGAGGTCGATCAAAGCTAGTCTTCCCATGGTAACGTTGTACGCAGAGGGGGCTTTAACCACAATGTAGTTTGCCATTAGGGTCTTGCCCTTTGGTTCCCGTCCAAACATTTTTGCAAGTCTTATCATCCCTATGGGATGAACTGAGGGTCCAACGAAGCAGGACAAAGGTGCTGAAACATGTGTCAGCTTTAAGTCCTTCAAAATCATGGACTGAAAAACCGAGTAATAAAGGACGTTGACGGCGCATTCCATATCGATACGGATCTTTTTTACCAAATTCTTGTGCACTACGGACTCAATGACTAGGACTTCATTATTCGTCACCAGAGGGTGGGGTCACTTGGACCATAAGTTACCTTGCCATCTGGCCTTTGACTCCCGTTAGACACGGAAGTAATTGTAGATGGGCCTTCCTGCTCACTCTCTTCCCCAAATATGCTGCTGGGGCCACCCACGATAGATTTAATTGTGTTGATGGGGCAGTTATCTAGCTGCCAATCAGGGTCTGAAGATCTATCCCTTCTTCTTTAGGGCTCATCATGCCTTCCTCGATCTTGGTTGTAGTTCCGGCGCTTGAATTCTCTCTGACCTTGCGGTTCTGCACTTTGAGATCGGTCCACGACCTTGTCCAGCTTTCCGTCCATATTTCTGCATCAATGTCCATTTTCGTTTCCTCGAAGCTTTCTGAGTCGCGCCCAATATCCTTGTGGTAAGCACAAAATTTGCTTTGGTCCCTCCTCTCTGATGGACCTCTCATCGGTGGCGGAACTCGAGCCAATCCCTTCCTTTCCATTATGGCGAGAACTTGCTCGCGTGACCTGTTCAGTGGGATGAAGTCCCTCTCATGCAAAACTCTTTTCTTGCACCACCGATCTGTGACTGGGGCTGTCATCCGGTCCCATACCGGCTTCCTTTTCTTATCAGAATTTTCTTCAGACTTATCCTTTTTGGTTTCTACTTTTTCTGATTCTCTTTTTAATCGGTTAGCCTCTTCTCCTTGGCAATGCTTATATGCCATCTCCACGCATTCTTCCATGGACCTTTTATGGAATCAACGCGGGAACACAAGAATTTAAAATTTTGATTTCCTTTCACCAAGATCAACTTCGTTTAAGCAACAAGCAATAAAAGAAGTAAACGAGAATGTTACCTTGGACGATCTAAAATATCGAAGCTTTATCGTCTATGAAGTGTAGTGGTGCACGGAGCCACCCAAGCGTTCGGCCTCTACCGCTAGTCCACACGAACAACCCGTCGGAATCCCGTATTGGATTGCTACTAGAAAAACTCAGTTTCTAGACCGACATTTTGTCTCTCTCAAAACTCTCTTTTGGAAGCTCTCATTTTTTCTAGTAAAGTAGAAATTTTCTAATTGTGATGATGCAAAAGAGCTAGGCACCCATCTTTTATATAGAGGTAAGTGGCACCCCTATGCATCCCATTCCCAATGGGAAAAGCTTCTGAGTGGAGTAGGGAGAAAGAAAACCTTTTACTAGTAAAATAACGAAAATATCTTTGATTGATTTATCTCATTAATATTCAATATCATATATTAAATATTTCCAAGATTTCCAATGTCTAACATTGAATATATCTTTATTATTACCATAAATATATATATATATATATATATATATATATATATATATATATATATATATATATATATATATATATATATATATATATATATATATATATATATATATACCCATATATCAATTATACATATGTATATATATCACATATATATACTACACAAACACACACAGACACACACAAAAAAAAAAAATATATACATATATATATATATATACACATATGTGTAAAATTAAAAACATATATATTATTGACCAATATTAATATACAATAATATAATACTATGATTAATTAATTTTCAAAATGCATGTGTATCATATACACAATAAAATGCGCGACATACATATTGAAATATACATTTAATCAACATGATTAATATCTTGTATTATATTTAATAATAATAAATAAACTACTATATTAATTTATCACTATAACACTTTATAGTCGAGATAAAATTTTCCTTATTTGATTATCACGATAACCGCATTTTAATCCGGCTAGATGTTCTTATGTGTGTGACCGATATACTTCTGAATATGTTGGCTGTAGGCACAAAGTGCATTTACTAAAATGCCCTTCATACCTAACGATCATAGATAGCGTCTAGCAACACGCCATGACCCTAAATCATCGGAAGAGTCAAATGCAATGACTACTACCTTTCATGTGAAATGGTTGCCTTGTAAATAGAATCCTATCGCTGTAATAATATCCATACGATCGTATCTCGAGTGTCAATACATTAACGACCGTATCTTATAATCTGGATATCATGCTCTCTCGAAGTAACACATTTACTCCCACTTTGCCAAGATTCATGATAGCAAGATATTCCTAATAAGAAGGCCATTTCGGATATTTACTCTTACCATTAGGATACGCCATTTCTGGGCGAACAACATGAATCCTATGCTTACTTCAGTATCACACCCACTCACTACCGCATGATCGCCACATGGCTAAGAGAAACTTCAATAGTGTCAAAGTATGACAATCCACACTGTGATGCCATAAAGACTCCAGTCTTAGGATAATTACACAACCGCCACATAGTGCGACACTTAATAAAGTAAGTGGTCAATCTAACATACATATTCTCTATTACACGTCCACGCATAGTCCAAGTGTCCCCACACTTCGATAGATGAGATCTATCCCTAACTTCATAATATGTAAGGCATCCAATACGTGTTAGTCTAACCGTACTATTAATGTCATGTTTAATAGTACGACTAGAGAAATTTAAGTATCAAACCTTTTTAAAATGATTCGGGATCTCATCAACCATAATCACTATCATGGTTTCTCAATCACGGTTTAATACTAAGGACGTTATCACACACACACACACACACATATATATATATATATATATATATATATATATATATATATATATATATATATACAAATATCTAATTGGTCCGTTAAATGAACAAATATATAATAACATAAAACCCGTTTATTATATGTATAAACATAAAGAAATAGTAGAAATGATCCTACATGGTTGGATATGGTCCATCCCGATTGGGTTTAGGACACTATTTCAACAATCTTCCACTTGGCCTAAAGCCAATCACTCGTACTCACAAGACCAAGTTGAAACACAAGAATCTCATGCAATACTCGCAACCAACTCTAAGCATGAATGGATCACTATATGTAGGGACTTAGACTATCTTCATATCATGCTCCAAATGATCACGTCAAAAGAAACCACCTCAACACACACATGAATCTCTAATGAGACCCTGGTCCTTGCTTTGAGCAATGAATCCACTACCATATCAGCTATACAGTAAAGGTGGAAGAGCCACACAAGGTTCAGGAATGAACCTTCTAGATCCATGTACTTCTCCCTCTACGCCTCTTAAGCACTTCTGTGCTTTGGCCCACTTGTAGAATTTACAGTGATCTCTTGCTGGGAACATTTCCAGCTCTCGATATCACTTACTTTAATTGATCACAAACCCAGATTGTAGATCCCACTATATTCATAAGATTCAGGGTACATATCTGTATATCTAAGTTAATTCGATTCCAAGTTTCAATATACCAGGAACTCATCGTTAACAACTTTAAAGGCATTCTCAACATTCACCAGAATCACTTTCATACTTACTTAAGACTACTCATGCAGTATGAACATCTTGTACAACTCTCATGATGGATCCTATTGCAGTAGCAAAGAGAACCTTCCATAAGTATCGTCTTTCACCTTATCTTCAAGACGAATATCCTGTCATAGATAGATCCCTAAGAATACTGGCTAGCAGCATCTCTTGATATGATCTATGCTAAACTCCTTTAACATCCCATCTATGTGGGTGAACTGTGATAATCAAGCAGTATCTAAATCTATCACCATAGATTCTTATTTCCAAAAGAAGAACTTCCTTTTCCCAGAGGTTTCATAAAGACCTTGAACTACCAAACATTAATTGATTGTAACATGAGGCAACAAATCTTGAGAAGGATATGCCCATGTTAGTCCTGCATTCACCAGAATCACTTTCATACTTACTCAAGAGTACTCTTGAGAAGGATATGTAGCATTCTCTTCAATATCATATAGCCATGATACGTGGCTACAACATGCACAATCTGAATAGACTTTAGTATAGCTGACAGCAAGAAGGCAATCACAAGGTTTACACCGCGTAGCCTTCCGCCATCAACTTAGCCTGAACTAGTAATTGTATTACCGCCCATGTTAGTCCTACTATATCTTCTAGAGAAATTTGCTTTCAGGTAAGACAGACTAGGTTCATAACCTGGTTTTCACACATAGAATCTACTTCAGACATTATGGCTCCAAGCCATATCTCTTAGTCTTGCCTTTCAAGCATTCCTGTATAAGTTGCGAGATCTTCATTCTTCAAGATGAACATATGTTGTAAATCAACTAGATGATACATTTTACGATGTTTTATCCCCATTTCTTATGCATTTATTGATGTTTTCATATTAATTCAAGTCATTATCTACTTAGTTTCATCCAAATGTGTAGATAGTATTTATTATATAAAATATCATATTTTGATAGGTTTTGTACTGGTTATAGTAACCGGAGCCTCGTGTCGGGTTTACACTTGGTATTTTGGTGATTTATTGTAGGAATATAGGTTGACCAAGACCCCAAGTGACGACACGTGTTGAGCAAAAACACATCTTTTGAGAAAAGTGTTCTAGAAGCTTACGAGTTCAAACGGATCATTTGCCTCTAGTGCTTCTACCGTATCATATGTTCAATGGACATCTGACTCCATTTAGAAGCATTTTCTGAAGAAGACAGAGATTTGTATATCAAGAAACGAGCTTTCCAACGCATCTTGAATCACATCAATCTGAGTTATACAATTCAAGGAATTGTCATTTTATTGAGCTGCTGTGATGTTGGAGGCCACCCACTCTCCATTGGAGACCTCCAAGTACCCGAGAACTATTGGAGGCCACCAAATCCCTCTTGGAGCTTTCCAAGCGTCGCAGAAAGCATATTTTCAGCTTCAAAAACCCAATTTTGGGCATTTCAACATATCTTTCACTCCATCTTATTCCACCACTCCGCCCAACTCTTGAGAACTTGAAGACACCATCTTCATGGGCTCTTCTATCCCGACAATAGCAATTGTTTAGCCATTAATTGTACTTGTTTTAATGAAGCAACCTTATTTAGATCTTTTAAAGGAGAATTTGTGGAAGATTCTTCATATTTTTGGGTGTAATTACTCCATTTAAGAACCTTGAGAAGATTATGCATTTATCTTCATTGAAGTTCTTGCAATCTAGATTTGGTAACTTCTTTTCTTACTTTTAGTTCTTATTTCATAGTTATGAAAATCCTAAGTGACAATTGGGTTTCATAGCCATGGGAGCCTAAGCTTTTTCTAGCTAAGATAAGGTCTTTGTGATACATTTTTTATCTCTATTAGTTGATTGAGAATGTTAGTTCATAATATTCATAGCTTCATGGGTTGTTGTTATCTTTTCCTATTTTCATTGTTTTTCTTTCTTGTGTTGGATTGATCACCCAGCACTTGCACACATACTTAGTTGAGACCAAAAGGAGATGCTTGGTTTGGGAAAAGGGATAGGAGAACCGGTAGGTAAAATTGACCTTAAGTGGAATTTGATTTCTTATCCGGGGGTTGTTGTTATTCATTGCACTCAAGAACTTAATCATGTTGAATCATTAGGTCTAGGGTTCTTAGACCAAGAAGGAGGCATAGAGTAGTTCAGTACACTCGTATGAGGGGGAATTGCTAGTTTAGGAGTGCACCGATAACACACACTTGAACACTATTGGAAGGTTAGTAGGTAGTTTATTCTCATGATACTAGTAGAGATATACTTGATCATTGCATTGTCTTGGCTAGGCGTTTTATCATTTTATCACCCTTTGTAGTAGTATATTTTTAGACACATTTACTTTCTTGTAATATTGCGACTTAGATCAAGATAATCATAGCTTTTCGGTGTTCAACCTCACAATCCTCGGGGATACGACCTTGACCACTTACTAGACTACAATTGACCCGGTACACTGCCGGTTAGATTGGACACCTAGAAAAGTTTGATCAATATACCAGTAGCCTTTTCAGGCGTATGGTTATCTGTAGAATAATAGAATACTTGTGTGCACTGAGCAGAGTTCTACACCTTATCAATATGTGGCGCCTACTCACATTCCGAAGGTTGAATATCTCTTTATGGTTCTCAAACTCTTTTGAGATTTCAATACTCACACTGTTTCATTTGGAAGAAACACTTCCTCTGGATGACAGCATGTGGAGACAAACACTTTTGCTCCATGGGTAAGTAAACAATATCTAGCGTACTTGCTAAGATATTCCACAAAGTTGCATATGTTATACTAGGCTTCAAGGATTCTGACATTGCCTACTTGCCAGAAGCATGACAGCCCTAAATCATCGGTCAAGATAGATTTGATGTCATCATCTTCCATATCTGATATGGAATTCATCCAACCTCATTCTTTGGAACTTGGTTAAGTATATGTTTCGAATAAGGGCATCATCCAAAAACAGGTAAGGGATACTATGCATGGATTACGTCACATCTTTATCGTATAAAGCGCTATTTCCATTTTAGAAACACAATCTAATTGCATATCCCAAAATGGTATCCTTCAAGTGAGAATATAATTCCTTTTTAGACAACTTCTGAAACACCCTTCAGGTATTAATTGTTTCAATCAAATTGAAGATTAATTCCTAAGTTGTTTACAAATCTAATATTCCTACTAGCTCAAATTTTTTGGGATTTCTGAATTTCGTACTTCAATAAGTACATGTGACTATTTCTTAAAATAGTCCAAAAAAATGATAAACACTAATTTATTTATGGTATTCGTCATAAGCCAAAAACATCAGTATATTTAGGCTTTGGACAATTCTTTTAGACTTTATTACCCTTATCATAAAATGGTATCTTAGTTCTCTTTAGATAAGATACGTATCACCCACATGATTCATAATCACATGGTTCAGACATCATCAGAATGATATTTGATTACATGTTTCTCTCCGATAGAGACTATGTCTAGAACAGCCACAAAATATTAAGGATAACGGCCACACTATATTCGGTTGAGATTTCATCACATATATAAACTATATAGTGACACCAATCTAGTATGTTAGATTCAGTGACCGTTCAACTTTATCGGAATAACATTTATTCCTTACAATGAATTGTCCATTAAATCCTAACATGTCACTGAAATTGTGTTCTTCATAAGAGCCGGAATACAATTACATTTATTTAGTTCCTTTATCAGTTTACCAGATTCAGAATACCATTTGGTAAGTGTTACAACGTTTGCTTCACCTTCCATAGAACATTTTATATTCAATCTTTATAATTTATTCATACTCATAAGATATCATATATCTTTGACTTAGATAGATTTATCTCAACTTGCTTGCTTAGAATAGAGACTTTGATAAGTTCTCTATTTTAAGCACATGCCCTAACTTTTCTTTTAATCCTTTAAGCACTCGTAGATATTTCTTAGTTTAGTCTTCATAAGACTTAAGAAAAATCACAAGAACTAAATCTTTATTTTTCTTTCATAAAAAAAATCCAAAGTTCATTAGATAATTTTCTTTTTTGAAATGCATTAGATAGTTTATTTAACTTTTTGAATCATATTCATAACATGAACTATTTACTTAACTTTCAAGAAAAAATTAAATAATCAAGTCGATACTTAAATCTTATAATATTGAAAACAACCTTTCCAAAATTCGATGTGTTCATTTTCATTCAACGCATCTAATGTTTTATTTAATTGTCATCGTATGGCAGAATGACCCATTGGACATCGTTATATCCAATATATGATTAATTCATTGAAACTTATTTCAAGTGATTTAATCATATCATGAGTTTCTATTTTGATTAATAATTAAAGTCTTAGAGCACTCCATCAAATATGTAATCTTCATGTCTTTAACTACTATAACGTAGTTGCTAATGCCATTGCTTATTTTAAAAGGGTTAGAATTACATAACCATACTTGAGAACGTTTCTCAAATGGTAACAGTCATAATTTGGTTTTAACAAAAAGGAGAATAAAAAACATAAATAATTTTTTTTCTAAAACTACAACATAAAATAAAGATAAAAGAGTGTTGTTGTTTACACATTCAAAATAAAAAATGGTCTTTTGGTTCTTTTCCAAAATTCTTCAGTGGCCAAGATCTCATCTGGTTACCCTGATTCTCGACGTGGGCCGATCGACCGAGATAATTCGACAAGTAGGTAACACTTTATCAATCACATCTCTATATGACTCTTGGTTGTTGACCTGTTAACTCTTTGACAATTCACATCATCGTGTGATAGCCAACCAATTGTCTCTAAAATTAGACGGTCCTAACGCGGGCCAATTACCGCAAAATTTTAGTTAAGTCATAGCCCAATATTCGTGAGATCTCATACGATCATATCTCAATAATAACAATATACTCGAGGTAGGTCAACTCCCGACGTGGCCGATCAGTTGGATACGAACAGGTGCGCTTCACCGTCATTATAATATCGGGAGACAAAATTCCGACTTAATTTTTGTTGTGGGAGTACTTTTGTAAATTAATTCACTTAATTAATTTTATTTTAATTACAGTCTTATCATAACATATCTATCTCTATAGACATACATCCTACACATTCATCTATATCGTGTCTAGTAATGCATCTATCGTATCGTATAAAATAAATACATGCACAAAATAAATAAATGCGTAAAGTAACCGGTATTATCACGGACTTTTTCTAAGTGCGGTTTCGAATACAAACTGATATAACCGCGGGTCACAAACTAAGGGTAGCAGCAACCTCCAATGGGATCTTTATTTCTTCTTTCTTTGGCCTCCGTCTTTTGCTCCATTCTTGTTACAAAAAATTTATCTAATAAAAATACACCCGCCGCACATGGGGGAGCTAACAGGGATGAGATAAATACAGAAAATAAACTAGGCTCGTTCTTATTAACGGCCTAGGACAAATACATACCACCAGAAAAATAAATCATTCATATCTATCTTATTGGTCAAGTCCATGATCAATCGCGGTCCATATAATCATATTATATCTACAACATCTAATACATACAATAACATCTTAAGAAAAAGATAAAAACTAAAATTACCAACTTGCGTCTTGAAAAAGGTCGGATCAGCACCTCTCCACGTGTCATCCCCACAATGGATCTAACAATAAATGAAGGAAAGAAGTCCACACTTAAAGGGGCAAGAGCACCAAAGTCTGGACTGAGATCCGTCCTACTCGGTCCCGACCTCGGCAGGTCGGTCGAGGCCTAAGATCTACCTACCCGTCTCGACCTTACATGTCGGCCTAAGTCCGTCTCAGACCAAAGTCCTCGCGTGCCTAATAAAATCAGATAAATATGGGAAGAAACCTTAATCATAACTACTCTGATTCTAGCATTTAAATATGCCCATAATTATCTCCTAAAATCAAGGAGGTCAAATCATCTTTATCTTTTTCCTTAGGGAACACGAAATATAAGTCCACCATGGACACGTCACACACAAAACTAAGGTACAAGCCCCTCTACATAAACAATCCTTAAGGAACTATGAAGACTTGATTTCAATACACACATTGGATACGTAGGCAGCTTGAGATACAGTTTCTCAAGTGCTGTCTAATCCACCACAAAACACCTCCCGTTTCACCTCTGTCTTTAAGGTTCCTCCTTAAACAGGTTGTCACTTAGAAGGATAAGTCCCCAGATTTATAAATCGATGATTTCCAGCATTGTCAACTGGCGCTAGAAGGAGGTCCCTTCTTCTGACAATTTGTTTAGCAATCAGCGGCACTACCACAACACTCATGAGCCTGGTTCCACCCGCAACCACCAACACCGGCAACCAAGCAAGGAGCGTTAATACCATCTCCGGAGAGGCCAACAACTTGATCTTTGAAAAAGAGGAAGGTACGTTCACTAACTCCCCAATACCTCACAAAAGGCAACGCTTTCCCGGAGAAGTGACCTACGGTGCTAGGGATCCCCTCCCCCTAGTAATTAATAATGATGTCCTGTAATCACAGCCATGGTAAACAAAAATTTGGTAAAAAGAATCTGCATAGACAAAGGAAGCACAGTGAGCGTGTTCTACTATCCCGCGTTCAAATCCATGCAGCTAGAGGATTTGTAACTGACACCGGCACTAACTTCGTTGTTCGTTTTCGTTGGACCCCCTATACATCTGGAAGGAACAATTGTTCTAACCATTACTTTTGGCCGACCATCCAAGTCTCAGACTTTCCCTATGGAATATGTAGTGGTTAAGGATCCATCCGCCTGCAACATCATTATAGGCCGACTCGACCTGATCGGCCTATGAGCGGTGATCTCACCCGCCCATGGCAGTTTGAAGTTTTCTATGATTGAAGCCTCTGTGGAGATCACGAGTGACGTAGAGGTCGCCAGGAATTGCTATACGTCTACCATAAACGGCAGGACGACATCCACAAAGATCTTCACAGAGGAGTTGCTCCCGGAAGATGATGAAACATGGTCCTCGGATGATAAGACGAAGGAAGTATGCTTGTAGAAAGGTCAAGCAGACTTGACGATCAAGATTGGTTTTTGGATCCCGAGCCAAAATAAGCAATAGCTCATAAACCTACTAAAGGAATTCAAGGACGTATTCTCCTGGAAAACATAGGATATGCCCAGCCTGTCCCCGGCATTGGCTTTGCATAAGTTGAATGTTGATCCGAGCCGGAGGCCTTTTCAGCAAAGGAAGAGACACTTTGCGAAAGAACGAATCGAGGCCATTGAGATGGAGGTAGTTAAATTGTTCTAGGCTGACATCGTCCGAGAAGTGGAATACCCCGATTGGTTAGCAAACCCAGTTCTGGTCAGAAAACCTGACGGCACCTGTAGGATGTGCGTGGAATTCACCTACCTCAATAAAGCCTGCCCTAAAGACAACCTGCTACCCAAGATAGACCGTATGGTAGATACAACCATAGGTTTTGAGGTGTTAGCTTTCTTGCATGCTTATAAGGGATACCATCAAATAGCCCTGGATCCCCAAGACGCAAAATAAAACTCGTTTATCATGGAATTCGGCACACATTGCTACAAAATGATGCCCTTTGGCCGGAAAAATGCCAGTGCAACCTACCAAAGAGCAGTTAACACGACATTTAAAGATCATATTGGCATGTGCATGGAAGTGTACATGGACGACTGATGAGCGACAAATTGTCAATCATTATTATGACATTTCACCCTAATATTGATAACACTTTGAGCATTTTTGTATCAATTCAAGTCATAATTACTTAGTTTTATCAAAATATATAAGTAGTAATTATTATATAAAATATCGTGTTTTTATTATGTTTTTATAAATTTTGTACCGGTTTAGTAACCGGAATGTCGTGTCGGATTTATGTTTGGTGTTTTGGCGGTTCATTTCAGGATTATACATTGACCAAGATTCCACGTAACGACATGTTTTTAGAACTAAAAGATGGATTTTGAGGGAAAGAAGAAGATGCCACAAGCTTACAAGTTTAAAGGGTCGATTTTCCTACGTACTTATACCGTAAAATATCTTCGATAGACATTTGACCCAACTTAGAGGCATTTTCTGGGGAAGAGTTCTTCATGAAAGTTGTAGATATTCAAATGAGCTTTCCAACGCATTTTGAATCATGTCAATTGGAGGTCTACAACTCAGGTTATGGCTATTTAATCTATAAGCGCCGCAATAGAAACGCCGGGAAAAGTGGAGATATTTTCCCAACTTGATTATAAACACCTAATGGTGCATGTGATAACTCATCATTACACCCACCATCTTCTAACAAACTTGCTAGCATATCCATCGCCATATACTCTTATATATATATATATATATATATATATATATATATATATATATATATATATATATATATATATATCTTCCCCCTATATATACCCAATCCATTCCATTACAATCATTTGCCCCTCTCTTCTCATCTCCTCCCAATTTCTTCCATTTCCCTCTTCTTCCATCTCCTTTCTTCTCTTTTCTTGTTTACATCATATATATATATATATATATATATATATATATATATATATATATATATATATATATATATATCGTTTATAATCGTTGTAATGGTGAAATAATTATCGAAGATTGTTGATTTCGAAACTTTGTTATGCTCTATCCGGTGGAAACAACCCCGATTCAACAGTTGTAATCAGTAATATATTCTAATGTTATTATGTTTATTATTTCTATATATTTATATATATATATTAGTATTAGTAATATTAGCCAAAATATGTAATTGAACTATTTTAATCTTTTTGGTAAAATGGATGTTTGACTATGTTAAAAATGAATAAAATTGAATATGATGAATCTTTTTCTACTTGAGCTTAATGAAACGTTAATATTGACATAGCTAATCAATATAAACAGAATCGTAACCTAATGACGAACTAAACGGTGAAGTTAGGATATAAAAAAAAGTAGAAAAACCGGAGGGTAAAAATGGCCGAGTGAAAACGTGACAACGGAATCCTATTTCCTACCCGGGGGCAGATTTGTTTTGAGAGAAACAAATCTTATTAAAATTGTGCTCAAGATCTTATTACGTTAATTTACCTGCTTACGATCGAGATCCTTGACATTGATTGCATGACAAAACGGAGTACCCAATCTTTTGGATGACATTGGACGATTGATGAGACATATGACAGATTTAAGATGCCTATTGAGAGAGAGAGCTGAAATTGGTGAGAGTGCACCGTTTCACATAAATTACACCTTGAAAGAGGAAGATCTCATCTCATCTATTAACTAAAAAGGGATCATGGTTCAATAACATTATCTTGGCTAGTTTCTATATATTATATTAGTATTTATATTATATATATATATATATATATATATATATATATATATATATATATATATATATATATATATATATTATGTCTATGTATCTATATATGTATTTATATATTTATATATATATATATATATATATATATATATATATATATATATATATATATATATATATATATATATATATATATATATATGTATATTATATAAGTATTTATTTACTGTTTTACTAACATCTAACTCTAACAATCTAACCCTATAAAAGGTAAAAACTGCGACTTAGATCGAGTTAATAATAGCTTCTTGGTGTTTAACCACACTTTGAATTAGATTTTCATTTCCCTGAGGATACGACCTGACTCACCAGACTAGAACTACAATTTGACCCGGTACACTGCCGGTAAGGATTGTATAGCCTAGAAAACGTCCGTCAGCTTTCTGGTGCCGTTGCCGGGGAGACGACGCTAATTCATTGTTTCTATGGTTACTACTTGTATTAGCTCAAAATTCTCGAGGATAAGTCAGCACTCTTCTTATCACATTTCTTTTTTATTTTTTGTTGGTACCTACCTTCTTTTAGTTACCAATTTTCTTCTTCTACCAAATTCGAGCATTTTCTAATTTCGATAGTTGATGACCCGAAGCGGTAAGGCCCCACTCACTTCTTATAAGCCTGGCATAAAGAAATGCAGTTAAGAGTAGAGAGTAAACGAGGTCATATCAGTCAGGGAAATCCTGACCAAGGATCATCTTCAAATCGAAATACGGAAATGGCTGAAGTCAGTAATGAAACACCGGAACAAGGGCTAGATCATGCCTAAGGGAATCTTAATAATCAGAATCAGAATAATAGAAATAATCAGAATCGGAACCAGAATAATCGTAATAATCCTAACCCACCAAACCCAAGACTTATTTGTGATCAGACCGTGAGAAGAAACCTGATTAATAATCCAATTCTTTTACCCAATAAAGGAGAAAATAATTTTGAAATAAAATCTCATCTTTTTGGTTTAATTGACACACGAACCCAATTCCTAGGAGAAGATGATGAGGATCCACATCATCACCTCTATCTTTTCGAAGAACTGTGTAATACAGCCAAAAGTCAATGTGCTCATCGTGAATTAACAAGGATGTCTATGTTTCCTTTTTCTTTAAAAGGAAGAGCACGAGATTGGTTTATGTCACTCCCACATCATTCGTTGGCTAGTTGGGAGGATATTCAAACCGAGTTCTTAAAACAATATTTTACTCCGGGAATGAATTTGGAATTAATAGTCGAAATGGCTAACTTTAGACAAGGATCTGAAGAAACGTTTGGAAATGCTTGGGAAAGATTTAAAAAGCTATTACGAGCTTGTCCCGATCATGGTTATTCCTTAGATTTGCAAATTCAACTTTTCTGTCGTAAATTAAGAAAAGACTCACGTGCAGATGTTGATCATGCATGTGGTGGTTCGTTAATGATGAGTGAAGCTCAGATAGTTTACGATGCTATTGAAAATATTTCCAAAAATAACAGAATGTGGGAAACCGGTTCTAGCACAAGAAAAGTAACATTTGCAGGAGAATATACATCGAATACAGAAGTTCTAGCACACTTGGAGAATTTGAGTAGCAAATTTGACGGCTTGTTAGCCAGTAAAAATGTAAACTCAGAAAATATCTTACCAAATGAATACTCAAGTCATGATAATGTGTCATTAGGGATGGAAGAACCAGAAGGATATTCAAGGGAAAAGGTGAGTTTTTTACAACAGCATAGGAATTTGAACAACGCGTATTCAAACTCGTTTAATGCTATTAGAAGAGATCACCCTACTTTTCGTTGGTCTGAAAACCCTAGTAAGCAAGGACAACCACCGTATCCAGTTCAATATAAGAATCCATATACTAATAAGGTTTATCAAGGAGATACCTCGAATAAGAACTTACAATCATTACCTAGACCATATCCACAACATACCACTCAAAGCATACCAGTCACCCAAAGTTCAACTCAACCTGAAGGAGTTGATAAATGGGAGAAATTAATGGAAAATATGATGAGTGTGATGTCTACTCAAGCTCAAAATATGGAAACTATGATAACTTCTATAGGTACAGTCACTAAGGATATGAGTACGTTGAAAACATCTATGAGTGGACATGATACCAGAATGAGAATTATAGAAGCATCGGTAAGGAATATGGAATATTATTCGAGTAGAGAAGGAGAACGTAAAAATAGTAGACCTCCAGGAGGATTACCAAGTAATACTGAAAGAAACCCGAGAGAGGTAAAAGCTGTTATTACCAAGAGTGGAAGAATCTGTGGAAGTAATGGATTAGAAAACTTCGGAAATAATGAAGTAGAGGATGATTTAGATGGTAAATTTGAAAAGAATGTGGAATCTAAAGATGAACCTGAATTCACCAAAGAGGAAGAGGACATTATTAAAGATCTCCTAAGACAAAACAAATATATTGAACCTGAAAGTGAGGATGAGGAACGGGTCAAGGTTCCTAGAATATTGAAAAATCCAAGACTGAATGATCTAAGGACCTTGTCCAACGAGCAGGTTAAAAAGGAATCAAGTTTGAAAGGGCCAATTCAAACCGAACCTTATCCGGCTCAACCCAAATTCACCTCGGTTCAACCCGACAGGGCAGCACAACATCCAGTGCATATTTTGAAGAAAAAGGTGCAGAATGATGACACACATTGTCCTCCAAATGCACAAACATCCAAGGAAGCTTCACCATCTTCGTCTAACGACAAGGGTAAGGGAAGTATACATTCTAACCCTAATTTAATTGATCTTGAATCACTTCCCTATCCCCCGAGAGAGGAAATGAAAAAGATGAAGTTGGATAAGAAGTATGTACGATTTCTTGACACTTTTCGGCACTTAACTATTAATATCCCTTTCATTGAAGCTCTAATCAATATGCCGGAATATGGTAAGTTTCTTAAAGACATACTATCCAGAAAGAAATGGTTGGAAGAATATGAGACGGTGTGTCTAAGTGAGGAGTGTTCCGCTGTGCTTCAACACAAGCTTCCTCCTAAACTTAAAGATCCTCATAGTTTTACTATCCCATGTGAAATTGGGGGACTTTTGTTTGAGAAGGCGCTTTGTGATCTCGGTGCAAGCATAAACCTCATGTCCTATAATGACTTCATAAAACTTGGCATATGTAAGCTTAAGCATACGGAGATGACTCTCCAACTTGCAGATAGATCTATTAAACATCATAAAGGAGTCATTGAAGACGTGTTGGTTAAGGTTGATAAATTTTACTTCCCCGTCGATTTTGTTGTTATGGATATGGAGGTAGGGTGTGCACCCCTTATCCTCGGGAGACCATTTTTAGCAACGGTGGGTGCTGTGATCGATGTTCGTAAGGGAGAGCTTAGTTTGGGAGTGAATAATGAGCGCGTTGTCTTCAACATTTACATTCCATTGAAATATCCATGCAATACACTAGAATATTGTTCTTGTGTGGACCCTTTGTGTCCCCTTGTTTTGGATTGTACTAACACGCAGGTAGTTGAAGAAGATGACTCTAGCAATAATATGAAGGCTCGCAAACCGAAAGCTCGAAAATCAAAGGAAAAGGTCAAGAACCGTTGGATTCGACGGCATTCGTCTAACATATGTTGGAGACCAGTATTGATAAAAAAGAAGGATGCGGTACGTGAGGATGACCCACCACCAGTGCATTAAAAACCGAAGCAAGATAATGTCTAGCTATAGACTATAAATTTAGTAAATCACGGGTACTATCCTTCCTATTTACTTATTAAGCATTTATTTCTAGTTGGTTCATGTACTTAATTGCTACATTCTTTGGTGAGTAATTGTTAGAGGTATCCCATTTTGTTTAGTATATTATATTAGTTAATCATCATCATTTTGGTTGTTTAAGTCTGTCGAGCAAACGACGTTAAACAAAAGCGCTACCGGGAGGCATCCCGTAAAAATGTTAAATATAATAATTACTCATACATTGGATGATACTATCCTCATAATTGGGATGATACTTTGCTAAAACTTTGGATTGATTTTCATTTTGTTTCACCAAGTCTCAGGATGAATGTTTGAATGTCATTAAAACGGGAACGATTAGGTGGTTATCCGAAAATCCCGAGAGAAAGCAAAGAGAAAATTCAAATGCATCATTTCTTGGACTAAGGTTGATAGAACGATTTGAAATAACCCTTGAGGATCTAGGTATAAAAGACTCAGAGTTAATACTTGGTCACATATTTCATATCATGATCTAGTCTGTTTTAAATTTCAAATAATGTGTGACATGTATTAGTTCAACTACTATGGAATATTGTGTGTTTTAAACCAATAAAAGTTTATGTGGTGTGTTTATCTACCTTCTGTCACTACACTGTCACACTCCACACACTTTTATTTTATTTGCACACACAACGGTCATAACTTTGACCCACCCACCCACCCTTTTTTTATAATCCCAGTATTTGTTTTGACTTGTTTTAGTGCACCATTGCTTTCCCAACAACTTTTTTTACACTCACTTTACATTGGGGACAATGTAAGTTCGTAAGTGGGGAATGGAGTCGTGTGGTTGGTCTAGCAATGGCATTGATGCTTATTTTGTATCAATAAATCCCTTAGTTTTTGATTTTTTTCGAGCATTATTTAGTTGATTAAAATAAATTGTACAAGGCATATATTTAATGGATTTGAAGATGTAATGATCAATTTGGATGTGTATAACCAACGTGATAAGTGCATTTTAACCCCAAATTTATTTGTGTAACATGAATTCTTTCACGTAAGCCTTTTATATTGAAGAGAAAATTTTAAACTGTACCCATTCAGTATCCTAGTTGTTTATCCTAGAAAGACTTCAGTAACTTAGTACCTAACTTCTGAACGTGTACTGTGAATATCTGAAGGTTTGAATGTGATAGGAAGGATATAAGTTAAGTTTATTGGGAAAATGGAATGAAAGGAAGAATACCAAACTAAGATAACTTTTTATATGTCGGATGTAGCTACCAATGATTTGAGTGCGGTAGGGCGTTATCACGAAATGTCCTATACCACTATGAGGCTTAAAAGCTCCCGACTGCCTGATGATAGTAGTCCAGCTAGGGTGTTATCACGAAACATCCTATTGCTGGGAATGAAGGCATATGCTACACATGTGAAATTATGTGAAATTAAGTAAAAATTGGCAAATGACAATGTGGAAAGTTGGTTAAGCATGGTTGAAAACTTAGTTATCTTCTGAGTATCCCCAGTATAAACTGAATGATATGCATTAGGGATTATCCTAATAAGTACACGGGAGAACTTTGTGTGGAACTGTTACTGCCTATACCTAGAAAAGTCATTAGGACAATCTGAATGGTTACTTGTGCGTTTGCTTGAATTATTCAAGAGAGGATAGTGGAAATTGAAAAGGCTTGTCACACATACACTCTGTTATACATTTATATTAAGGTTAACGCCTGGTTGTAATTCGAATGGTTGCAACATCTGGTTGTCCCTTACATCTTATATCTTCATGAATTTGTCCCTCATTCAATTTGTTTTATCGCTTGTTTTGCTCGAGGACGACCAAAAGCTAAGTGGGGAGTTGTGATGAGCGACAAATTGTCAATCATTATTATGACATTTTACCCTAATATTGATAACACTTTGAGCATTTTTGTATCAATTCAAGTCATAATTACTTAGTTTTATCAAAATATATAAGTAGTAATTATTATATAAATTATCGTGTTTTTATTATGTTTTTATAAATTTTGTACCGGTTTAGTAACCGGAATATCGTGTCGGATTTACGTTTGGTGTTTTGGTGGTTCATTGCAGGATTATACATTGACCAAGATTCCACGTAACGACATGTTTTGAGCACTAAAAGATGGATTTTGAGGGAAAGAAGAAGATGCCACAAGCTTACGAGTTTAAAGGGTCGATTTTCCTACGTACTTATACCGTAAAATATCATCGATAGACATTTTACCCAACTTAGAGCCATTTTGTGGGGAAGATCTCTTCATGAAAGTTGTAGATATTCAAATGAGCTTTCCAACGCATTTTGAATCATGTCAATTATAGGTCTACAACTCAAGTTATGGCTATTTTATCGATAAGCGCCGCAATATAAACGCGGGAAAAGTGGAGATATTTTCCCAACTTGATTATAAACACCTAATGGTGCATGTGATAACTCATCATTACACCCACCATCTTCTAACAAACTTGCTAGCATATCCATCACCATATACTCTTGTATATATATATATATATATATATATATATATATATATCTTCCCCTATATATACCCAATCCATTCCATTACAATCCTTTGCCCTCTATTCTCATCTCCTATATATATATATATATATATATATATATATATTTTAACGTTATTTTACTTATTCCGTGAATCGGAAACGGGGTAAGCCCCTCTTTTTGGACCCAAGGTCTGCCTCGGCAGGCCGATCCGGGCCGACCGACCTTGATCTTCTGAGAAGGGTTTGAGTGTGAGCATACCTGTCGGGACCCGAAAGATGGTGAACTATGCCTGAGCAGGGCGAAGCCAGAGGAAACTCTGCGGCTGGCCTAAATGCAAGTCCCTTGCGACGGACACGACGACAAGTGGTGGTTGATTGCCTCAACTAAGGTGCTGTCGCGCGTTGCCCCGTCGGTCGACCTTTAATCTAATAAATGCATCCCTTCCAGAAGTCGGGGTTTTTTGCACGTATTAGCTCTAGAATTACTATGGTTATCCGGGTAGCAGATACCATCAAACAAACTATAACTGATTTAATGAGCCATTCGCAGTTTCACAGTCTAAATTAGTTCCCGCCAATCAGCTTCCTTACGCCTTACGGGTTTACTCGCCCGTTGACTCGCACACATGTCAGACTCCTTGGTCCGTGTTTCAAGACGGGTCGAATGGGGAGACTCCTTGGTCCGTGTTTCAAGACGGGTCGAATGGGGAGCCCACAGGCCAGCACCGGGAGCACGCAGATGCCGAAGCACGCCGAAGGCGCGTGCTGTCCCGCCACGATCGAGGCGACGGCGTCGCAGGCTCCACTCCTGGTGGTGCCCTTCCGTCAATTCCTTTAAGTTTCAGCCTTGCGACCATACTCCCCCCGGAACCCAAAAACTTTGATTTCTCATAAGGTGCCGGCAGAGTCCCAACCCCGATTCAACAGTTGTAATCAGTAATATATTCTAATGTTATTATGTTTATTATTTCTATCTATTTATATATATATTAGTATTAGTAATATTAGCCCAAATATGTAATTGAACTATTTTAATCTTTTTGGTAAAATGGATGATTGACTATGTTAAAAATGATTAAAATTGAATATGATGAATCTTTTTCTCTTGAGCTTAATGAAACGTTAATATTGACATAGCTAATAAATATAAACAGAATCGTAACCTAATGACGAACTAAACGGTGAAGTTAGGATATGAGAAAAAAAAGTAGAAAAACCGGAGGGTAAAAATGGCCGAGTGAAAACGTGACAACGGAATCCTATTTCCTACCCGGGGGCAGATTTGTTTTGGGAGAAACAAATCTTATTAAAATTGTGCTCAAGATCTTATTACGTTAATTTACCTGTTCTGATCAAGATCCTTGACATTGACCGCATGACAAAATGGAGTACCCAATCTTTTGGATGACATTGGACAGTTGATGAGACATATGACAGTTTCGTACGCTCGTATGAGAGGGAACTGTTGAGCTGAGGAGTGCACCGTTTCACATAAATTACACCTTGAAAGAGGAAGATCTGTCTCATCTATTAACTAAAAAGGGATCATGGTTCAATAACATTATCTTGGCTAGTTTCTATATATTATATTAGTATTTATATTATATATCTATATATCTATATATATATTTATGTCTATGTATCTATATATGTATTTATATATTTATATATATATATCTGTATATTATATAAGTATTTATTTACTGTTTTACTAACATCTAATTCTAACAATCTAACCCTATAAAAGGTAAAAACTGCGACTTAGATCGAGTAAATAATAGCTTCTTGGTGTTTAACCACACTTCGAACTAGATTTTCATTTCCCTGAGGATACGACCTGACTCACCAGACTAGAACTACAATTTGACCCGGTACACAGCCGGTAAGGATTGTATAGCCTAGAAAACGTCCGTCAATGACCTTTTAATCAAGAGCAGATCCTTAGACCAGTACTTAATTGACGTAAGAGAATTCTTCAAGGTGCTCAGAAATATGCAGATGAAACTCAACCCCAAAAAGTGTACGTTCGGAGTCGGGTCCGGTAAGTTTCTCGGGTACATGATATCCAAAGAAGGGATTAAAACTAATCCGGATAAGATTGAAGCGTTAAGAACCATGCCTCTGCCTAAAAGTATGAAAGAAGTTCACAGATTGACAGGGTGAAAGGCTGCCCTCAACAGATTCTTGTCCAGGTCAGAATAGATAGCTCTCCCATTTGTCAAGATCCTACAGAATGCTAGTTCATACGAATGGGACGAGGAGTGCCAACGGGCCTTTGAAGACTTGAAATCATACCTCGCTGAGCTGCCAACTTTAACTTCCCCTCAGGAAAGAGACATTTTATTGACCTATCTGTCAGTATGCGACGAGGTCGTAAGCGCGGTTCTCGTCAGAGAACAAGATAACACCCAAAGACCAATCTTCTACGTCAGCAAAGCACTTCACGGCCTCGAGATCAGAAACTCAAATGCTGATAAGCTAGCACTCGCCTTAGTCCACGCCTCTTGAAAACTATGGCCTAATTTCTTTGACAAATATTAGCCCGACCAGAAACCTCTAGCCGGCTAGCAAAGTGGGAGGTAGAATTGGTGGAATATGACTTAGATTTCTACCCTCGAACCGCGGTTAAAGCCCAGGTGCTAGTGGGCTTCTTAGCCGAAGGTACGACCATAACTATTGATCAAGATTAGTTAAACAGGAAAGCCGAGCAATGCACCTGATACGTCGATGGGGCCTCAAGTAAGGAAGAAGCGGGGGCAGGAATTTTGTTGGTCAGCCACAAGGGAGAGGAATTCCCATACGCTCTCCGGTTCTATTTCCCGGCCACAAACAATGAAGCCGAGTATGAAGCACTAATTACCGGGCTTAACTTAGCAGCTAAGTTGGGACCCAAGAACCTGCAGGTCTACAACAACTCTCAGTTGGTTGTCAACCACGTGAAGGGAGAATATGAAGCCGAAGAAGAGCTTATGAAAAAAATATTTGGCTGCAGCTCAAGTTTGGCTATAGGCTTTTAAAGATGTCCAGATCGAGCAGGTCTCCTGATCTCAAAAGAAACGAGTGGATGTTCTCTCTAAGTTAGCCTCTAACTTCGTCTCCAACAAAAGGGTACTGGTCGAGCTATTGAAAGAACCAACCTATGATGCTAAGAAAGTCAAACCCATTATGCAAAAAAGCACCTGGATGGATCCCGTAGTATCCTACCTCAACAATGGGACACTTCCTATAGGCAAAATTTAGGCCAGAAAAATAAAATTCAAACCGTACTCTCTTTTCAATGACATACTTTACAGAAAATCCTCCATTGCAGCTTGGCTTAGGTGCGCTTCAGAAGAAGAAGGTAACTATATTCTCTACGTGATTCACCAAGGGGTACGCGGAAACCATGTTGGAGCTAGGACGCTGGCTCGGAAATGTCGTTTGTTCGGCTACTATTTGCCGACCATGCAGCAAGATGCTGAGGATCTCATCCGTCAATGCAAGTCATGTCAATTACACGACAACATAACACACCAAGATTTTTAGCTAATGGTCCCTTTAGTTTCACCATGGCCATTCGATCAATAAGGATTCGATCTAGTTAGACCCTTACCCCGAGCCCTGGGAAATCTCAGATTTTTAATCGTTGCGGTTGATTACTTCACCAAATGAGTGGAAGTCAAAGCCTTAACTACCATCACGGCTAAGGCCATCCAAAAATTCCTATGAAAGAATATAGTGTGTCAGTATGGCATACCCATGATGTTGATCTCAGATAATGGTACACAATTCGAAGACAGAGGGGTTCGATCGTGGTGTTCCAGCTAGGAATCTCCCAAAACTTCACGTCAGTTGGACACCTACAAGCATATGGCCAGGTCGAATAGACCAATAGCAAATAAAGCTTGGCCTGAAGAAAATGCTTGAGGAGGAAGGAGAGAATCGGGTAGAACATCTACCCAACATCTTGTTGGCATATAGAACCACGCCGAACATAGCAACATGGGAGACCTTTAGCGTACGGATGTTAATCAGTCATACCCGCTGAAGTCGGGCTACCTTAACCACGAAACTAGCTATACACTAAGCAGACCAAGGAGCAGAGCTCAGGCACTCGAAAGACGATCTAGAAGAAATCCGAGCTATGGCCTTATCAAAATGTCCAGGTACAAACAAAGAATCTCTAAGTACTACAACGACAAAGTAAGACATTCTTAGTTCAGAGAAGGGGATCTAGGGCTCAGGAAAAATGAGGTTAGCAGACAGGGACCCTAGGGTAAGCTCGACCCAAATTAGGAAGGACCCTACAGAGAAGTCAAAGTACACGGAAAGGGCGCATATTAGTTGGCCGATTCCGACAGCTGGACCATCTCCAGAAGTTGGTATGCTAATAACTTATGAAAGTTCTACCCCTGAAATAGGTCCAAGAACACCATCTTATTCTATTATTATATTAGCTCTACTGTTTTATATAAAACCGTATTAATCTCGCCATGTTAAGAATAAAGTATTTTTACATGTTATTACCATATTTTTTCGATATTTCATATAGTAACACGAGAAGTCAGTCTAATCTGGCCCTGCTCGTCCAAAATGTCAATGCAAGAAGTCAGTCCGACCTGACCCCTCTCGCAATTAATATGAGAAGCCAGTCTAATCTAGCCCTGCTCATCCAAAACATCATTGAAAGAAGTTAGTCCGACTTGGCCCTATTCACCATTAATACGAGAAGTCAGTCTAATCTGCCCCTGCTCATCCAAAACATCATTGTGAGAAGTCAGTCCGACCTGGCCCCGCTCGCCATTATTACGAGAAGTCAGACTAATCTGGCCCTTCTCGTACAAAACGTCATTGCGAGAAGTCAGTCTGACCAGGCCCCGCTCATCGTCATTTAAATGAGAAGTCAGTCTAATTTGGCCCTGCTCGTCTAAAAACATTAATGTCCGACCCGGCCCCGCTCTAAACATTTAAATGAGAAGTCAGTGCAACCCGGCCCTGCTCTAAACGTTGTATGTTTTAGATCCTACATTAGGTCATTACACACGTTTAGTCGGTTTTAGGACAACGAAATATCCGAGCCTGGTGTACCGGACTCAACTCGTATAAACTACCCACGTATGCCATTCAAATCATGAATTAATGTATGGCATACTGGGGGGCTTTAATACCCCACCGAGGTCACCGATATTAGATATCACCGATATTAAAGTGCCCAAAGAAACTATCTAAAAGTTAGGCTTTCGTTAATAAATTAAAATGGGAGTTAGAATTTGTTGGACACATTATAAGTTTTAATGATGAGTGCCAGACTAGCTGTTATAGAGAAAAGACTAAAAGATGTCGAGATTAAATGTATAGGTTTACTAGAGTTTGATTTTTTTGTAGTTTTGATCAAACAAGCATTGTAAAGAGGTCAGCTGACTTTATCAGCAGACCTGTCTAGGTCAGTAGGGTGTCTAGGTCAGTAGACAAACTAGGAACCTGCTGATGGTTGAAGCCTGGGGGTTCAAACACAGTTGTTGAAGGCTAAGGGATCTGTTGGAAATAAAATTTATGTTTTGACTATAATTCATCATATTTGTTTAAAGTATTATCTTAACCCCATTGATGAAGTGCTAGAGCCAGCTGTTATAGTGAAAAGCTAAAAGATGTCTAGAACTGAGTGTATAGGTTTTATTAGAGTCTGATATTTGTATAAGTTACATCAGACAAGCACTGTAATAATTAGTGTGTCGTAAAACTGAAAAACTGGAAGTCATCTAGAAAACTGGAAATTACTAAGACATAAACTGTCTCAGAATACACCAGCATCAATCTGAAGAAAATAAGTTCGCTGAGGGACACAAACTCAGTTGGCTTATATAGAAGACTGAAGAACTGAGGGACACAGACTCAGTTATTGAACATTGAAGAACTGAGGGTTCAAACTCAGTTATGAAGATTACAAGTCGAGACAGTAAAGTTAGACTTCAGGCAAGATTGTGGTGACCTGAATTGACTTTATGGATCTTGTATGAAGACCTAAGAATCAAAAGGACAATGAATTCTTAGATGATAATGAGTCATGGTGTACACTGATAAGTCAATTATAATCAGATGAACACTGGAGTACAGATATTTGAAGAAGAGTAAAATCTCGATTCGCTCCAAGTCGCTTAGAAATCGACAAATAATAAACTTCGATATAAAGCGATAAGGAAACTCGCTTTTTATAAGTCACCATCCAACAAACGATCGTGATAAATCGAATGTTATAAAGGAAGCAATTTCATTGGATGAGTTACTGACACAGCAGAACGGTCAGAAAATATATCCGTTACAAGAGATACGTTGATACAATTCGAAGTGAAGCAAGATGAACGTTGGACCTCACACTATAAATAGAAGACTTTGCACCAAGGATAAAAAACAATGAATTTACATGTATCATCAAGCAATTTTGTGCATTAGTCGTCTTATTCGAATTACTATCATCTCTGTGCTATAACAAGATCATATCTAGAAATTCTTCAAGTGTTCAAGCCACACAGATTTTATCAAGAATCAAACACTTTGAAGAACCACAAACAAGAATCAATTTATTGATTCTCAGCCCAACTTTGATTCTACATCAAAGGTTCTAGACTGTGAAGCAAACCGGGAAGGTTTAGCCAAGGACAGTTGTGACAAGCTGTCAGGTAGACTGTGTTTGTGGAGGTAGCTGGTGAAGAGGCAATTCAACCCTCCAAGGATCAGTGTTCAAGCAATTTAAGAACAGCAATTCTACCTGTTCTACAACTGATTAGATAGTGAAGCTAGGGATTAGCCAAGGACTATTGTTTAGGACTTTTTGTAACAGTTCACCTCAAGAAGTTTTAGAGGAACTTTCCTCCGCACCACAGGGGAAGAGAGGACGTACAGGATTACACCACCGGGAACCTCTATAATACTTGCCTTATTTACTTTACACACTTACTTATTCAGCATTTAAAAACCGCACTTTGATAATTGATTGTTATACACCTCACAGTTCACAAACTGAGATTCAGCAGAATTCAGTTTACTACATATAGTTTTCACAGAGAATAACAAGATCAATAAAAAGGCTAAAACTTAATCCACTGCCGGTTGACTCAGTTTTAAGCTTAAGTTAGTTTGACTTAAACTCAGCTTAGTCAGCTTAACACCACACAAGTTTAACTGAACCTTAATTTGTTTTAAATCCAGTTTTAGGGACAAGTTTATTCACCCCCCATTAAACTTGTGTTAGCCTTTCCAAGGGACCAACAATTGGTATCGGAGCAGTGTTTCTTTGATAAGATATCAATTGTTCTATATCTCCTCTAGTTGTTCTCATTTGAAAGCTCAGTTTCCAGTTGTTAAACAATCAATCTTCACTCACTATGGATAACAATCAATATGCAAGACAGATGCTTATGTGGAATATGGACAGATTTGACGAATACAAATGTCGTTTGCAGACCTTTCTAGCAGCTACTCATGATGAGATGATGGACGTACTCACTGATGGACCAATTCAGATCACTCATATGCAAACTGTTGGTGGAGAGCAAGTTCGAGTTGCAAAGCCCAAATCCGAATGGACCAGTGATGATCGCAAGCGAAACAATCTCAAAAATGTTGCTATGGATTTTTGTCTTAGAACTCTTGACAGCAACATGTACTTAGAGGTGAAAGATGCACAACTGCCAAGGAAATGTGGGACAAACTACAACTTGTTTGTGAAGGAACTGATTCAATCAAGGAAAACAAGATCTCTATTGCAAAACAAAAGTTTGAAAATTTCAAGATGAAATATGGAGAGACCATTGATCAAATGGAGACAAGATTCAGTGCTATCATGGATAAATTAGACCTACTCAAAATTGAGTACTCTAAGAAAGTTATCAACACAAGAATCTTGAAGGCATTACCAATGTGCTGGAAGATGAAGGTCACTGCTATGGAAGAATCTAGAAGACTTGACATAGAGGATTCATTCAAAATCTTCTCAGATCTGAAAGCTTATGAATTCAGTGAAGATTTTACAAGTACAACTGCAATAATCAAAGCTCCGGAAGAACCAAAAACCACAGCACTTGCAGCAGCATCAAATGACATTCAAGAAAACTCATCTAGCAATCTTCATGAATTGGATGAAATGGAAGAACAAATGGCTCTAATGATGAACAGAATTCGAAGAATGAAGAGTGGACATCCAGTCACTTAGAATTTATCAAAAGGACTCCTGAGAAAAGAAAAGACGATGAATATCTCTGTTTCAACTGCAAGAAACCTGTACATTGTAAAGCTGAATGTCCAGAACTAACCAAGAAGACGCCACCAAGAAGAGTTGGTATAAGAGCACTCCTTGCTGGAGATGAATCAGATTATGAAGCTGGTACTGAAAGACTATCAGATGACACAGCTTTAATGGCACACATGGCAGATACAAATGAGGTATGTGAATCAAACTCTAAATATTCCTCAGCTCAGATTTCCATGCAAAATGCATGTTCTTCGACTGCTGACTCCAATCCAAAAAATCAAGAATTAGAAGAAACACTTGATGAATTGATGAATCATCTAGTAATTATTCAAGCTGGTTATGAATCAATTAAAGATGAGAAGGAAAGTCTAATTCTTGAAGTTGAAAGATTGAAGTCTGAATTAAAAATATTGAAACTGACTAAAATTGATAAAGAAAAGATTTAGCATCAGTCTACTGCATCAGCAGCAGCAACTAAATCATTTGCTCAATCAAGCTCAATTACTGGATTCAAATCAGGAAAACCATATGGAGACAAAACTGGTTTAGGATTTGATACACATCAATCTTCTAAGGATGGAACCTGCAAAGCTGTCAAACCTAGTACCAAAACTGGTATCAAGTTTGTAGTTGAGAAACTTCCACAAACTGAGAAAATTGTTGAACCAGTAAAGCCAGTATCACATAGGACAAATCAGTTTTCCAAGAAAACAACCAGATTTACCAACAAAGGGAAACCAAATGGTAAATCAGCTGTATCTCAAGAAAACCGAACTGGGAAATCAACTACGAGGTCCACAAAAACCAATCAAGTCAAGAAACAGAAAAATTACAATCAAAGTAAATCAAAGAATGTCAATCATTCAAAGATTCACACATTCAAGGGGAAAGGAAGACTATATCCCACTGATGATGATTGGAATTTTACTGCATCTATTGGTAAAACTGATAATAAAAATCATTCCAGATAGAAAACCTATCAAAGGTTTCACCAAGACTCAATGAGAGGACTAATCTCGAGCTTCAAAGAAAAGTCCCATACCAAGTTCGATTCAGGACCTCAGTATAGAAGGAATGACGGTTATCATTCTAGCTTTGATAATAGAAAGCAACATGGAAATAAGTTTCATTCATAAGATCTGAGAGATCATATAAATAAGACACTGTCCAAACATAGATACTATGGGAGTGTGGCTTACATATATGAAAACAAGTGCAACAATATCCGAAGAATCCCAAAAGGATATATTCCAAGATTTGTACTGACAACTGACCCCCATGGACCCAAACTGAATTGGGTACCTAAAAACTTCTAATTTTTATTGCAGGATATATGGTACTTTGACAGTGGTTGCTCTAGACACATGACAAAGAGTGAAGACTGTCTCAGTAATTTTATTGCAAATGATGGAGCAAAGGTTAATTTTGGAAGTAAAGACAAACCTGGATACACCAGAGGTTATGGCACATTAATCAGGAATGGACTTACAATCAAGAATGTGTCTTATGTAGAAGGACTACACTACAATCTACTCAGCACTAGTCAATTCTGTGATATGGGATACAAAGTTACTTTTGACAAAGAATTCTGCGTTGTCGTCAGCGAATCAGCTTATCAAGTTGTCCTAGCCGGAAGAAGAAAAGAAAACATGTACGTAGTAGATTGGACAACAGCCGTTGCTGAAACTTGTTTTCTTGTGCATACAAAATCAGAAATCAGTTGGCTATGGCACAAGAAACTGAGTCATCTTAACTTTGATGACATCAACACACTTGTTAAGAAGCAGTTAGTCTTTGTACTACCAGAAATATCATATAAGAAGGACAACTTATGTGATGCTTGTCAACAAGGAAAGCAAACAAAAGCAAGTTTCAAGACCAAATCTCAACATTCAACAACCAGACATCTGGACACATGGATTTATTTGGACCTATTACACCAATTAGTATCAGTGGAAAGAAGTATACATTGGTGGTAGTAGATGATTTTTCAAGGTACACTTGGGTAATCTTTTTAACCAAGAAAAGTGAAACCAAGCAAAGACTCACAGAACTACTCAAGAGACTTCAGAATCTGAAAGGAGTTTCAGTTGTGAAGATAAGATCAGATAAAGGAACTGAATTCCTCAATAGTGTGATTATTGAATATTGTGAAGAAAATGGTGTTTTACACCAACTTGCTGCCACAGGAACACCTCAACAGAATGGTGTAGCTGAAAGAAGAAACATAATGCTCAAAGAAGCTGGGAGGACTATGATCTGTGAAGCTAAACTACCTGAAAGATATTGGGCAGAAGCAGTTAACACAGCTTGTTACATTCAGAACAGAGCTCTCATGAACAAAAGGCATGAGAAGACTCCTTATGAAATTTGGAATGGAAGAAAACCAAATGTTTCATACTTTCATGCTTTTGGAAGCCAATGTTTCATACACAATAATGGGAAAGATGAACTTCATGTTTTCAGCCCAAGGCTGATGAATGAATTTTTCTAGGAAATTCAAGTGTCAGCAAAGCTTTTAGAGTACTAAACAAAAGGACACTCAAGCATGAAGAATCAATACATGTAGTATTCGATGAACTAAACTTCCCTGGTGAAACAACTGAAGACCGACAATAACCAGTTTCTCAGTCTCAATTACCAGTCATGCCAGAACCAGTTTCAGTTGACATTGGAAGTCTACAAATTTCAGAATGTTCAGATCAAGATCAGTCTCACTTTCCAACTACTCAACAAACCACACCTAAACTACATGTTCCTGATCCAACTGAGTAATTTCAAGAACGAGTCGAACAAGATATAAATCCTTTGATACAAACACCCACATATCAATGGATGAGAGATCACCCTAAAGAACAAGTAATTTGTGATACTCAAACTGGAGTTCGAACAAGACATCAATTAGATGCAATGATTGCGTGTTTTCTATCTCAATCAGAACCTAACGAAATTGAAGAAGCTTTGAAAGATCCAGTCTGGATATTATCTATGCAACAAGAACTCAATGAATTCGAGAGAAATCAAGTATGGGAATTGGTAGATAGACCAGTTCATGTCAATATCATTGGAACCAAATGGGTTTTCAGAAATAAACTTGATGAAGATGGGAATATCATCAGAAACAAAGCTACACTTGTAGCTAAAGGGTACTCTCAAGCTGAAGGCATAGACTTTGATGAAACCTATGCACCAATTGCAAGATTAGAAGCAATTAGATTATTTCTTGCCTTTGCAGCTCACAAGAAGTTCAAAGTTTATCAGATGGATGTTAAAAGCGCATTTCTCAATGTAATTCTTGAAGAAGAAGTATACGTTCAACAACCACCTGGATTCGAAATCAAAGATCAAGCATATAAAGTTTTCAAGCTAAGGAAAGCTCTTTATGGACTTAAACAAGCACCAAGAGCTTGGTACGAAACTCTATCTCAGTTTATGGTGGATAATGGATTTATCAAAAGAACAATCGATAAAACTTTATTCAGGATGAAGAATGGAGAAGATACTCTACATGTTCAAATTTATGTTGATGATATCATTTTTGGATCAGAAAATGAACAGCTATGTGAGAAATTTGAAAGTTTGATGAAAAGCAAATTTCAAATGAGTATGATGGGAGAATTGAATTACTTCCTTGGTTTACAAGTTAAACAGTTAGATGATGGAATTTTCATTCACCAAACAAAGTATACAAGAGAACTTATCAAAAAGTTTGGTATGGAAAAATCTACTAGAATTTCTACACCAATGGGGACCAACATCAGGCTAGACGAAGACAAAGAAGGCAAAGATTTTGATCAAACACTCTACAGAAGGATGATTGGAAGCTTACTCTATCTTATAGCAAGTAGGCTAGACATATCTTTTACTGTCGGTGTATGTGCAAGATTTCAGTCCAAACCAAAGGAAAGTCATCTCACAGTTGTGAAAAGGACATTGAAATATTTGAAAGACACAGATGGAGTTGGAATATGGTATTCAAAAGAAGGAGAATTCAAGCTGATTTCTTATTCACACTCAGATTATTCTGGATGCAAAGTGGACAGAAAAAGCACATCAGGCACATGTCAGTTACTAGGAAACAGACTTGTGTCATGGTTTAGCAAGAAGCAAAACTCAATTTCAACATCAACAGCAGAAGCAGAGTATATAGCAGCTGGAAGTTGTTGTGCTCAAGTTTTATGGATCAGACAGCAATTTAGAGATTATGGGATAAAAGAAGTAACAATTCCCATAATGTGTGACAACACAAGTGCAATTGCAATCACTGATAATCCAGTGTTACACTCAAGGACAAAACACATTGATGTGTGTCATCACTTTATAAGAGATCATGCAGAGAAAAAGGATATAACAGCTTTTATGTACTCTCATCAAGATCGGCTATGATATCTTTACAAAGCCATTGGACAAAGAAAGATTTGCCAAATTAAGAACTGAGTTAGGAATAATCAAAGTCAGTTAAGCCAGAGATTCGTCAAGGGGATTAATCTTTGTTATGTTGGGTGTGCTCACTTAACAGATTAGTCATTGACATCAACAATCTCAAACTGATTAACTGAAACTGAAAATTTGATGGAACTGGACATTATTTCTAAAACTGACCTCAGCATCAGTTTCAATTCCAGTCAAATTTAGTCCAAGGTTGATATGATAAAATCAATAGCGGTTATGTCGCATTAAATTACCGATTCTTTTTGTCGAGATTTCGGCGTACACACCCCACGATTGTCGAATAAGATACATGCATCGGTTACCCAAAACCATCATGGAATTTGAAAAGTTGTAATACTCAACCGCCAGAATTTTCTACCTATTTATTCAACCTCCGTTCACATTATTTCCAATAAAAATTCAAAATCCTCATCCCTTTCCAGAAAACAAAACAAACCTTTCAAAATCTCTCTCCTCAAAAATCAATTTTTGTGTTCACACCCAAACATGGCCACTTCAGAAAAATCAAAACAAGAAAGATTAATAACAGAGTTAGATGAACTGACATTCGAAACATATGAAGCTATGTGTCAAAACACTCTGTTAGCAAGCTGGATATGTGATAAAATCTAGAAACAACCAGGCTTGAGAAACATCTTGGAAGTTAAGTTCAAAGAAGAACGTGATGTAGATGGAATTTTGCAATTTTGGCAAAATATACGTTTGGTACGAGATCTCTGATGACCAAAGTTCATGGAGATCGCATTGTTCTCAAAGAAAGCGTCATAAGGACACTCTTTGGCTTCACAAATTCAACTGTGACAACAACAGATTGGACTACTCTACCATTGAAAAGAGAAGCTTTTCTTGAGCAACTTACTCTTTCTACGGAACCAATCGAACCTGGTATTCATGTTGACAAAATCAAGCCAGAATTTGGACACCTCAGCAGATGGCTCAGCAAACACGTCATTGGAAAATCCAAAGGAGTTAGTATACTGTCAGAAGAAAATATTTATCTCATGAATATAATCTGGGATGGAATAGAATTCAATTGGGCAAGCTATGTTGTCAATCAGATTAAGAGACAACATTTGGCTGAATTAGACAGTGCAAAACGAGCTCAAGACGAAGGACAAGAAACTGTTGACAGATTCCGACTGAAGAAGACACATTGTGGAATCATTCAGTTTTACTTAGAAAGAATCAAGGAAGGAAAGCAAGCAAGGCAATCTGCACCTACAAAGGAAATCGCAGGAACAACTTCCCAACCTGAAGCAAGTCAGAAAACTGTGTCTCAGCCGGAAGCTGTACACAAAGGGACTAAGCAAAAGGCTGAATCAGCAGAAGTAAGATCAGTTGTAAGATGCTTGTACCCAGAAATCTCAAGAGAGAAAGCACCAACTGAGGGGGAACAACAACAACAACAACTAACAACTGAAGTTACACAAGAAAAGGTCACTAGTGACCATACTTCTCAGTTACAGCATCAATCAGTTCAGCAATCAGCACAAGTTTTTGTAGCTGATAGAATCATCAAGCTGATGAAGTTGAAGCTTAAACCAGAGGATTCTCGAGATGTAAGTCTAAAGACTGAAGAAAACTACTCTTGGAGAAATTGGAAGTTAGAGATCTATATGCTCTGTTTCCTATTTCTGAATTTCTTGACAATTGTTTCAAAAGATTCACTGAATTAGCAAAAAGAAAAGAATCAGGCACATCATCTTCCTCGAAAGATACTTCAAAGAAGAATGATGATGATAAAGATGATGAATCAAGAAAAGAAGCTGATGAGACTACAGTTTTGCAAACAGAAACTCAACCTCAACCTCTAGCAACGCAAACTGTACCTCAACAAAAAGGATTGCCAGTTGGAGATCAGACAACTGACAATCAGGAAGCAGCTGATGGAACTACTAATCAACAACTGATGATTATTGAAGATAATACTCAGTTTAAGGATCCAATAGAAGATACTTATGATCCTTCTGACATCCTCACAAAGAATGAATTGGCAAAAGTACATGAAAATTTGAAGATTGTGCTTAGTAACAAGGATGCACAAAATGATCTTTTATCAAATATTTATGGATATCTCGATTATAGAACCAGAATAGATGTTTCAGTTCATGCAAGACTAGAGATGATCCACAAGTCAAGTTCAAGTTCTGCTTCAGAAATTTTGTTACTCAAACAAAAACTTGAAGACTCAACCGCAGTAGATAGGGAGACACATGCCCAAGCCCACTGGCATATGAATCAGCATTTCTATGGGTTAGAAAATCAGCTTAAGGAGGTACTTGCTTCTCAGCGACAGATCTCAGCAGATCAACAAGCAACCCATGCCCTGGTAGATCAGTTATATGATGCCAAAAAGTGGGAAGTTGAAGAAGAAAAGCTGAAGTTACTTGGAGAAATGAAGCGACTTGAAGATGAATTGCAAAGATACAAATCATATCCTAAGTTCTTAAGGAAAGAACTAACTGACGATCAACTCATTGCAAAATACAGTCAACCTGGAGACAGAAGAGTTGCTCTAACAAAGGATCTATGGATGAAGTTTACCAACGATCACAATCCTATCAAAGCTAAGTACAGGGACAGGACAACTGAAGAATCCTTGAACTACTTTTTATCTAATTTATTCTCAAAGCAGAAAATGGCACAATATAAGAAGAATCAGAGGATTGATGATAAACATAAGATTAAAGACAAGACTGAACAAATGAAAGCAGATGTAGTAGAATTTGAAAATTACTACTTGAAAGAATTAGACGTACCAAAGATAATTCAATGGAGAAGATGGAAAGAAGGAAGTCAAGTTGACTACAACAAGACTTTTTCAAAGGTAGACTCCAAGCTAGAAGATGATTTTCATATTTGATTCAGTCATGCAAAAAGCACAAAAGAGAACTTAGTATCTAGTTACACTATTTTGAACAAAAATGTAACTATTCCTGTTTTTGCTCATTCTAATGAAATCCAGTTTCCAGTTTTACATTATTTTGATCTTTAATCTTTTCTTTTAGGGAGAGTTTTGGCATTATCAAAAAGGGGGAAATTGTTGGAAATAAAATTTATGTTTGATGATAATTCATCATATTTGTTTAAAGTATTATCTTAACCCCATTGATGAAGTGATGAAGCCAGCTGTTATAGTGAAAAGATAAAAGATGTCTAGAACTAAATGTATAGGTTTTATTAGAGTCTGATATTTGTATAAGTTACATCAGACAAGCACTGTAATAATTAGTGGGTCGTAAAACTAAAAAAATGGAAATCACTAAGACAGAAACTGACTCAGAATACACCAACATCAATCTGAAGAAAATAAGTTCGTTGAGGGACACAAACTCAGTTGGCTTATATAGAAGACTGAGGAACTGAGGGACACATACTCAGTTATTGAAGATTGAAGAACTGAGGGTTCAAACTCAGTTATGAAGATTACAAGTCTAGACTGTAAAGTTAGACTTCAGGCAAGATTGTGCTGACTTGAACTGACTTTATGGATCTTGTATGAAGTCCTAAGAATCATAAGGACAATGAATTCTTAGATGATAATGAGTCATGGTGTACTCTGGTTAAGTCAATTATAATCAGATGAAAACTGGAGTACTGATATTTGAAGAAGAGTAAAATCTCAGTTAACGCTCCAAGTCAGTTAGGAAATTGACAAACAATAAACTCAGTATAAAACTGATAAGGAAACTCAGTTTTATAAGTCAACCATCCAACAAACTGATCGTACAATCGAACGTTATAAAGGAAGCAATTTCATTGGATGAGTTACTGACACAGCAGAACGGTCAGAAAATATAGCCATTACAAGAGAGACGTTGATACAATTCGAAGTGAAGCTAGATGAACGTTGGACCTCACACTATAAATAGAAGACTTTGAACCAAGGATAAAAAACAACGAATTTACAAGTCATCAAGCAATTTTGTGCATTAGTGGTCTTATTCGAATTACTATCATATCTGCGCTATAACAATATCATATCTAGAAATTCTTCAAGTGTTCAAGCCACACAGATTTTATCAAGAATCAAGCACTTTGAAGAACCACAAACAAGAATCAATTTATTGATTCTCAGCCGAACTTTGATTCTACATCAAAGGTTCTAGACTGTGAAGCAAACCGGGAAGGTTTAGCCAAGGACAGTTGTGACAAGCAGTCAGGTAGACTGTGTTTGTGGTGGTAGCTGGTGAAGAGGCAATTCAACCCTCCAAGGATCAGTGTTCAAGCAACTGAAGAACAGCAATTCTACCTGTTCTACAACTGTTTAGATAGTGAAGCTAGGGATTAGCCAAGGACTATTGTTTAGGACTTTTTGTAACAGTTCACCTCAAGAAGTTCTAGTGGAATTTTCCTCCTCACCACAGGGGAAGAGAGGACGTACAGGATTACACCACCTGGAACCTCTATAATACTTGCCTTATTTACTTTACGCACTTACTTATTCAGCATTTATTTATAGCACTTTGATAATTGATTGTTATACACCTCACAGTTCACAAACTGACATTCAACAGAATTCAGTTTACTACATTCAGTTTTCATAGAGAAAAACAAGATCAAGAAAATGGCTAAAACTTAATCCGCTGCCAGTTGACTCAGTTTTAAGCTTAAATCAGTTTGACTTAAACTCAGCTTAGTCAGCTTAACTCCACACAAGTTTAACTGAACCTTAATTTCTTTTAAATCCAGTTTTAGGGACAAGTTTATTCACCCCCCTCCCCTCTAAACTTGTGTTAGCCTTTCCAAGGGACCAACATGATCAAACATAGTATTTAAAGTCAAGAATATGAAATCAGAATTTAGGGAAGTCTGTGATGACCTAAATTGATTACATATACCTTGTGTACAAGGTCTAAGTTCCATAAAGTTATGTGGTGATTGGAACTTAGTTATAATCAAAATGGTGTACTCTAACTTCACAATAAAAAGTTAGAAGAGAAGCAATCAGCTGAAGTGTTGTTAAAACACAGCAGACTTAAACCAGTTGACAGATATGGACATCAGTAGACTGATATACCCCAGGTATCTGCTGAATGGAAATCTCGATATAGTCAATGTTTACATTGGAAGATTAAATGGATGGATGGATTACAAGCCTTGATTTTGTCAACAAATCAATGGTCAAGATAAAGGGAACGTTGGAAAGATTCAGTGGATTATTCAATGGTTATAAATCAAAGGGTGGACAGTCTGAAAACTGACAAAAAGCTGACTGACAATGTCCGTACTATGAACAGTGATAAAAAGCAAGTCAAGATGGAGACAAGTCTGAAACAACTATATTTGAATTTCCAACACAAGTCACAAGTTTCACACCTATAACTAGGGGACTCCTGACTCAGTTTGAAGATGATGAACGACATTATAATCCATCCGAAGCTATCAAGTTTTTTATCAAGAAAACACCCTGCTGACATATACTGAGAATAAATTTGCGGATCAGGAAATTTCTTCAAGTGTAACCTGCTATCAAGTAACATCAAGTATACACACTTGAAGACCTCAAGCTGCTGATCATTTCATCTTGATCAAGCTGCTGAAAACTGAATCATTTACTTGATTCAATCTTTCTTTTACAAGAAACCTGCTGAAGTCAGAGAAGCATCTTTTGGGTGTCAAGAAATGTTGTTTGTGGTGAAGCTGGTGAAGAGGCAATCCTACGACCAGTGGAATACTTTAAAGCAGCAATCTTGCATGTTTCATGTGTTTAGTTTGTGAAGCCTAGTCATTGGTGAAGGACAAACAGTTTAGGGATTTTTGTAACAGAAACCTCAAGAATCTCTAGTGAATTTCTGCCAACATCACAAGAGAAGATTGGATTGACAGGATTACGCCACTTGGAACCACTATAAATCTTCTTTACTTTACAACATTTAATTTTTGCATTTTAGTTTATCAGCATACTGATCACATCAACCTACTGAAACTTGCAACTGAATCACACACATACACTACTAAGTATCTAATACTTAGTATCATATTTATTACAACAAGTAACAAGGCTTAATTTGAAATATTCCGCTGCAACAAACTCAAGAACATCAATAATTAGAAGACTACAGAGAGTCAGCAGACTACTGGCAGTCAGCAGACTACACACCTTGTTGAGTTTGTCAACTCCAAAAGTTTTAAATGTTAAGTTTATTCACCCCCACTCTAAATTTAACCAAAGTCTTTTCAAGGGACCAACAATTGGTATCGGAGCAGTGCTTCTATTCTGAAGTAATCTTACTTGTAGTGCTTGTGAAAATTCTTTGAAAACTTTTTCAAGCTTCTGTTTTTCAAAGCTTTGCATCATGGATAACTACCAGTATGCTAGGACTATGTTGATGTGCTCTCTAGATCGTTTTGATGAGTATAAATGTTGTATGCATGCTTATTTAGTTGCAACACATGATCAGATGATGGATGTGCTGATTGATGGACCACTGAAAATCACTAAATCCATAACTGTGGATGGTCAAACTCAGAATGTACCAAAGCCAAAGAGAGACTGGAGTGCTGAAGATAGAAAAAGAGCAAACCTCAACAATATTTCTATTGATATCATTTACAGAACCTTAGATAGCAATATGTACATGAAAGTGAAGGATTGCAAGACTACTAAGGAACTTTGGGAAAGATTGCAACTAATCTGTGAAGGCACTGATGCTATCAAGAAAAACAAAATCAGTGTAGCTAAACAAAAGTTCCAAGACTTCAAAATGAAGTAATTTGAAACCATTGAACAAATAGAGTCAAGATTGAATGCTATAATGGATGAACTCACCCTGTTGTACGTAGTATATACAAAGGAGAAGATCAATACAAGAATTTTAGAGCCCTACCAGCAAAGGAAGTTTAGGAAATGAAGGTTACTGCCATTGAAGAGTCCAGGAGACTACAAGAAGAAGACACCTTCAAATTGTTTTCAGATCTCAAGGCCTATGAATTCAGTACGGATCTTGTTCCTAATACTGAAAAAAAGAACCAAAGACTACTGCATTGGCTGCTGCACATAAAGAAGAATCATCAAGTGTTCAAGATGATTTGGTGGATGAAATGCCAGAGCAAATAGCCCTGCTGAGTAAGAAAATCAGAATGATGAAATCTGGAAGAGAAACTTCAAGGAATTTCTTCAAGGAATCAAGTGAAAAGAAAAAGGAAGAATCCAAGAAAGATAATGACTTCTTGTGCTTTCATTGCAAGAGACCAGGACACTTCAAACCTGATTGTCATGATTTGAAACAAAAGAAGGAACCTGATTATTTATGCTTCAACTGCAAGAAACCTGGACATTTTGGACCTGATTCTCTAGACCTACTGAAGAACAAGAGTCAGCAAAGAAGATCGGGCAAGAAAGCCTTGGTTGCTAATGATACTGCACTTATTGCACACATAGATGATTCTTTGTTAATGGCCAATATGGATGAAATTGAGGAGGTCTGTAAACACTCCTGCTGAAAGTGATTCTGAATCTACTTGTGGTTCAAATCCTAAAATTTCTGACAATGAAGAACCTTTGGATGCCATCCTTAATCAACTAAGGAAAATACAATCTGGTTATGAGATTTTGAAGGCTGACAAAGAGGCACTTCAAGCAGAAATTCAAAGACTAAATGTTGAATTAAGAATTCTCATATGTAAGGAAAAAGATTATGAACAGATTCAACACAAGTCTACTGCACCTTACGTAGCTGATGAATCTTCTGCAGAATCCAGTTCCACCACTATATTCAAATCTGGGAAGCCTTATGGTGATAGAACAAACCTTGGATTTGAAACTCAATAATCTACTAAGGGTGGATCAAGTAAGGCTATTGAACCTAGTACCAGAACTGGTCCTAAGTTTGTGCTTGCACAAGATCCAACTCCTAAAAAGGTTGCTGAGGCAGTAAAGCCTACTGGGAATGCTTCAAAAAAGCAAAATCAAAAGTCCAAAAGGTCAACAGTACCTAACAAAAGGGGTAAATCCAATGGTAGGACTGCTACCTGCTAATAACGACCTGCTGAATAGTCTGTTGGACCATAAAAGGTAAATAACCAGAAATATTCCAAAAATAACAATCCAAAACCCAAAAATGTTAATCATTTTGGGATCTTATCTCAGGGGAAAAGGTAGATTAGTTGTTCCCTACTGATGAAGAATGGAATATTCCTGCCCCTACTGCTAGAAACAATAGACATAACCATAATGCTAGGGTAAAACCTCAGCAGTGGAATCGACAGAGGACACATCAGAGGACTTATTTGAGACCTCAGCAAGGACCTCAACAAACTCCATATTACAGGACTATTCCTAACGGACAACAACCTTATGGTCATGCTAGTACTTCTAACAATAGAAATCACTTTAAACAACACTTTGTACCAAAAGGCCAGAAACCATGTGAATCCTACACAACCAAATGTTAGATTTTATGGAAATGTAGGATATATATATGAACAAAAGTGCAATGCTTTTCACAGAAGACCTTATGGAAATTTGTCAAGGGTCATGTTACCACCGACCACTATGGACCCAAACAGTTTTGGGTACCTAAAAGACATTAAATTTGTTTTGTAGGGAGTCTGGTACATTGATAGTGGATATTCTAGGCATATGACAAAGAATAAGCACCGTTTAACAAACTTTGTGGCAAAGGATGGTCCAAGAGTCAACTTTGGAAACAAGGACACACCAAGATATACAAGAGGATATGGAACACTGGTGAGGAATGGATTAACAATCAGAAATGTTGCATATGTGGAAGGAATGGACTACAACCTACTGAGCACTGGGCAATTCTGTGACATGGGTTACAAGGTCACTTTTGACAAAGGCTACTGCATTGTCATTAGTAAAGAGGTGAACAAGTTGTGTTGGTTGGTAGAAGACAACAAAACATGTATATTGTGGATTGGTCTACTGATGTTCCAGAAACAAGCCTCAAAGTGCATACAAAGTCAGAACTAAATTGGTTGTGGCATAAGAAATTGAATCATCTAAATTTTGATGATATCAATCAGTTGGTGAAAAAGGAGTTGGTGATTGGTTTACCTGAGATCACATTTGATAACGCTCTAAATGGTCCCGATAATTATACCCTTATTCACCACGAATTCTACTTAAGAGAGGATAGATAGGCTCGTTATTATGTAGAATGTATGTTAAATGCGATGTGGCTGTTTTTAGGATTGTAATTCTACATCTATGCTATTTTCCCAAAGATTTGGTACTGTTTAGTCTCGTTTTGCGTGTTTTATAGGATGTACCAGATCTAGAGCATTGGAGAGTGGATCTAGACCAAAAGAAGTATATTGGGCCAAGTGATTGAAGTCCAAGAAGAAGCCTACTGAAGAAAAAGAAGAAAAGTCGGCCCGGTTTACCGAGGGCTAGGTCCAGTAAACCGGTGGCTTGTTTGACACAAAACTGATTCTTCCATATTATCTAGGTCGGTTAGGGTTTTAGAGAGTCATAAGTCGGTCATTGTATCTATATAAGGCCGCATCTACAAGTTTTCATAAGCACTCAATTATATTCATATACATTATACAATTTTGATGAAATAAAGTTATTCTAAGCTTTTGAAGAGTTATTTCTGGTTTCCTCCCTTCCTCCACCATCTCTAGCTTGAGTAGATCGATCTAGATCTCCATTGTTGAAGGTATGAAGCTTTGAACGTTCCTTTTTGTCTTCAATATGGTAGATCTGTTTGTATTTATGTGTTTTAGTTAATCTGCATGTTTAAAGACCCCATAATTTACTTAGAATAATCGTAATTGAGCAATGTAGATCCTGGGATAGGAAAAGCTGAACCCGGTAACCTAGCGGTCTATACCGGTTTACCAAGGCATTATTTCGAAAACCTAAAACTGGGATTCACTACAGCTGCGTTGATCGACAGGTTTAATTAACAGTAGGTTAAATCTGGCCAATCTGCATATTGTAATCGTAAACTGGCATGAAATATGAATAGTTAAGTGCTAAGTTTGGACATAGTCTTGAATGGACCCTAGGAACGTGCTGATCAATATCGACAGCTGTCTAGACGGGTTAGCAGTATGAGTTAGCGCTCGATATCGGAAATTGTAGTTCTTTATATGTATGGGTTTTTACGGACCAATTAAGGAGGGTAGCTTGCGTATAGATTGTCTACTACCATTGTCAGAGTAGATAGGAGTAGGAGTTGCACCCGTAGCTGATAATGATAATTAAAACTAAGCTCACGATTAATTTAAGGAAATTATGTGGGGAAGTAAACACAACGATTAACTAATCCAAGTTAGTAGATCAGAGAGAAGAGGGGAGGAATACCAAGTTTGTTTTATGTTATTGTTGGTCAATGACTGCCTCTATGTTGCTTCTTAATTAGGTTAGAATCGTTTATACTTATAGTTGCATTGTCTCTGTGAGATCGACCTTGATTCGCATTTACTATACTACGATGTACCTAGTATTCTTGCTAGTAATATCGATGTTAGTGACTTACACGCGATCAGGATTTTTGGCCCCGTTGCTGGGGAAAATGGCCAATTTTAAATATAAACGTTTTAATTCTGATTAAGAAGTCATTTTTATTTTATTTTATTTTGAGTCTTGAGTCGTTCTGGATCAACCCTGCACATGTTAAACTGTCAGAAAAAGAAATTTTAGGGCCATTTTACCGTGGTTAACCCCTAGGTTACCGAGGTATTCTGTGTTATTCCCCGTTGATTTTAGTTAGTAGGTCCGCAACAGTTGGGATCACACCCAACTGAAATGGAAGTTGCTAACCTTTCCCTTGTTTTATTTTGTCTTTTTGCAGGAAGATCAGAACACTTTAGAAATTCGATCAAATTGGAGTTGAAAAAGAGCAAACAAGTCAAAGAAATATGCCTTGAACGATATTGAACATCACACCGATTTCCATGTATCCTGGATTGGAAGCCAGATAGCATTATGAAGCTAATAAGAAGTGGTTGAAAAAATAGAAAGAAGCAATCAAGCAAGAGCCTGAAGAGAACTTAAAGGAGTATAGCACGTATCATCTAGGTGAGTTCCCTACCGAGTTAATTGAAATATCATCTTCGGATTATGATTCTGATGATCTTGACACGATGTTTACTGAGCCAGAGGATTACCCAAACTCAGACACCGCGGTGAAGTTAGGAGACCCTGGCACGTTCCGACTCCTGATTTCTGTTAATGGTGTATCAGTAGGATTAGGTCTCTGCGACTCTGGCTCGAGTTGCAACATTCTACCTTTTTCCCTCTGTCAAAAATCAAACTTCCGGTGGTGATGAATCAAACCAGAACCATGACTTTCATTAATAGAACTAGAGATATGCCTGCCGTTCTGCTTAGGAAGTGCACGATTACGGTAGGAGGGTTCAGTTATCCAATTGATTTCACGGAATAGATGTACCAGAGGACCCAAGTGCCCCAATTTTGTTAGGAAGACCTTTCTTAGCGACAAGCAGGGCAGTCATGGATTTAGATAAGGGAGAGATTACTTTGAGGTTGAATAATGATACTGTATCTTTTAAAATCTTTTAACCCCTAGAGAATAGGCCGGTAAGTTGCAAGATGACGTATGCTTCAAGAAAGGTGAAATTATGGAGATAGAGAGGCATAAGCATAGAGAGGTTGTAGTAGAAACCATTGAACAGGAATTCATGAGACTAATGCTGAGTGAGAGAGAGAAGAGAAGGACCACGACAAGCTGCCCATGGAAGCTAGTCCTTCAGTGTTGCGTAGTGAACGCTTTGAGCTTAAAGTAGGAAATGTGGAGTCCTTGGATCTAAAGTCTAAATCTCGACGCAAAGGCTGACCTAGTACGTAGGCAAAGATAGATAGGCATTCTAGGAAGAGAGCCCAAAAATTTTCTAGAAAGGTACAAACCTCTAGAGCAAAAGTTTGGCAAGTTAAAGCTCAAACCCCTAAATGATCAGAGATCTGAAGAAAGTCGAGCTGGCGACTATAAACTCAGAACTATTTATTTAAACTCTTAGGTAGATTAGGAATGAATAAAAGTAGTCGGATGAAGAGACGAGCTTTTTTTCATCCTACCGCACCCTCAGGCTTGATACCGATGGTTGTGGAAAGGTTTTTTTTACTCGTTGTGGATTCTAGTGAAGTAGGTTAGAATTGAGTCATAAATAACAACAAAAAGAGTATGAGGCTAGTCAATTTGAGGTCAGAATTGAGAAGGGAGGTTGAGTAAAGAGTGCAGTGAAGGAGGACAGAGAAATCTGGGGAAAAAGAACCCCCGGTAAACCCTAGGTTGCCTCCGGGTTACCGAGCAAAGATTTTCAGATTTTTGAACGTCAGTTTGTAAAGCTGAATTTATAGAGCCACATGGAGGATACATGTTGCATCAGACACCACAAGTCAGCAAAAACCGCCACCTTTTCCCCTCTTTTCAAATTTGTCATCCTTTCCCAGAATCCACCATAACTCCACCTCAATCCCATCAATCACGGTGGTAATGGAATTTTATGCTCACGTTTCGCATAACCCCAGAGTTACATATGCTATGGTCCGAGGGGTTAAGATTGATTTTTCTATTGAGCGGATCAATGCTTATTTTGGGGTTAGAAATCCACCGGTGGGCCCGGATGAGGACACATCCTCGAGCAACATTGAAGACTTAGAGAGGATGAATATGATAGCTGAGTTTTTTGGGTGCAATGGAAGCTCAATCCTGCTAGAGCCCCCACCATCTTCCTAGAGAACGAGTTATCCTGGGATCGGAAGATGGTCAACAAATTTGTTTGTGCCCCCTTTCTACCGACCAAGCACACGGATTCTGTCACCACCAAGAGGGCATAGTTAATGTTTTATCTGGAGTAGGGATCTCCGCTCAACATCGGTCTACTAATGCATAGCCATATTCACGAGCTTGCCGCCACATCCGAGCGTGAGCTGTTGCCATATGGGCCGATGATTGACATGTTTTCTAGAGGACGAAGTGAAAATTCTCGTCAGTGATGATTGTGAACACCCGTCAGTTCACAGTTGGTTCAAAAAGTACCAAGATGGGTCGGTCAGAGAGCTAAGAGGGAGCGTACTCCGATCCTCGGAGCATCCCAGACTCAGAGAGCTATGCTAGAGGAGCACTCACGCGATATTGTGAGTTTGCATCACAAAATGGATAGGATTATAGACTTTTTTGGCATACCTCCATTGACCCCACCACCTAGGACTGCCCCACAACACCGAACCTCTTCTTCGCCGCTGCTGCCTCAAGTTCTGGAAAACCTCCTGGTTTTGAGCCTAGAGATGACTGGGAGGGTTATTCTTATAAGATTAGTCTTTTTCTTTTCATTGTTGTTGTTTTCCCTTTTGTTTTTCCTTTCTTATCTAGTTGATGTAGCGGAATAATCTAATAATTTTGTCGGCTTAATTTGTTTTAAGGTTAATTATTTTCTTTTTTATTGTCGCACTTTTATTATACGGTTTCTTGTCACCACTATTCTTCTTGGTTTGTTTGAGTTACTTAGCGCAGATTCTTCAAGGATTACTTACATGAGCCTAATGATTTACACGAAGATCCACTTCTTCTTTGGTTCCGCCCTTAACCTAAGCTAAGTTCTTTTTCGTTTTTCATCTTACACATTGGGGACAATGTTTCGTTTAAGTGGAGGGTAGAGGAACATCACTCAGCTTCTTAGCACTATATTCCGTAAATTGCGTGATTATCTTGATTCTCTTTGAAGAACGATTCACCACTTAGAATTTGATTGATTTTGACATAATTTTGAAAAAATTGTGATATCTTTGATCTTTTCGAGTTAATTGACTTCATCATTGTTTTACTTTGTACAAGTAAAAGTAAGTGCCCACTTCTGAAGTAGTGGCATATTAAGCGCATATTCTATTATGAGCCACCATTTTAAGCATGTATAACTCACTTCCCTTGGTGTGTAGTCGATAAAATATTGCTTTGACTAGAGTCGACCCTGGCTTCATCACGAATCATGTTTCACCAACACTTATAAAGGCAAAGGAATTTCGGATTCGGTAGTTTATCATGAGTGGGCCGTGAGGATAGATAAATCAAAGAGAGTTTACCCACCTAGAAAGAGAGATGGATTGCAATATATAGATCTATATTCTCTTTGGAAAAATATTTTAGTCGATGGCTCGTAAGACACACGACTTTTTCATAGACTGATAAAAGCGAGCCTAAGAGTAATCTATACTCGGTTTTCGATCTGCCTTGCCAGCTCAATTAATTAATAAATGACATGTTTGAGACTGGTTAGTTCGACTACAGGTTGATGTAAAATGTGAGATTGTCTGCAGTACTAAGCGGTTCTGAAAGTTATTGCACACACATTGGCTCATGATATGAATAGTGTTTAATGCATTACCGATGGATATGAGTGGCACGATCTTGATCTTGACTTAGTGAGGCATATTTGTTTTTAATTAACTTGTATACTGATCAGAGTGTTGTTTTGTTTTTGCCTTTTTGCTCGGGACGATCAAAAGCTAAGTGGGGGTAGTTGATAACGCTCTAAATTGTACCGTTAATTATGCCCTTATTCACCCCGAATTCTGCTCAAGAGTGGATAGATAGGCTCATTATTATGTGGAATTATTTTTAAATGCTATGTACCTGTTTCTAGGATCGTAATTCTGCATCTATGCTATTTTTATGAAGATTTGGTATTGTTTTGTCTCGTTTTGCATGTTTTATAGGATGTACCGGATCTAGAGCATTGGAGAGTGGATCTGGACCAAAAGAAGTATATTGGGCAAAGTGATTGAAGTCCAAGAAGAAGCCTGCTGAAGAAAAAGAAGAAAAGTCGGCCCGGTTTACCGAGGGCTAGGTCAGGTAAACCGGTGGCTTGTTTGACACGAAATTGATTCTTCCATATTATCTAGGTGGTTACGGTTTTAGAGAGTCATAAGTCGGTCATTGTATCTATATAAGGACGTATCTACAAGTTTTCGTAAGCACTCAATTATATTCATATACATTATACAATTTTGATGAAATAAAGTTATTATAAGCTTTTGAAAAGTTATTTTTGGTTTCCTCCCTTCCTCCACCATCTCTAGCTTGAGTAGATCGAGCTAGATCTCCATTGTTGAAGGGATGAAGCTTTGAACGTTCCTTTTTGTCTTCAATATGGTAGATATGTTCGTATTTTAGTTAATCTGCAAGTTTAAAGACCCCATAATTTACTTAGAATAATTGTAATTGAGCAATGTAGATCTAGGGATAGGAAAAGCTGACCCAGGTAACCCGGCGGTCTATACCAGTTTACCGAGGCATTATTTCAAAAACCTAAAACTGGGATTCACTACATCTACTTTGATCGACAGGTTTAATTAACATTAGGTTAGATATCACCAATCTTCTTATTGTAATCGTAAACTGACATGAAATATAAATAGTGAAGTGCTAAGTTTGGACATAGTCTTTAATGGACCCTAGGAACGTGTTGATCAATGTCGACAGCTGTCTAGGCGGGTTAACGGTATGTGTTAGTGCTCGATATCGGTAATTCTAGTTGTTTATGTGTATGGGCTATTTCGGACCAATTAAGGAGGGTAGCTTGCGTATAGATTGTCTACTACCATTGTAGGAGCAGATAGGAGTAGGAGTTGCACCCGTAGCTGATAATGATAATTAAAACTAAGCTCGTGATTAATTTAAGGAAATTATGTGGGGAAGTAAACACAACGATTAACTAATCCAAGTTAGTAGATTGGTGAGAAGAGGGGGAGGAATACCAAGTTTGTTTTATGTTATTGTTGGTCACTGACCGCCTCTATGTTGCTTCTTAATTAGGTTAGAATCGTTTATACTTGTAGTTGCATTGTCTCTGTGGGATCGACCTTGACTAGCATTTACTATACTATGATGTATCTAGTATTCTTGCTAGTAATATGGACGTTAGTGACTTACACGCGATCAACATTCAAGAAAGATGGAATATGTGATGCATGTCAGCAAGGTAAACATACTAAGTCAAGCTTCAAGTCAAAGACAAACGATCAACACAAAGTGTTTTGGAGCTGATGCGTATGGATTTATTTGGACCAGTAACACCAACAAGTGTAACAGGAAAGAAGTACACTCAGGTAGTTGTGGATGATTATTCAAGATACACTAGGCTAATATTCATGAATAAGAAAAGTGAGACACTTCAAAAGATGCCTGAACTTTTGAAGAGGCTGCAAAATGAGAAAAGTTTAACTGTAGTGAAGATCAGATCAGACAAGGGTACCGAGTTTCTTAATAAAGTCATAAGAGAATTTGCGAACAAAATGGTGTGCTGCATCAATTAGCAGCTGCTGGTACACCTCAGCAAAATAGGGTTGATGAGAGAAGAAACAGGACTTTAAAAGAAGCAGGGAGGACTATGATTTGTGAAGCATTACTACCTGAAAGATATTAGGCTGAAACAATCAATACAGCATGCTACACACAAAATAGGACCTCATTAAACGAAATGCTACTGAAGACACCTTATGAAATATGAATGGAAGAAAACCAAATATATCTTATTTCCATCCATTTGGAAGTAAGTGTTTCATCTTAAATCATAAGGAACAACTGAAAACATTCCAACCAAAATCAAATAAAGGAATCTTTTTGGGATATTATTTAGTCAGCAAGGCATTCAGGGTACTGAACAAAAGGACACTGAAACATGAAGAATCTATACATGTTGTTTTTTTGATGAACCTAAATTCACTGGAATGGAAGATGATGAAGTTTCAGAATCTGCTGTGAATCAGGAGATCACTGATCCATAATATGTTGATGTTTTGAAGAAGATAATTGACTTAAAAGTGTTCGATTCAGGAAGTAAAGATGCACCTGCTGATAACACTAATGATGCAACAACAGATGCAGTTCAAGGATCTAATCCCCCTACTGAAGCAATAGAAGACCCTACTGAAGATGAGGTTCCTATAAATCAAGCAAATCAAGACTTACATTAGTTGAAGACCACCCTGCTGAACAAGTAATTGGTAATATACAGCAAGGTGTAAGGACTAGAAGACAATTACAAACAATGTTTATTTGCTTTCTATCTCAAATGGAACCTAAAGGTGTTGAAGAAGCAATATTTGATCCAGATTGGATAATTGCTATGCAAGAAGAATTAAATGAGTTTGAAAGAAACCAAGTCTGGACACTAGTGGAGAGGCCTAGTCATGCAAATATAATTGGCACTAAATGGGGATACATAAACAAGTTGTATGAATCTAAGTTAGGAACAGGGCCAGACTAGTGGCAAAAGGCTATTCTCAAGCAAAGGAATAGATTTTGATGAGACATATGCCCAAGTTGCAAGATTGGAATCTATACCATTATTTTTGGCATATGCTGCATTCAAAAACTTCAAAGTATACCATATGGATGTCAAAAGTGCTTTTTTAAATGGAATTCTGGAGGAAGAGGTTTATGATCACAAACCCCTGGTTTTGAAGTTAAAGATCAGGAAGATAAAGTGTATAGACTCAATAAGGCACTTTATCGTTTGAAACAAGCACCAAGAGCATGGTATGAAACCCTATCTCAATTCTTGGTGAACAATGGTTTTTCCAAAGACACCATTGACAAGACTCTTTTTAGAATCAATGAAGGGGACAACACCCTGCGGGTACAAATTAATGTGGATGACATAATATTTGGTTCTGAAAATGAATTGCTATGTGAAACGTTTGCTAATCTCATGAAAACCAGTTCGAAATGAGTATTATGGGAGAAATGAACTACTTTTTGGATTACAAGTCAAACAAATGAAAGATGGAATCTTCATTCATCAAACTAAATATACCAAGGAGCTACTAAAGAAGTTTGGCATGGAAAATAACACCAAAGTATCAACTCATATGAGTACAAGCATCAGACTGGATGAAGATAAAGAAGGCAAAGATGTTGATCAGACTTTATACGGAAGGATGACAGGCCTTCTGCTGTTCCTCACTGCCAGCAGACCTGATATATCATTTGATGTAGGTGTTTGTGCAAGATTTCAATCAAAACCAAAGGAAAGTCACTTAGATGAAGTAAAAAGAATTCTCAAGTATCTAAAAGAGACTTTGGGAGTAGGAATATGATATTCAAAAGATGGAAGCTTCAAGTTATATCCTACCCAGATTCGGATTATGCTGGATGCAAGATTGATAGAAAAAGCACCACAGGAACTTGTCAGTTGATGGGAAGTAGACTTATTTCTTGGTTTAGCAAGAAACAAAATTGAATATCAACTTCCACTGCTGAAGCTGAATACATTACTGCTGGAAGCTGCTGTGCACAAGTACTAAGGTTAAGACAACAATTAAGGGATTATGTGATTGAAGAAAGAGAAATTCCCATAATGTGTGGCAAAACAAGTGCAATTGCAATCACAGAAAACCTTATTTTCCACTCAAGAACCATGCACATTGATGAGAGACATCATTTTATAAGAGATCATGTGGAAAAGAAGGATGTGGTGGTTCTTCACATCCCTATTGAAAATCAACTTGCTGACATCTTTACAAAACCTTTGGACAATGAAAGATTTGCTATTTAAGAAGTGAGCTTGGCATCATCAAAGTTGACTGACATTCTAATAGTCAGCAGAGTACTGGAATTCACCAAGGGGATTAGTCTTTGCCCTGCTGGGTGAACTCACTTGGCAGATTAGTCATTGGTATCAACAATTCCTAAGTACTCCTATAGTTTGAAATATTGAGCAAATGATGTTGACAAGTGGATAGGACTTTTTCTTGTTGGTTGAGCTCACTTGACAGATCAGTCTTTGGTATTAAACTTCATCTTGTATTATCAATTGGATAAAACTATGCCTTATGAAATCAACGGAACAATTTTTTCAGCAGGCTACTGAGCCATCAGAAGATCAGCAAAGCAATTTCGAAGTAACCCTGCTGAAGTTCAATTCAACTGAAGACCAAGTCTGCTGAACTATATGTTATGAAGACAGTCAAACTTTAAAGTCAACAGTAAATGGATATTATTATTATCCATTATAACTGCGGTTACAATATCCAACGGTTACAACGCTTAAAGGGACAGGTTAGTGGGACACGTGGCAACATTACATTTATTCCAAGATTAATCGTGGTTAAATGCTACAGTACGTGCACATTACTTGCCTGACAGTTATCAACCACTATATTTCCTTATATATACACAGACTTATACACAGAAGTTCCATACAGAACTAAGATTGATTTTCTCTGAAAATACACAAGTGTGAACACAGATTTACAGAGTTTTCTTCTTCATCTCTGTCAAATTTTTACAACGACGGACAAAGATATTCACCTTGGCACAAGCCAAAGTGTTAGAGGTTTTGTTGTTGATGCTAACAAGACTAAGTTAGCCATCAATATTGGAAGAAGAGTTAGACGCTATGAAGGTTTGGAAACCTATCTAAATCTAAGATTGGAAAGTATCTCATAAACAAATGTTGTCAATTTTTAGAGAAATACAGTGATAACAAGCGACAGAGAGGCATTTACTACCACTGTAAATGCCCAGGAGATTGAAATCACATCAGATCTATTAGGAGAATTTTTTGGATTTGGACCAGGAAATAATGCCCCTACAAATCCAGAACTGATGGAGTTATCAAGATTGGAGTTTGTTGAATCAATAAAGGCTAACAAGTCTGTAGCAACAGCCATGAATATCAATGTGAAGAATATTGGATTGAAATATTATCTGCCGAGCAAAATTATTGCCAAGAATATTCTGGGATTCAGTGAAAGTCTTGATACGCTCTCTAGACCAAAGATAGACCTGCTTATAATAATTTCAATGAGCAAAAAGTTTGATTAGGCTGGATTTTTTATGCAATACATGAAAAAGGTTATGTCAGATGAAAGAGATGGCACAAGAAAATCAAAGACAAAACCCCTAGGTCTAATGATTCAAACCCTGCTGAATCATCTAAAGATACCTGATGTTGCACCTTCCAAAATCAATAAGTCAAGATACAAACTAGAAATCAGTTATTCTATCCCTGGTTTAGATAATGATGAAGAAGGAGATGATGAAGAAACAGAAAGTGATAATGATGATGATAATGATAATGGTGGAGAGCTAAGGACTAAAGCTAAACAAAGTGTGCAACCTGCTGCACCAAAGAAATCAGTAGAGAAGAGGAAGGCTACTAACACAAGAAAGATTACTGAGCTGTTCAAACCTAAAAAGACAAGGCAGCAATCAATAGACACTGCTGAGTCTATTGAGACTCAAGTTAATATTGAGGCTACTGAGCCTAACTGTAAAGAAGACTGTTGCTGAGATCTTAAAAGAACAACTCAGGGAAGATTCAAGAAAGAGGAAAGCGGCTAGCACAGAGCAGTCAGAAAAAGAACCTTATGAGGCTGGGCGACAACCTGCAAAAAGAAGGAAACAAGTTGTGAAAAAGAAGGCTCATGGAAAATGAAAGGAACTAAAGGTTCTGGAGGCCCAAAAGAAAGCAGAAGTAGAAGGAGATGGTGTTGAAACAACACAAGTGATTGCGCCTACTGAGGCTGTTATTGAAAAACAAGGTTAAGAACCACAACAAACTACTGTTTTGGACATGTTTTAAGTTTTAGTGATAAGTGCCAGACTAGCTATTATAGAGCAAAGGCAAAAAGTTGTGTAGATCAAATGTATAGGTTTATAAGAGTGTGATCTTTGTATATGTTTGATCAACTGAGGATAATACAATCAAGTCACAGATCCAGATTGTGTTAATGTTTTGGAAAGGATAATTGACTTAAAAGTTTCCAAACCTGTGGGTAACACTACTGATGCAACAACTGAAGCAGTTCAAGGATATGCTGAACCCATACTAAAGCAACAGCAGAGCCTACTGAAGATGAAGCTCCGGTAAATCAAACTAATCACGATTTACAATGGTTAAGGGATCACCCTGCTGAGCAAGTAATTGGCAACATACAACAATGTGTAAGAACCGGAAGACAATTGGAAGCAATGTTTACCTATTTTCAATCTCAAATGGATCCTAAAATTGTTGAAGAAACAATTTCTGATCCAGATTGGATAATTGCTATGCAAGAAGAATTGAATGAATTTGAAAGAAATCAAGTTTGGACACTACTGGAAAGGCCTAATCAATCAAATATAATTGGACCTAAATGGGTATACAGAAACAAATTGGATGAATCTGGTACCATTGTGAGGAATTAGCCCAGACTAGTAGCAAAATGCTATTCTCAAGTTGAAGGAATAGATTTTGATGAAACATATGCCCAGTTGCAAGATTGAAAGCCATAAGATTATTTTTGGCATATGCTTCTTACAAAAACTTCAAAGTATACCAGATGGATGTCAAAAGTGCATTTTTGAATGGCATTCTAGAAGAAGAGATGTATGTTCAGCAACCTCCTGGTTCTGAAGTTAAAGATCAAGAAGATAAAGTGTATAGACTCAACAAAGCACTATATGGTTTGAAACAAGCACCAAGAGCATGGTATGAAACCTTATCTCAATTCTTAGTGGACAATGGTTTTACCAAAGGTACCATTGACAAGACTCTTTTCAGAATCAATGAAGGAGACAGCACCCTGCTGGTACAGATTTATGTTGATGACATAATTTTTTGTTCTGAAGATGAATTACTATGTGAAAAGTTTGCTAATCTCATGAAAAGCAAGTTCCAAATGAGTATGATGGGAGATATGAACTATTTCTTAGGATTATAAGTCAAACAAATAGAAGATGGAATCTTCATTCATCAAACAATTATACCATGGAGTTACTGAAGATGTTTGGTATGGAAAACAACACCAAGGTATCAACTCCTATGAGTACCAACATCAGATTGGATGAAGACAAAGAAGGCAAAGATGTTGATCAGACTTTATACGGAAGGATGATAGGCAGTCTGTTGTACCTCACTGCCAACAGACCTGATATATCCTTTGCTGTAGGTGTTTGTGCAAGATTTCATTCTAAACTTAAAGAAAGTCATCTAGCTGCAGTCAAAAGGATTCTTAAGTATTTAAAAGAAACCTTGGGATTAGGGATTTGGTATTCAAAAGATGGAAGCTTTAAGGTAATATCCTACGCAGATTCTGATAATACAGGATGCAAGATTGCTAGAAAACGTACCACATGAACCTGTCAGTTGATAGGAAATAGACTGGTTTCCTGGTTCAGTATGAAACAGAATTCAATATCAACTTCCACTGATGAGGCTGACTACATTGCTGCTAGAAGTTGCTGTGCACAAATACTTTGGTTAAGACAACAATTAAGGGATTATGGAATTGAAGAAATAGAAATTCCTATAATGTGTGATACACAAGTGCAATAGCAATCATAGAAAATCATGTTTTGCATTCAAGAACCAAGCATATTGATGTAAGACATCACTTTATAAGAGATCATGTTGAAAAGAAGGATGTGGTGATTCTTTACATCCCAACCGAAGATCAACTTGCTGACATATTCACAAAGCCAGTGGATAGTGAATGATTTGCTAAGTTAAGAACTGAACTTGGTATCATAAAAGTTGACTGTCACACTTTTGATCAGCAATGTTCTGGAATTCACCAAGGGGATTAGTCTTTGCTATGTTGGGTGAGCTCACTTAGCAGACTAATAATTGGTATCAACAATTCCATGTACTTAAATGTATTTGGACAATTGACCAAATGAAGTGGCCAAGGGGATTGGTCTTTGTCCTCGTGGGTGAGTTCACTTGACAGATCTGTCATTGGTATTAAACTTCATCTTGTATTATCAGTTTGACAAAACAAGGACATAAGAAGATCAGCAGAGTTACCTTGTCGGTGAGGTCGAGCCATTCTTGTCGGCCAGTCACGATCCAAGTCTCCATCAAGATGAAGGTCACTTTGAATTATATGTTACAAGACAGTCAAACTTAAATTAAAGTCAACAGTAATTGGACATTATTCTTATCCTTTATAACTACAGTTACAACATCACATTTATTTCAACTTTAATTGTGGTTAAATGCTACAGCACGTGTACAGTACTTTCTCTGACAGTTACTACCCACTTTCTTCTACTATATATACACAGACATATACACAGAGGATACGTACAACTCTTAGATTGATTTTTCTCTGAAGATACCGTGTGTGAACACAAATTTGAAAGCTTTCTTCTTCATCTTTTTCAAAATTCCAATGGCGGATAAAGATGACGTTCACCTTGGAACAAGCCAAAGTGTTAGAGGATTTGTTGTTGATGCTAACAAAACTGAGTTGGCTATCAATATTGGTAGAAGAATCAGAAGATATGAAGAACTGGAAGATGTTCTTAATCTGAGATTGGAAAGCACATCTTACACTAATGTTGTAAATTTCTGGAGGAACATTGTGATAAGAGATAGTAGAGAGGCATTTACTAGCACAGTTAATTGCCAGGAGATTAAAATTTTCTCAAACCTGCTAAGGGAAGTGTTTGGGTTCGGACCTGGGAACAATACTCCTACAAATCCTGAATCAATGGGGCTGTCCAGAATAGATTTTGTTGATAAAATAAAGACCAACCAATACATTAAGTCCTCACTGAGTATCAATGTGAAGCACATCCAGATGGAATATATTCTGCTGAGTAAGATTATAGCCAAGAACATTTTGGGATTCAGTGGAAGTCTTGACACTCTGTCAGTACACAAGATTGATTTGTTGATTATCATTTGCTAGAGTATGAAGTTTCATTAGGCTGGATTCTGTTAGGTGCCCGAAAGACAATTTTGTAATTGTTTTATTCAATAAATGAAATGATATTATTATTCATATTTATTATTCTCATATTCACCGATGTGACAATAGTATTTACACTACAGAAAACCCTAAAGTATATCATTTATATAATCACATAATTCAGTGTATGGGATATACACGGGAGGATTGAGTTAGTGAAGATGTACTTAAAATACAATTAGCCCGTAGTAAAGTTAATCGAGAGTATCGGGTCTCTCTTTTAACATACTATTAATGCGCCCAGAACACAATAGGTGTGATTGTCTTATCCGGACCTTCGGTTAAGAGAACCTAGTGGGGCATTTATATATGATATATATATATATATATATATATATCATATAGGGCTGGACCGATTTGATTAGAGTTCACGATATAATTCCGTAATCGAGCAGTCTTATCGAATCAATGGATGATCATATTTATGGATATATCTTAATCCTGAGGTGATCACAGTCAACTGCTTAAATCAGTATGAGGTTTGACTTGACGGTTAAGGATTACACTGAGTCTGTGATCTGAATTACCCCATCTTGACATTGTACTGGATTGAGTGAGTAGTCTGTGTTATCACAGATACAGAATCCATTCCTTCCATTTCTGGAAGTAGATAGACAGTTCCCTTATTTGTTAATCCTAGAAACTGATCGATCGCGCAAGTTCATATTACACTGATTAGCTACCAGTGAGTTGTATGAATTAATTGATCACTAGGGGGTTAATGGTAAATAAGGATAAAAGGTTCTAGAAAGGGTTAACGGTAACTTCCCGATTTAGAATGAACAGTCTATGGAGGATTAATCCATATGTAATGATTATATCACTGGATGCTTATTATTATTCTCGTGAGGAGATAAATATAATCTCATAATCGGAGGTGTGTAGTCACGGGATTATGGTGGCATATTCCTGTGATTGATTTATCGAATATAATTATTCTGTTCGTAAGATAATTATTTATTTGATTTATCGGAGCCGCAGATTATTAGTCCATGGTCCCCGACGTGCCTCCTATATAGCATAGCTATTCTCGGTCGTCGAATCCTAATAATATTAATTTAGTTCTTGTTGGACTTTATTAAAACGATATGTGAATTAATTGTTTAGTGAACTATTAAAATTAGTTGGGCTAAATAATTAAATATGTGAAAAAGACATTTTTCATAATCTTGGCAAAATTAGTGTGTTATGGCCGAAATTCACATTGACTAGGTCAATGACAATTTTCGGCCCCCAAGCATGTTTTTAGGAAACAAGAAATTGTTTTAAGACATGTGCACAAAATATTTATTAGATAAATATTTATGGTAAGAAATCAAGATAAATATTATTCTAGATTTGTTCTAGAATATTATGGGATTATTTTTATTTATTGGATTATTTATTTGCAAAATAAAAATCCTTGGAGGACAATGATTACGATCCTATATAAAGAGAGTTCTCCCAACTCATAACACAACACATAAATTTCGACTTCTACCTCTTGGAGAGGAGAAGAAAATTTTCGGCCAAGGGGAGAGGGAAAAATCTTGGAGGTTTTTCCGGGTAGCATATCGGGAGGATTCGAGACGAGGATTTCCTTCCACCGGGAGTTGCTTGGATCACACGTACGGAAGATCATGGTGCTCTTCACATCTTCTTGCATTCTTTATATTGTGGTTTTTCAACTTAGATTTTGAGATCCAAGAGGTGTGTTCTACAACCCCCTTGTAGATGTAGATCTAGTTATTTTATTACGTGTAATTTATAGATCTAGATACTTAAATCGCTTCCGTTGCGGATGGTAGTACTAACAGTGGTATCAGAGACCAATGTGATCTATATTTATACATATAAAATATTAGTCTAGGAGTGGTAAACATGTAGATTTTTTTGTCCCAATTTTTTTTAAAAAGGGGCCGAAAATTATGTTTAATTTTTTTTTTTATGATTATGAATGTCTTGGTTGAAAAGATGGATTGGGGTTGGTACTGTTTACTCGTTAGATCTATTTTGTAGCTCCTTTGTTTAATAACAATTGAGCATATGAATTGTATATTTTTTATGTCAATTTTCGAAATTTAAATGTAAAAGTAGCATCTTTTATTGTAATTTTGTAATTCCGGAAAAACGACGAAGAACGATGAAGAACACGAGATGAAGACGGAACTCAAGGTATGAACAGGAGATCGGGGCAGATATTTTTTTTAATTTTCCGGCGGCAGTATAATTTTGGAAAAAGATTTGTCAAATCTCTTTGATCAATCCAAAATTGATCTTATTTTTTTTCTTTCTCACGGCAAGATATATATTTTTTATGGAATGTTTTTTTTTTCTTTTAATTTTTGGCCGCATGGCCTGTTGATAAATAAAAAATAAAAAATTTAAAGTTGATGCTGCCGTGTGTTTTTAACAAAAATATATATATATATATATATATATATATATATATATATATATATATATATATATATATATATATATATTTTTTTATTAAATAAAAGGTCCCTTCTCCTTTTGGGTTCGCGGTTCGTGGTTCAAGGTTCGAAGATCGAAGACATGAAGACAATAAGATTGTAATTTACTGTTTTCCTAGAATAGATTTGATACGGGGGTACCAACGATCCATTTCGGTGTTTAAATTTTCCGCAATTTATTTTTTATGTGTTTGATCATAAAATAGATATAAAATCGGAATTGCCATGACATGCATCATATCATAAATCCACTCCATGCATGTAGAATTTTAATTTTGGTAATTAAAATAGGCATGTATACAAACTCGCGTAATTAGTTGAAATTTAATTAATACGTGGTAATTAATTAATTTAGTAACTAATTAAAGATCCGAGGACAGGTTAATGAAATCGTTAAGCCTTTCGGTGTGTGTTCTCCGTGAACCGCCTTAAAGCCCATGCGGGATCACGTTTTCGATTCGTAGTGTCTACGAGATTGAATGATTGTAAAAGAACAATAAATCTTGGATAAAAACGGTTCGCCTATAGGTTGGGTGGTCAACTGAGCTAGTCTCGACCGACTTAACCCTCCTAGTGTGATGTATGCACGGGGGTTCGGCAAGACTAAGCTACAACGGCGAGCGGAGGGGTGATTCCTTCTTATCTCAATGGGGCTCTCTTGACCCGACTTCGTCCGACTGTCACATATGTTCCAACGAATAGGACGGGTAGGCTGGCCTACGTTACCGACACCATTCGGAATCCTTGATTTGATGTGCTTTTATGTTAACATCAAAAAGACGTGGTTAGTTAACCCACAACCACTTCCAAAATATTGAGTGGGAGTGGGGGAGGCGACAGCCAACCCCACGGCCTCTACTATAGATACAAATAAGTGAGAGAAGGTTGACGCCTCACGGCGCTTTGATTTCGTCCCCCTAAGGATGGTGTTCACACCTATCAACATTCATTGCTTGGTCTCCGAAAGGATAGGATTTCCGGGTACTCGTCGGGTCACTGACCTATCCTAAGACGGCACACTCGGGGCATACATAAGAGATCCGATATAGTAGGTCACACTCATAAAGGATATTCTTGATAATATCTAGGCTAAAAAAGGAAGGTAGTCAATGAATAAAGGGATGTTCGATTCTCGTGGGATGTTTGATTCTCACAAGTTATTCATTGATAAGATTGTCTCGATTTAACCGTCATCTCTTTGACCTACCCTAAGGCGTCACTGAGATGCGAGGTTAAAACCTTGGAATGGTAGAGTAGACTTAATTTTAGTTTACAATTCCTAAAATAAACTTATATAGTAGTGTTAAACTTGAATTAATATATGTCATTTTATTTACAGCATTATATCCCTTACTAAATTGCTTAAAAATTAATAATTGACTAGTATTGACTTCGTTAAAAAGTGGAAAGTAACTAGGACATTGAACTAGTTAATCGATAATGCAATTATTTTTCAAAGAGATATTTTCTCTTAAGCCTTTTAAAAACCAGAGTGACATATAGGTATGTCACTAGTGTCATTCGTGTCAAACGGAAGAAAAACTTAGTTTGATCAAAGGTGATTTCAGACTTTGAAATTCTTCTAGTGAATTTTGAGTGTGTAGTGATTACACGAGTAATTTTCTAATTGAAAAATAAAAAAATCATGAAGTGTTACTAGTTGGACGATATTTGGAATAGATGAACTAATGGGAGCTTTATGATTTGTTGTTTTTCTAGAACATTAGAAAAGTGTAACTGACTACACACGTAACCGTTCTAATTGAAAAACCGGGAAGTAATGAATTGTCGCTAGTTGGACGATATTTGGAATCGATGAACTAGTGGGAGTTCTATGATTTGTTGTCTTTCCTGGAAACATTGGAACTATGTACGAATGAATTTCTAATCGAAAAAATCGGAAAATGATAAAAATAAGGCATTGCTCGTTAGACGGTATTTGGAACTGATAAACTAGTGGGAGCTTTAATTATATGATTTGTTGTTTTTCTAGTATATTAAAAAATCCGAGAAGTCCCGACGAGTAACACTCGAAATAGACATCCCACGGTTCAAGAGTAGTGTCTACTCAAACGAACCGCTGGTTCAAGACTGTTTCCATTCACAGAAAGTCAAGAATGGGACAATATGTCTAAAAGTGTTAGTCATCTAAACTGAGAAAACTTTAAGGCTGAACCAAAAATTAATTAACTGAAAATCATAGGATAAGGACAGTGATTTTGGATCACCAACCTATGAATCCTTGGCGATTTTCTTGAGCTAAGTTCTTTGGAAGAACAAGGTAGCAGTGCATTTAACGATTAAAAGAGTAAACAACGGGCAGTTAATTTTAGCTAGAATAGTGGGAGTGATATAAGGAAATGAATCTCGGATTCAATCCTTGGATATCGCGGAAAAATTATTTTATGTTTAAGATTCGTTGGAACGAATGGATTTACCTTCTATTCGATAATTTGTTTGTCGTATAGAAAGTGAATATACCATTTGTAGTACGAATCCAAGACTCGGACTTTTGTTTGATAAAGTCAAAAACAGTTAGAACTGCTGAAATATGTATATAAAATACATCTTAAGAACTATTAAATGCAATTGGTTTCGATATTTAGATAAACGCTTCTTCATATTCCATAGTTAGTACATAGTCCCTAAAAGACAAGACCTGAAGACTGGCTCAGGGTGATTCCTTTCTCCCAGTCTGGTTATATTGTCTCAAAGGTTCAATGACTAAGTTTCCTTTCAATCGGGAAAGGATAATGGTTATAAAGAAGTAACATAGCTTGTTCATAACGACCTTCGGGGTTTGATGAAAGATACAAGCTAGTAGGAGCTTCCGAGTAGTGACTTCTTGTCTGATAACTATTGAAACACTACGGTAAGTTTATCCAAAATATTTTGAGGCTTCTCTGTTTTCAACAGAGATAGAGTATTCTATACTCGGAATAGGCCATTCATAGTCCTCGAGACTGATGCTCAGCCTGCCTTATTGTGACATGTTATCACTAAGTGAGAAACCGTTAAATTGCCTTACATAGTTTTAGATGTGCTACAATACACTGCTTAACTCAATAAAGATATTGCAAGCGAAATAACGGTTTACATTGAAATGTAAGACCGAGAAGTCTACCTAGGAGATGCTTTGGAATTTACGGATAAGGTGTGGATTTGGTTCACCCCACTTCCATAAATATAAGCATTTAGCACACGTTGCTTGAAGGTAAACTGGAAATTTCGTGCATACGTTCGGTCAATGACCATTCGTGACATATCTTTTAACCTATTGAGTATAAAGGTTAGATTCTTGAAATCGAGAAGGGGCAGTTATACTGTTGCATCCTTTCTGATAGAGTCCATAAACAGCAAAACCTTGAACCTTGGAGTACGTTTACTCAAGGTAGTTACTAACTGATTAAAATCAGACCACATCCAACATCGGTTGTTGGTGATAACACTAAAACACTAATAAACTCAATCAGAATTTCGATCCACCCAGTAAGTATTGGGAGTATGGTTTATCCATTACCCATTACGGGTTCTACGGACTTTGTAGTCTGAGGATCGATTGATGACCTATGACTCCTTTGTGAGCAGTAAAGGATTCTGATAATAGAGTTTGGTTTAATAGCCATAACCCTATGACTGGTGTTCGGTACTCCTGCTCTGTTCATACTCTTGTAGAACCACCTGAGCGTCTCAGGCCCAGTGAGAGTAATTGGATCTACACGCAAAAGAGTAGAATGAATAGGAAAGTTTATCTTTCAGAGCAAAACCTGAGTGGTCTAACGGTAATTCCCTAAGAAAGTAGAGAGTTAATCAGACCTAGGACTCTCGTACCATTTAGTATTGCTTGACTTCGTTCAAAAGCAAAACAGAAAATAAGGGTGATTCCCTGAGACTTTTCTTGCCGAACAAACGGAGTCTGGATTCATTCGGAACAAAAGGGTATTGCCTTATGAACTTACGACAGGATGACTGTCAATGCTTATGTCCTTTGTGGATAAAAAGCAAACCTCTTGGTCATTGGAAGTCATATATTTCTACAATATGTGGATTTGACCAGAATATTGATAAGTCTTTTGTAGACTAGATATCAATTTTAGTACAGTAGTGAATATATACATATATTAGTGTTTGTGAAGGATAACACTGCACCAGTTGGAATCAACATGGGTGTGTTATCTGAAGTCAGAATCTGACAATGCCACAATTCTCTGCAACAGAGATTTGGACAACATTCTAAAGAGTTTGACTCGGTCAAATTCATTAGAATCAATCACTTGTTTCCCATCCATCTTATTGGTTAAGATGATGCATCTGTGTATGCAACATTCAACGAGGAAGTTCTACCCTATGCCTCAGGAATGACTCTCTAAATCTTCGGATCAAGAGAAATAGGATAGATTCTCTTTCTAGTAAGAGATGGTCAGGTTATTGAACGTCAAATTTGATCGAATCTTAGATTCGGAGGTTAACAAAGCAAGTTTAGTATGTCCTTTAGTATCTTGCAGAGAACGAGGAATAATATGCGGACATATTCATGTGTGAACTTGGATATGTGTGATACACTGATTTTGACTTTAAGTCAGATTGAGGATGATCGTTAAGTCGATCTCAGACTCAGTGTTTACTCTTGTGTTGAAGCTATTGCCTGGAGGAATCCAGCAACGCCAACTCGACTTTAACTAGTTGGGTGATTAGCGGCTTTTGTAGTAGCTAGAGAGGCGATATAGCTTAAGGATTTCCTTTTCATATCTGGGAGTGATTCTAGATTTGGAAGCCGATACCAAATCATTGTGCAAACGATGAAGGGGTAGCTTATAAGGATTTTCGAAATCACTAGAGGCCAAAAGCATATTGGGAACGTACCACATGATTAGATGGACTGGTAACGTTTCGATTCTACGGATTGTCTCGAGCCGACAACCTGACAAATCATTAAGTCCCATGATATTTAGATGTAGGTACTCCCCGAGTCACTGACCTATCCTATGACGGCACACTCGGAGTGTACTTTGTCATTTGCAATGGTTATGATATGCTTAATGGGTACTAGAATACAGGATGGGTCTCCATTGCTTTAGAGCAAGTGGGAGATGTAGTTTGTTGTAATTTTAAATAATAGGGTGTGCTCTAAAACAATTAATCACACGCTTTCGTGCTAGTGGGAGATTGTTAGGTGTGATGCCCGAAAGACAATTTTGCAATTTTTTTATTTAATAAATGAAATGATATTAATATTCATATTTATTATTCTCATATTCACCGATGTGACAATAGTATTTACACTACAGAAAACCCTAAAGTATATCGTTTATGTAATCAGTTAACTCAGTGTATGGGATATACACGGGAGGATTGAGTTAGTGAAGATGTACTTAAAACACAATTAGCCCGTAGTAAAGTTAATCGATAGTATCGGGTCTCTCCTTTAACATACTATTAATGCGCCCAGAACACAATAGGTGTGATTGTCTTATCCGGACTTTCGGTTAAGAGAACCTAGTGGGGCATTTATATATGATATATATATCATATAGGGCTGGACCGATTTGATTAGAGTTCACGATATAATTCCGTAATCGAGAAGTCTTATCGAATCAATGGATGATCATATTTATGGATATCTTAATCCCGAGGTGATCACAATCCAACCGCTTGAATCGAGATGAGGTTTGACTTGACGGTTAAGGATTACACAGAGTCCGTGATCTGAATTACCCCATCTTGGCATTGTATCGGATTGAGTGAGTAGTCCGTATTATCACGAGATACGAATCCATTCCTTCCATTTCGAAAGTAGATAGACAGTTCCCTAATTTGTTAATCCTAGAAACTGATCGATCGCGCGAGTTCATATTACACTGATTAGCTACCGGTGAGTTGTATGAATTAATTGATCACTAGGGCGTTAATGGTAAATAAGGATAAGAGGTTCTAAAAAGGGTTAACGGTAACTTCACGATTTAGAATGAACAGTCTTTGGAGGATTAATCCATATGTAATGATTATATCACTGGACGCTTATTATCATTCTCGTGAGGAGATAAATATAATCTCATAATCGGAGGAGTGCAATCATGGGATTATGGTGGCATATTCCCGTGATTGATTTATCGAATATAATTATTCTGTTCGTAAGATAATTATTTATTTGATTTATCGGAGCCACTGATTATTAGTTCATGGTCCCCGACGTGCCTCCTATATAGCATAGCTATTCTCGGACATCGAATCCTAATAATATTAATTTAATTATTGTTGGACTTTATTAAAACGATATGTGAATTAATTGTTTAGTGAACTATTAAAATTAGTTGGGCTAAATAATTAAATATGTGAAAAAGACATTTTTCATAATCTTGGCAAAATTAGTGTGTTATGGCCGAAATTCACATTGACTAGGTCAATGACAATTTTCGGCCCCCAAGCATGTTTTTAGGAAACAAGAAATTGTTTTAAGACATGTGCACAAAATATTTATTAGATAAATATTTATGGTAAGAAATAAAGATAAATCTTATTCTAGATTTGTTCTAGAATATTATGGGATTATTTTTATTTATTGGATTATTTATTTGCAAAATAAAAATCCTTGGAGGACAAGGATTACTCTCCTATATAAAGAGAGTTCTCCCAACTCATAACACAACACATAAATTTCGACTTCTACCTCTTGGAGAGGAGAAGAAAATTTTCGGCCAAGGGGAGAGGGAAAAATCTTGGAGGTTTTTCCGGGTAGCATATCGGGAGGATTCGAGACGAGGATTTCCTTCGACCGGGAGTTGCTTGTATCACACGTACGGAAGATCATGGTGCTATTCACATCTTCTTGCATTCTTTCTATTGCGGTTCTTCAACTTGGATTTTGAGATCCAAGAGGTATGTTCTACAACCCCCTTGTAGATGTAGATCTAGTTATTTTATTACGTGTAATTTATAGATCTAGATCCTTAAATCTCTTCCGTTGCGGATGGTATTACTAACAGATTCTTTGTCCAATACATGAATAAAGTAATATCAGAGGACAGAGATGGGACAAGGAAATCCAAAACACTTCCTTTAGGTTTGACGGTGCATGTCCTACTGACTCATTTGAGGGTTGCTGATGTTGCACCTGAAAAGATCAACAAGTCCAGATACAAAAAGGAGATCAGTTATCTCATCCCTGGTTTGAATGATGATGAAGAGTTGGATACAGAAAGGACAGAGAGTGACAATGATGGAGATGATGATGCTGGTGGTGAGCAGGTTAAACAAGTTGCTAAATCTGCTGCACCTAAGGAGGCTACTGAAAAGCGAAAAGATGCTGATACAAGGAAGATAACTGAGATGCTAAAGCCTAAGATAACAAAAAAGCAATCAGTAAAGACTGCTGAGTCTACTGAGGGTGTAGTTGAAGTTGAAGTTACTGACCCTACAGAAGATAAAAGGAAGAAATCTGCTGCTGAGATTTTGAAAGAGCAACAGAGAGAAGACAAAAGAAAGTGGAAAGCTGGTGAAATTAAAGTTGAACGACCCACAAAGAGTATGAAAGAGATTGCAAAAAAGAAGAAGCATGGAAAGGGTAAAGATTTAAGGGTCCTGGAGGACCAAAGGGAAATTGAAGAAGAGGCTGTTGAGCCTATTGCTGATGCTGGTGTTGTTGTTGAGCAACACATTGATGAATCATAGCATCCTGCTGTGGAAATTGTTCCAGACTCTGCTGTGGAAATTGCTAAGGTTGCAACTGAACAACAAAGTGAAGTACCACACAAACCTGCTGAACCAGAACTTGTTGTATAAGTTGTTGAGCCTATTGAACCTATAAAAGTTGTTGAGCCTACTGAGGCTGAAGAGATTGTTGCTGAACAACTTATTGAAGAACCACAGCAGACTAGTAAATCTGCACCTGCTGAAGAGATTTACAACTGTACATTACCCTGCCATTTCTATAATAATTCAGGGGGAAGAGCAATCTGTTGCTAACCATGCTGATGAGCATATAAATAAGGAGGAACCTAGTGTTGAGCAGATGGAGGTAGTAGGGACAAATTTACTATCTGAGGAGCCTAATGACCTGATGGCATCTGCTGAGGAAATACTGAATTTGCTTGTTGAGACCTTTGGAGGACAACAAGCTGAGGAAACAGCTTTTAGAAAGCCATCAATGCCCTTTGAGAGGAAGGAGAAGAGAAAGAAGGAAGGGTATGTTGATCCTAAACTCAAGCTGGTTGCTGATTACTTTCAATGGAAGTTTGGATTCTTCAGAAGACAAAAACCAGCTGCTGAGCCAATGACAGATTTTGAGGAATGGGCTGTTGAAAAATTAAAAGTGGATAATATACTTGACTTGGTTAATACTTCTTTGCTGGAAATGAGGTTGATGAAAATCATTGAAGGAGAAAAGGGAGAAGGAAGTATCTTGTTTAAGGACCCTAGGGATGCACCAGATAGTGATGATTCATCATCAACCGACTCTGATGATGATCAACCTACACATCAAGAAGAAGCCAGTTGAACTGCATTGCCAATATCTTATGAAAATGCTGGACAAGGATCAACTGAACCAAGAGTAGAACAGTCTGCTGGTGCTGACAAGTCTACTGAAAGCATGCAAAATTATGAGATGGATGAAGATCTAAAGGATCTTACCATAGATGATTTGGAGGCTCTCATAAATGATGGAATAAATTTTGGAGATAACAGGCTGGTTAGTATGTCTGATACATTACTAGTTATGGAATCTGATGCATACTCTTCTGATAAGCAGACTGATATGGATGAGGAGATTGTAAGTGTACATAGTGAGCCCGACATGAGTTTTGAAGATTCAGCTCAATATCAAGAGTGGTTTGACACTCTTGATACTTTATCTCAAGCAACTAATATTCTACGAAAGATTGCTGATGACAGAGTAGTGTTAGAGGAAAATTTGGCTATTTTTCCTTTTTTTCTTGTTGAAGGTAGAATCCTAATCACTGAGGAACAAACAATAATAGGACAAAGATTGGATTTGATGATGGGTTTTGAGGAATCACCCACACATTCTGTTGAAGAGGTGGTTCAAGTTGCTGAGGAACAAACAGCACCTGAATACATGTTGGAACTAGAGGTACAGGCTTCTGAGGATCAGACAGCACCTGGACGAAGGTTGGAACCTTTAATAGGATTGAAGGAATCCCCTAAGATTGTTGAGGAACAGGCTGTTGTAGTATAGTCTACTGTGGCAAAAGGTACTGAAGGAAAGGATAGTCAGCAGGCTGATGTTGATGAGGATGAACATATGCTAGATTATGATTTCAGTGATGAGGAGTTCCAAGTGCCCGAGGAAGAATTAATTGTTGCTGAACGTCAACAGGCACATGTACCATTGTTTGAAGAAGAACCTATCTTGGAATCTCAACCAGCACAAGATCCTATTTTGGAAGATATTTTTGGTACTATGGTTGAAGAAGGTCTTGACCCTGCTGGAACGGTTAGGAGTTGGGCCATGGGTGTCAGCACACAGAGGGCAAATTATAATGTGGAAGAACCTGTGGATGTTGCTACTGCACAGATGGCTGGATATGTGGATGGTACAGTACCAACATATGTGTTGAATGAATTGAAAGCTGTGAGGGATGATATCACACAGCTAAGAGTTCAATTGAATAGACAAGAATATAGATTTGAGGACTTGGTCAATCTTATGGAAAATAGAGGAAGAACTACTGAAATAGTTGCTTCCAACATCACTTCCACTCAATATGCACTTGCTGATCTGACCAAGGATGTAAGAGGCATAAAACATAGCAATATACACAGAGACAAATTTTTGAATGAGCAGTTTGCCTCACTACACAAAAAGCTTGACAAGCTTGCTGAGGCACCCAAGTCTGCTATGGCTGACCCTGCTGAAACAACTCAACCTGCTGCATTGGATCCAAAGGTTACTGAGAGAATCAATCTATTGGAGCAAACAATGGAAGGAAGGATCACAACAGTTGACACTAGGACAGAAATTATGGAAGGTCAACTTGCAAATTTGGTGATCACACATGAGAGTGTTCATGGTCTACTGTCCCGTTTTGTTGATGATGTCAATAAGGGGGAAGAGAGCCAAACAGCAATAGCAAAAGAGGCTTCAAGAATTTTTGCTCAAAAGAAATGGGAGGCTGATACAAATGCATTAAGAGAACCTACACCTGACAGACTTCAGCTGACTGATGACCTCTTCAAAGAATATAAGAAGCTATAATATAATAAGAGGAAACCTTACCATGACAAGGGTTTCCATGAAGGGCTAAATTCCTTTTTGGGACTTAACTTCTGCGGAACTAGAGTTAAAGCTTTAAGAGCTGCACACAGAGATGGTAGAGGTGGAGGAGGTGGAAGAAATCTACCAACTACATCAGCAAAAGATTCACGGGAAGAGTTCAAACTCTTGCACATGCGTCTAGGATTCTCTGTACACACAATCAATCTGATCCTACCCGAGGCATGGAAATGGTGGAAGGAAGTAAGTACCTGTGTTGATTTTTGTTGTATTGAAAATCAATGGATGTGAGAAATGGTCAGAGAGATAAGAGAATATCAAAAGAAACAAGAAAGGGAGAGACAAGAAAGAGAAAGGAGGACCCAGATCAGCAGACTTACATATTTCTTTATCTTTTGCTGAATCTAGTTTGTAATATTATTGAACACATATGATTATAATAAGAAATGACTGAATTTGTTCTGTTTTTGTTTTTATCCTTTTTGCTTTGCTGTAAAGAGGGTATTGGCATCATCACCAAAAAGGGGGAAATTGTTGGACATGTTTTAAGTTTTAGTGATGATTGTCAGACTAGCTGTTACAGAGCAAAGGCAAAAAGTTGTCTAGATCAAATGTATAGGTTTATTAAAGTTTGATCTTTGTATAGGTTTGATCAAACAAGCATTGTAAAAGGTCAGCTGACTTTCATCAGCAGACCTGTCTAGGTCAGTAAGGTAACTAGGTCAATAGACTAGTAAGGCAACTGCTGAGGACTGAAGGCTGAGGGGTCAAATTCAGTAATTGAAGGCTGAGGTGTCAAACTCAGTTATTGAAGGCTAAGGGATCAAACCTAGTCTTTATAAAGTCAAGGATATTGAATCAGAATTTAGGGAAGTCTGTGATGACCTAAACTGATTACATATACCTTGTGTATAAGGTCTAAGTTCAATAAGTTAAGTGGTGATTAGAACTTAGTTATGTTCAAATTGGTGTAATCTAACTTCACAATCAAAAGTTAAAAGAACGCAGTTAGCTGGAGTGTTTTATAAACACAAAGAAACTTGAGATAAATACCGATCGACAAGCATTTCAAAGAGACTTACATACACAGAAATCTGCTGAATGTATATTTCGATTTAATCAAAGGTTACATTGGAAGATTACAAGGATAAGGACAGATAGCAAGTCTTGATTTTTTCAACAAATCAATGGTCAAGACTAAAGGGACGTTGGAAAGATTCAGAGCTTTATCTAATGGACATAAATAAGATTGTTGTGTCAGTACTATGTACAGGGACAGAAAGCAAGTCAAGATGGGGACAAATCTGAAATGGCTATGTTTGAATTTCAAACATAAGTCACAGGACTCTCTACTATAAATAGAGGTCTTCTGATTCAGACACAAGTGATGAAAATTGATGAAAAACAACAACCAATCTTAAGGTTTCAAGTTTATTGTCAAGAAATTCACCCTGCTGACATTACTGAGCTTAAAGCTACTGATCCAGTATATTCTTCAAGTGTAACCTGCTTTCAAGCTACATCAAGTTTACACACTTGAAGACATCAAGTTGATGATCATTTCATCCTAATCAAGCTGCTGAAAGCTGAATCATTTACTTGATTCAAACATTCATTTACAAGAAACCTGCTGAAGACAGTGAAGCATCTTTGGGTGTCAAGGACTGTTGTTTGTGGTGGGGTTTGTGAAGAGGCAATCCTACCCTTCAAGGACCAGTGGAATACTTTGGAGCAGCAATCCTACCTGTTTCAAGTGTTCAGATTGTGAAGCCATAGTTATTGGTGAAGGACAGACAACTTAGGGTTTTTGTAACTGCAACCTCAAAGATCTCTAGTGAATTTCCTCCAACATCACAGGAGAAGAGTGGACTGACCGGATTACACCACTTGGAACCACTATAAAATCTGCCTACTTACCTTCTGCATTTAATTTCTTCATTTAGTATACTGATCACATCAACTTACTGAAACTAGCAACTGAATCACACACATACACTGCTGAGTATCTAATACTTGGTATCATATTTGAACAACAAGTAATAAGGCTTAATTTGAATATATTCTGCTGCAAAAAATTCAGTAATATATACTGTCAGCAGACTACTGAGCAGTCAGCAGGCTACTGACTTTGCTGAGTTTGTTAACTTTAAAAGTTTTAAGTGTTAAGTTTATTCACCCCCCCTCAAAAATTAACCAAAGCATTTTCAAGGGACCAAAAATTGGTATCAGAGCAGTGCTTCTGTTCTGAAGTAATCCTAATTGTTGTGCTTGTGAAAATACTTTAAAAACTTTTCAAGTTTCTAATTTTCAAAGCTTTGCATCATGGATAACAACCAGTATGCTAGAACTATGTTGATGTGTTCCTTAGATCGTTCTAATGAGTAAAAACGTCGTATGTAGGCCTTTCTAGCTGCAACACATGATGAGATGATGGATGTGTTGACTAATGGACCACTGGAGATCACTAAATCAGTAACAGTGGGAATTGAAACTCAGTATGTTCCAAAGCCAAAAAGAGAGTGGAATGCTGAAGATAGAAAAAGAGCAAACCTCAACACTATTGCTATTGACATTATATACAGAACTTTGGATAGCAATATGTACATGAAAGTGAAGGATTGCAAGACTGCAAAGGAACTTGGGGATAAGTTACAACTAATCTGTGAAGACACTGATGCTATCAAGAAAAACAAGATCAGATTAGCCAAAAAGAAGTTTCAAGATTTCAAAATGAAACCAAATAAAACCATTGAACAGATTGAGTCAAGATTCAATGCTATCATGGATGAACTCACCCTACTGAGGGTAAACTACTCAAAAGAGGAAATCAATACCAAAGTCTTAGAAGCCCTACCTGCAAAAGAAGTTTGGGAAATGAAGGTTACTGCTATAGAAGAAATGAGAAGACTACATGAAGAGGACACCTTCAAGTTATTTTCAGATCTCAAGGCTTATGAATTCAATAAGAAAGTTGTACCTGAGACTGAAAAGGAAGAACCAAAGACTACAGCACTGGCTGCCACACATCAAGAAGAATCATCAGGAGCTCAAGATGATCTACTGAATGAGATGCAAGAGCAAATTGATCTACTGAGCAAGTAAATCAGAATGATGAAAAATGGAAGGGGTTCTCCAAGAAACTTCACTAAGAAATCAAGTGAAAAGAAAAAGGAAGAATCCATGAAAGACAATGATTACTTGTGTTTTCAATGCAAGAAACCAGGACACTTCAAACTTGACTATCCTGAATTAAAACAGAAAAAAAGAACCTGATTATCTATGCTTCAACTGCAAGAAGCTTGGACATTTCAGACCTGATTCTCCAGACCTACTGAAGAATAAGAATCAGCAAAGAAGACCTGGCAAGAAAGCAATGATTACTGATGATGAATTAGGCTATGAAGTTGAATCAAAAAAAGCAAATGAATCTGATGATACTGCACTTGTTGCTGATATGGATGATTATGCTTTAATGGAAAATATGGATGAAATAGAGGAGGTATACAATTCTGTATTTATAAACACTCCTGTTGAAAGTGATTGTGAATCAACTTGTGGTTTAAATCCTAAAAATTCTGACAATGAAGAAACATTGGATGCCATCCTTAATCAACTGAGGATAATACAATATGGTTATGAGATTGTGAAGGCTGAAAAAGAAGCTCTTCAAATAGAAGTTGAAAGGTTAAAAGCTGAATTAAGAATTCTCAAAGGCAAAGAGAATGATTTTGAGCAAAATCAGCATAAGTTTGCTGTACATTCAGTAACTCCTGAATCTGCTGAACAATCTAGTTCCTTCACTGCATTCAAATCTGGAAAGCATTATGGTGATAGAACATGCCTTGGATTTGGAACTCAACAATCTGATAAGAGTGGATCTAGTAAGGTTGCTGAACCTAGTACCAGAATTGGTCCTAAGTTTGTGCCTGCACAAGATCCAACTCCCAAAAAGGTTGCTGAGGCAGTAAAGCCTACAGAAAAGACTTCAAGAAAGCAAAATCAGAAGTCAAAAAGGTCAACAACACCTAACAAAATGGGTAAGTCCAGGGGTAGGACTGCTGGACCTTCTAGACCTGCTGATAGCAGACCTGCTATCAAGTCTGCTGGACCACAAAAGGGCAAAAATCAGAAATATTCCAAGGATAAGAATCCTAAACCTAAAAATGTTAATCATTCTAAGGATACTTATCTCAGGGGGAAAAGTAGATTATTCCCTACTGATGATGATTGGAATATTCCTGTCCCTATTGCTAGAAACAATAGATATAACCATAATGCTAAGGTAAGACCTCAGCAATTGAATCAGTAGAGGACTTATACAAGACCTCAACAGTGACCTCAGTAGAGTCCATATTACAAGGCTGTCCCTAACAGACAGCAAACCTATGGTTATGCTAGTACTACTAACAATAGAAATCACTTCAAACAATTTTATATACCAAAAGGCCAGAAAGAATATGTGAATTCTACACAACCAAATGTCAGACCTTATGGATGTGTGGAATACATGTATGAACAAAAGTATAATACTTTTCAAAGAAGACCTTATGGAAATTTGCCAAGGGTTATGCTTACCACTGACCACTATGGACCCAAACAGTTTTGGGTACCTAAAATACATTAACTTTTTTTTAATAGGTTGTCTGGTACTTTGACAGTGGATGTTCCAGACACATGACAAAGAATAAACACTGTCTGACAAACTATGTGGCAAAGGATGGTCCAAGAGTGAATTTTGGCAACAAGAATACACCAGGATACACAAGAGGATATGGTACACTGGTGAGAAATGGATTAACTATTAGGAATGTTGCATTTGTGGAAGGACTGGACTACAACCTACTGAGCACTGGACAATTTTGTGACATGGGTTACAAGGTCACTTTTGACAAAGGCTATTGTGTTGTCATTAGTGAAAGAGGTGAACAAGTTGTGTTGGCTGGAAGAGGACAAGAAAACATGTATGTTGTGGATTGGTCTACTGCAGTTCCAGAGACATGTCTGATTGTGCATACGAAGTCAGAACTGAATTGGTTATGGCATAAGAAGTTGAATTATCTGAACTTTGATGATATCAATCAGTTGGTGAAAAAGAAGTTGGTGATTAGCTTACCTGAGATGACATTCAAAAAGGATGCTATATGTGATGCTTGTCAGCAAGGTAAACAGACCAAGTCCAGCTTCAAGTCAAAGACAAAATAATCAACAAAAGAGTTTTGGAGCTGATGCACAGGGATTTATTTGGACCAGTAACACCAACAAGTATGACTGGAAAGAAGTACACTCTGGTAGTTGTGGATGATTATTCAAGATACACTTAGGTAATATACATGAACAAGAAAAGTGAAACACTTCAAAATATGCCTGAACTGTTGAAAAGATTGCAAAATGAGAAAAGTTTTAAAGTAGTGAAGATCAGATCAGACACGGGTAATGAATTTCTCAATAAAGTTATAAGAGAATATTGTGAGCAAAATGATGTGCTGCATCAATTAGCTGCTGCTGGTACACCTCAGCAAAATGGGGTTGCTGAACGAAGAAACATGACTTTGAAAGAAGCAGGAAGAACTATAATTTGTGAAGCATTATTACCTGAAAGATATTGGGTTGAAGTAGTCAATACCGCATGCTATACACAAAGCAGGACCTCAGTAAACAAGAAGCTGCGGAAGACACCTTATGAGATTTGGAATGGAAGAAAACCTAACATATCCTATTTCCATCCATTTGGAAGCAATGTTTTATCTTGAATCATAAGGAGCAATTGAAGACTTTCCAACCAAAATCAGATGAAGGAATATTTTTGTGATACTTTTCTGTCAGCAAGGCATTCAGGGTACTGAATAAAAGGACATTGAAACTGGAAGAATCAATACATGTTGTATTTGATGAATCAAAGTTCACTGAGATGGAAGATGATGTTCTAGAGCCTGCTGAAAACCATCAAGTCATAGATCCAGAATGTGTTAATGTTTTAGAAAGGATAATTGACTTAAAAGTTCCTGACTTTGCCCCTACTGAAGAACCTGCTGGTATCACTACTGGTGCAACAACTGAAGCAGTTTAAAGTTATGTTGAACCCCCTACTGAAGCAATAGCAGAGCCTACTGAAGATGATGTGCCTGTAAATCAAACTAATCATGATTTACAATGGTTAAGGGAACACCCTGCTGAGCAAGTAATTGGCAACATACAGCAATGTGTAAGAACCAGAAGACAATTGAAAGCAATGTTCACTCGTTTTCTATCTCAAATGGATCCTAAAATTGTGGAAGAAGAAATTTTTGATCTAGATTGGATAATTGCTATGCAAGAAGAATTGAATGAATTTGAAAGAAATCAAGTTTGGACACTTGTGGAAAGGCCTAATCATGCAAATATAATTGGAACTAAATGGGTATACAGAAACAAATTGGAAGAATCTGGTACCATTGTGAGGAATAAGGCCAGACTAATAGCAAAAGGCTATTCTCAAGCTGAAGGAATAGATTTTGATGAAACATATGCCCCAGTTGCAAGACTGGAAGCCATAAGATTATTTTTGGCATATGCTTCTTACAAAAACTTCAAAGTATACCCGAAGGATGTCAAAAGTGCATCTTTGAATGGCATTCTAGAAGAAGAGATGTATGTTCAGCATCCTCCTAGTTTTGAAGTTAAAGATAAAGAAGATAAAGTGTATAGACTCAACAAAGCACTATATGGTTTGAAACAAGCATCAAGAGCATGGTATGAAACCTTATCTCAATTCTTGGTGGACAATGGTTTTACCAAAGGTACCATTGACAGGGCTCTTTTCAGAATCAATGAAGGAGACAGCACCCTGCTGGTATAGATTTATGTTGATGACATAATTTTTGGTTCTGAAGATGAATTACTATGTGAAAAGTTTGCTAATCTCATCAAAAGCAAGTTCCAAATGAGTATGATGGGAGAGATGAACTATTTCTTGGGATACAAGTCAAACTAATAAAAGATGGAATTTTCATTCATCAAACAAATTATACCAAGGAGTTACTGAAGAAGTTTGGTATGGAAAACAGCACCAAGGTATCAACTCCTATGAGTACCAACATCAGATTGGACAAAGACAAAGAATGCAAAGATGTTGATCAGACTTTATACAGAAGGATGATAGGCAGTCTGTTGTACCTCACTGGCAACAGACCTGATATGTCCTTTGCTATTGGTGTTTGTGCAAGATTTCAGTCTAAACCTAAAGAAAGTCATCTAGCTGCAGTCAAAAGGATTCTTAAGTATCTAAAAGAAACCTTGGGAGTAGGCATTTGGTATTCAAAAGATGGAAGCTTCAAGGTTATATCCTACACAGATTCTGATTATGCAGGATGCAAGATTGCTAGAGAAAGTACCACAGGAACCTGTCAGTTGATGGGAAATAGATTGGTTTCCTGGTTCAGTAAGAAACAAAATTCAATATCAACTTCCACTACTGAGGCTGAATACATTGCTGCAGGAAGTTGCTGTGCACAAATACTTTGGTTAAGACAACAATTAAAGGATTATGGAATTGGTGAAATAGAAATTCCTATAATGTTTGATAAAACAAGTGCAATAGCAATCATATAAAATCATGTTTTGCACTGTTAAGGGTGATTTTATGCGTTTTATAAGGATATATTTTATATCAATATTCCCCATATATGGATGTTTTTCGTAGAATTCGAGCTTATAATCGATTAATTGAGCAAATGACGTTTTGAATAGTTAAAATGCAAAATCGAGTAAATATCGTGGTTTTATTATCTATTTTGTATGGTTTTACGTTTTGCTCGGTTTTGTCATCTTTTAGGTGCACAAATGTGGAATGGAAGAGGTCTAAATGATGTTTGATTGAAGATTAAAAAGGAAAGAAAGAGATACAAGAGGATGAAGATGAAATAAAGCTTAGGAAAATCCCGAAGACGACTCGTAATACGACGGGCTAATCAAAAAGGCGTTTTCTGAAGAAGAGTCCTTAATGAAAGTTGTAGAGTTTTCCGAGAGCTTTTTTATGACATTCGGATCATAATTTTTGGAGGTATACAACTCAAGATATGAATTTTAGAAGTTGCAGAGCAGAAATTCAAAGAAGTTGAGTTTGCAGCTGAACGAGCGTCAATGCATTCGAACTAGCGTTCAAGTCAGAAATTTGGTACAGGATGCTCAGTTTCAGTATGAACGAATGGCCACCCTCCGTCCATGGCATGCAGATGAGCGTCCGGGCTGCTTAGACGGACGTCCAGGAGACACTGTAGCAACCGACATCAACATATTATTTCACAGCCGCCTTACTTTTCCTATAAATACAGCAGCAGCCCCAACCCTAATGACATACAGATACGCAGCAGCCTCCTTGATACTCTAAATTCAGAGCATGAGAGCAGCCGGCCAGCTGAGCTTCATGCTTGGCCGGCCGGAGATTAGTTAGATTAGGTGTTATTTCAATTCCGTGTTTCGAAGTCTTTCTTGTTCGTTTGGAGCTGTCGGCCATGGACCAAGCTTTGAGCTTTCTTATTTATAGCAGCACCTTGATCTTTTTGTTGGATGTTTTGTAAGTTTTTATTTAACTTGTTCCTTTCCTATGTTTATTCGTATCGTGCAATTATATATCGGAAGATGATTGTATGATTTGATGCTACCGTATGACGGAAGTCGGTGTAGTTTAGATCACCATAGGAAAGATTAGATCTTTAATCTATACATAACGGAAGTTCGTAGGTTAAATATCTAGGTTTACGAGAGAACCACAATTTAATTAATTCGATGCAAGATTATCTTAGATTGGAATTGAGGGATATCACCGTTACCGGAAAGATAGGATTTTTCATGTGTTTAATTCATTATGTTGTTCTTGTTCTCTTTTATGTTTTTATGCCGCATGTTAATCGAATTTAGATAACGGAAGTTAATAGATTCATTAGATTATCGTGAGGGAGGTTGACAATAATTATTCCAACAAACGGAAGTTGAGGGATAATGTTGTTAGGTTAGGATTCAATCCATATCTTTGATTTGTATCGATATTAGTTAAGACCGGAAGGTAAACTAATTAATGGCGTGATAAATCGGAAGAGGAAACGCTTCTTTAGATAAGATAATAATCCAAGATAACTTGTGAATAAATATTTGTCTATCTTATTTCCTTCGGTGGGGTGATGGTTGTTGGAAATAGGTTGATCATGGTTTGTTTATGTTTGTTCAGTTATTAGTTAGTTTTACTGTTTTCGTAGATGTAGTTTTATTTATTTTGTCCGCAACTATATTTCCTGGCTTTGGATTAACAATCCTCCGTCCAGTTATTTTTCCGTTCTAGTTTAGGTTTAGGTTTAGTTAATAAAGAAGAATTAATTAGATTAGATTCAACATCCCTTTTCCTCGAGGATCGATACCGTGCTTATCCAACTTTACTAGCAACTACCCGGTATTCGGCAAAGTTAGGAGGTAGTTTTGCATGGTAGTATAGGTTTTATAAATTTTCTTTTGTTTTAATGATGCAAAATCTCCCCAACAAAAGTGGCGCCGTTGCCGGGGAATAGGTGTCATGTTGAATCTGATCTTGTTATTTCTCGATTTTGTTACGTTTATTTTTCGTTCAATAAAAGTAGCGATAAATAAGTTGAGAGTTTTTATTTTTGCCGTGTTTCGATGACCGTAGGGTTAAGAATGTGCAAAAAGTTTTTTACTCAACTTATGAAACGTGAATTATGTGTTTAGTTGTTACCTAGTCTAACCCCTGTGCTAGAATATTATGTGGCTGCCTGCGTTTTTGATGTATGATGACCTTCTAAGTTAATTAGGGTTTATAGTTAGGGTTTTCTGTTATTTTCTGCCGTTTTCTATGCATATTCGCTTGTATGGACGAAAGCGTCTGGTTTATTGGGCGCCCGTCCCACCCCTAACGTCTTGCGTAAACGGCGTTTGGAATTATGGAACGTTCGTCCGCTCGAAATTTTCAATCTGCTCGATTTGAAGAATCGAGACGGCGTCTCAGAATTCTAAACGCCCGTCCGGTCGGTTTTCAAGGCAGACGAGCGTCTGAAAAGTGGAACGCCCGTCCAGTGCTGAGATTTCCTTTGAACGTTCGTCCGTAATGCAGTCCCGGTTCTATTTTTCTTGATGCTTTAATTTAACTTGGATTACTTTCATTAGAGCTTCTGTGGCTATTTCATTTTACGTAGATGTTCTGAACTTATATGTTTTTACCTTTCCATCTATGAATCCATGTTAGATAATTGATCAATTCCTTATACATGATTCATCTAGGCATGTTATAGTTACTGTCGGTTCTCGTATGCTATAACTGGTCTGATTGTTAATTAGTAGCTAATGTCGGTTTCCGTATGCTACATATCGTTATGATGAATCTTGTTAGCTTTTAAGACTTACGTGCTTCCTTTGTTTTTATAACTCATATGGGTAGTAACTGTCGGTTTTCGTAATGCTACCATTGCATCTTATGAGTTATATCTGTTTAGTATAGCTAACTGTTGGTTTTCCATAATGCTATCACCTTTGATGAGTCTTAAAGCGCGTCTACACTGCATGTAATGAACAGCACTGTCGGTTATCGTAACCTGTCATTATTTGGTAGACGTTTATAATATACATGTCATGTTGCTAATTAGTGGGCTAGTTTTCTTTCTTTTATTTTCTTTTATTTTTACATATCATTTAGATTCATATCATTTAGTTGCATGTCATCTAGTTGAATTGTTTTTCTATTTTTCTTTTATTTTTCTTGAGCGTAGTTAACTGTCGGTTTCCGTAATACTACCTCGTTTTCTTTAATTTAGTTTCTGCATAGGACGTAGTCACTGTAGGGTTGTCCTCGAAACCTGCTCAGCCTGAGCCTGTCAGAATTTATTTTTATTCATTTTTTTTTTATTTTTAGGATTGCATATCATGTAGGCTGCATTGTAGTATATTTTCATGTAGTTGCACCTAGCCTACTGTTGTGTAATATTCCATGTATATGTTCCATCATTACATGAGCTAAATCTGGAAAATCTTTCTTACTTCTCTTCCGTGTACAATCCTCTATCATTATTAGTTGGAGTTTGATGTTTCTGTTTGCACATGTGGTCTATATTATTCTACAAGCTTCTGTGGCTTTATTCTTAGATGTCCTGAGTTTAAGTGTTGATCTTTCCATCTGAGCTATTATTTCTTTTTGTGCTTATATCAAACTTCCATACTTAGACGCTTAGATGTTCTGTACTTTCCCTGTTTGATTTTTCCATCGGAAGCGATTCTATTTTGTGCTCTGTATGTTCTATCCCCCCTTGCCCCCGAGGTATTTCTTTGTTTTTCATGAGTGCAGGGTATTTGCATTAGCTTTTGTGAGTTTTAGGCGATATCCGTTTTACGGTGGATGGTCCACAATCTCGATATCCTCGAGCATTCCTGGGTGATGCGCATCATTCCAGAGTTGCTCCCTTTTCGAATTACAATCAGCTAAGTACTTTTACCTTCTCTTTCGTTTTGCACAACATGAGGACATGTTGTAGTTTAATTGTGGGGGAGGGGAATGAGTCGATTTGTATCTACCATTTGCTTAATACATGATGTTTCTATGCAAAATGAGTAAAACTTTTGAAATTTTTGTTTTGTCCCGAGTAGGCAATCCATGTTAATGTTCTTTGTTTTCGATAGTCATCTATGCTATATATCATATGTTTGGTAAGTTAGTTGTTTCACCTGACACTATTTTTCACGAGCCATAGTGACGATGAGCTATTTTATAGAGTTATTACCCCGTTTGGATTAGTGATTTTTGATTATCTTGTAAGTCATGTGCTTAGTGCTACGTATGTATCGTGAGACTTATGATAGTTTGTATTTAGATCCGGAGTATGTTATACTGTGAATATCTAGAAGTTTGAATGTGATAAGTAAAACGTAGCTATTGTCAAAGTGAAAAAGTTGAATTAATGAATTAATCGTGTGTGTTGAAAGCTAGTCGATGATTTGAGTGAGGTAGGGTGTACCACGTATGTCCTATACCACTATGATGACTAAAAGCTCACGACAGTTAGGAAGAGCTGCCTTATGATTGGAGTAAGGTAGGGTATTATCTCGAAATGTCCTATTCTACTATGAGGGCAATGGCTCATCCTAATGTGTGTTTAAAAGTGAATAAGTTAAATCAACTAAGATATCGTTACGAAATTGAATATAAGGCTTAGTTTTCGTTAATCTTATCACCAGTATAAACTGAAAGATATGATATAGGGATTATCCTCTGAGTATTTCAGAAAGGCCCTAGATTCATTCGATCATCTTTTTCGGGATATGTCACGTTTGTAGGGTAAATCTTATGAGTGTCATTTATTGCTAGTCTACAAGGGGGTATTAGCTAGTTTTGCTTTGAGTTTCTCAAGTTCGGATTTAGTGGAAGTTTATTATGCCTATGCACACACACTGGTGGACTTCTGATTTATTGGATACGTGTTATATATGTTGAGATGTCTATCTTTTCTCGAGCCTTTATCTTGTTTTGTTTTGCTCGGGACGAGCAAGGTTTAAGTGTGGGGGAGTTGTTAAGGGTGATTTTATGCGTTTTATAAGGATATATTTTATATCAATATTCCCCATATATTGATGTTTTTCGTAGAATTCGAGCTTATAATCGATTAATTGAGCAAATGACGTTTTGAATAGTTAAAATGCAAAATCGAGTAAAAATCGTGGTTTTATTATCTATTTTGTATGGTTTTACGTTTTGCTCGGTTTTGTCATCTTTTAGGTGCACAAATGTGGAATGGAAGAGGTCTAAATGATGTTTGATTGAAGAGTAAAAAGGAAAAAAAGAGATACAAGAGGATGAAGATGAAATAAAGCTTGGGAAAATCCCGAAAACGACTCGTAATACGACGGGCTAGTCAAAAAGGCATTTTCTGAAGAAGAGTCCTTAATGAAAGTTGTAGAGTTTTCCGAGAGCTTTTTTATGACATTCGGATCATAATTTTTGGAGGTCCACAACTCAAGATATGAATTTTAGAAGTTGCAGAGCAGAAATTCAAAGAAGTTGAGTTTGCAGCTGAACGAGCGTCCATGCATTCGAACTAGCGTTCAAGTCAGAAATTTGGTACAGGATGCTCAGTTTCAGTATGAACGAACGGCCACCCTCCGTCCATGGCATGCAGACGAGCGTCCGGGCTGCTTAGACGGACGTCCAGGAGACACTGTAGCAACCGACATCAACATATTATTTCACAGCCGCCTTACTTTTCCTATAAATACAAAGCCCAAATTTCCAACCCTAATGACATCCAGATACGCAGCTGCCTCCTTGATACTCTAAATTCAGAGCATGAGAGCAGCCGGCCGGCTGAGCTTCATGCTTGGCCGGCCGGAGATTAGTTAGATTAGGTGTTATTTCAATTCCGTGTTTCGAAGTCTTTCTTGTTCGTTTGGAGCTGTCGGCCATGGACCAAGCTTTGAGCTTTCTTATTTACAGCAGCACCTTGATCTTTTTGTTGGATGTTTTGTAAGTTTTTATTTAAATTGTTCCTTTCCTATGTTTATTCGTATCGTGCAATTATATATCGGAAGATGATTGTATGATTTGATGCTGCCGTATGACGGAAGTCGGTGTAGTTTAGATCACCATTGGAAAGATTAGATCTTTAATCTATACATAACGGAAGTTCGTAGGTTAAATATCTAGGTTTACGAGAGAACCACAATTTAATTAATTCGATGCAAGATTATCTTAGATTGGAATTGAGGGATATCACCGTTACCGGAAAGATAGGATTTTTCATGTGTTTAATTCATTATGTTGTTCTTGTTCTCTTTCATGTTTTTATGCCGCATGTTAATCGAATTTAGATAACGGAAGTTAATAGATTCATTAGATTATCGTGAGGGAGGTTGACAATAATTATTCCAACAAACGGAAGTTGAGGGATAATGTTGTTAGGTTAGGATTCAATCCATATCTTTGATTTGTATCGATATTAGTTAAGACCGGAAGGTAAACTAATTAATGGCGTGATAAATCGGAAGAGGAAACGCTTCTTTAGATAAGATAATAATCCAAGAAAACTTGTGAATAAATATTTGTCTATCTTATTTCCTTCGGTGGGGTGATGGTTGTTGGAAATAGGTTGATCATGGTTTGTTTATGTTTGTTCGGTTATTAGTTAGTTTTATTGTTTTTAGTAGATGTAGTTTTATTTATTTTGTCCGCAACTTATATTTCCTGGCTTTGGATTAACAATCCTCCGTCCAGTTATTTTTCCGTTCTAGTTTAGGTTTAGGTTTAGTTAATAAAGAAGAATTAATTAGATTAAATTCAACATCCCTTTTCCCTGAGGATCGATACCCGTACTTATCCAACTTTACTAGCAACTACCCGGTATTCGGCCGGTTAGGAGGTAGTTTTGCATGGTAGTATAGGTTTTATAAATTTTCTTTTGTTTTAATGATGCAAAATCTCCCCAACATGCACTCAAGAACCAAGCATATTGATGTGAGACATCACTTTACAAGAGATCATGTTGAAAAGAAGGATGTGGTGGTACTTTAAATCCCTACTGAAGATCAACTTGCTGACATATTCACTAAGCCAATGGATAGTGAACGATTTGCTAAGTTAAGAACTAAACTTGGTATCATAATAGTAGACTGACACACTTTTGATTAGCAATGATCTGGAATTCACCAAGGGGATTACTCTTTGCTATGACGGGTGAGCTCACTTAGCAGACTAGTCATTGGTATCGAAAATTCCATGTACTTAAATGTATTTGGACAATTGAGCAAATGAAGTTGCCATGGGGATTGGTCTTTGTCCTGTTGGGTGAGCTCACTTGACAGATCTGTCACATTGGAATTAAACTTCATCTTGTATTATCAGTTGGACAAAACAAGGATATAAGAAGATCAGCAGAGTTACCTTGTCAGTAGGGTGTTGAGCCATTCTTGTCAGCAGGCTGCTAATCCAAGTCTACTGAAGATGAAGGCTTCTGAATTATACATTACAAGACAGTCAAACTTAAATGAAAGTCAACAGTAATTGAATATTATTCTTATCCTTTATAACTGTAGTTACAAATACCCAACGGTTACAACTTTCATGGAGTCTATTAGTGGGACACGTGGCAACATCATATTTATTCCAACTTAAATTGTGGTTAAACGCTATTGTACGTGTACAGTACTTTCTCCGACAGTTTTACCCACTTTCTTCTGCTCTATATACACAGACATATACACAGAGGACACATACAAATTTTAGATCGATTTTTCTCTGAAGATACACTATGTGAACACAGATTTGAAAGCTTTCTTCTTCATCTTTTTCGAAATTCCAATGGCAGATAAAGATGATGTTCACATTGGAACAAGCCAAAGTGTCAGATGATTTGTTGTTGATGCTAACAAAACTGAGTTGGCTATCAATATTGGTAGAAGAATCAAAAGATATGAAGGACTGGAAGATGTTCTTAATCTGAGATTGGAAAGCATATCTTACACAAATGTTGTAAATTTCTGGAGAAACATTAAGATAAGAGATAATAGATAGGCATTTACTACCACAGTTAATGGCCAGGAGATTGAAATTTCCTCAAACCTGCTGAGTGAAGTGTTTGGGTTTGGACCTGGAAACAATGCTCCCACAAATCCTAAATCAATAGGGCTATCAAGAATAGATTTTGCTGATAAATAAAGACCAACCAATCCATTAAGTCCTCACTGAGTATCAATGTGAAGCACATCAAGATGGAATATAATCTGCTGAGTAAGATTATAGCCAAGAACATTTTGGGATTCAGTGGAAGTCTTGACACTCTGTCAGGACCCAAGATTGATTTGTTGATTATGATTTGCAAGAGTATGAAGTTTCATTAGGCTGGATTCTTTGTCTAATACATGAAGAAAGTAATATCAGAGGACAGAGATGGGACAAGGAAGTCCAAAACACTGCCTTTAGGTTTGATAGTGCAGGTCCTACTGACTCATTTGAGGGTTGCTGATGTTGCACCTGAAAAGATCAACAAGTCCAGATACAAAAAGGAAATCAGTTATCTCATCCCTGGTTTGGATGATGATGAAGAGTTGGATACGGAAAGGACAGAGTGTGACAATGATGGAGATGATGACGCTGGTGGTGAGCAGGTTAAACAAGTTGCTAAATCTGCTGCACCTAAGAAGGCTGCTGAAAAGCGAAAGTGTTGGACTTATTTTTGAGTTTTAGTGATGAGTGCCAGACCAGCTGTTATAGAGCAAAGGCAAAAAGATGTCTAGATTAAATGTATAGGTTTATGAGAGTTTGATCCTTGTATAGGTTTGATCAAACAAACACCGTAAATGGTCAGCTGACTATCATCAGCAGACCTGTCTATATCAGTAGGGTATCTGTGTCAGTAGACTAGTTTAGGAACCTAGTGAAGACTGAAGGCCAAGGGCTCAAACTCAGTTATTGAAGGCTAAGGGATCAAACTTAGTATTTAAAGTCAATGATATGAAATCAGAATTTAGGGAAGTCTGTGATGACCTAAACTGATTGAATGTACTTCATAATAAAAAGTATATTGGGAAGTTTGTGATTGGAACTTATTTATACTTGAAATGGTGTAATCTAACTTCATAATAAAAAGTTAGACAATGGAGAAGTCAGCTGCTGTGTTTTATAAACACAGCACCTTGAATCAGCTGACTTATATATATTTCTATAGAACAACACTCGCAGGAACCTGCTGAACATATATTTCGATTTAAATAAAAGGTTACATTGGAAGAATACATGGATAAGGACATATAACAACTTCTGTTTTTATTAAACAAAACAAGTGCTAAGATTAAAGGGACGTTGGGAAGAAACAGAGTTTATCCAATGGATATAAGTCAAAGGGTGGATGATCGAAAATCACAAAAGCATTCTCGACATTATCGATTACTACGTCTGAGTGACGAAAGCAAGTCAAGATGGGACAAATCTGAAACGGCTATGTTTGAATTTCAAACATAAGTCACAAGGATTCCTACCTATAAATAGAGAACTCCTAATTCAGATACAAGTGATGAACATTGAGCAAATTAACAGATAATCTTGAGCTTCAGATTCTTATGAAGAAAACACCCTGCTGACCTTGCTAAACATAAAGCTACTGATCTAGTCAAATCCTTCAAGTGTAATCTGTTATCAAGTTACATCAAGTTTACACACTTGAGGAGATCAAGCTGCTGATCATACCATCCTGATCAAGCTGCTGAAAGCTGAATCACTTATTTGATTCAAACTTACTTTCACAAGAAATCTACTGAAGCCAGTGAAGCATCTTTGGGTGTCAAAGACTGTTGTTTGTGGTGGAGCTGGTGAAGAGGCAATCCTACCCTTCAAGGACCGGTGGAAGAATTTGGAACAGCAATCCTATTTGTTCCAAGTGTTCAGTTTGTGAAGCCATAGTTATTGGTGGAGGACAAACAACTTAGGGATTTTTGTAACTGCTATCTCAAGAATCTCTAGTGATTTTCCACCGACATCATAGGAGAAGAGTGGACTGACAGGATTACACCACCTAGAACCACTATAAAAATTGCCTACATATTTTCTGCATTTACATTCTGCATTTAGAATATTTCATACATCAACTTACTGAAACTAGCAACTGAATTACACACACATACACTACTGAGTATCTAATACTTGGTATCGTATTTTTACAACAAGTAATAAGGCTTAACTTGAATAGATTCCGCTGCAACAAATTCAGAAAAACCAATAGTCACCGTGACTCATCGAAATACGCCAGACTCACCGAGTGGTCGAGAAACTCATCGAAATGTCGGCGAGACTCTTGAGTGGTCGATGAGACTCACGAAAGCGATCAAGAGCTATTGAACTTGCTGATTTTGTTAACTCCAAAAGTTTTAAGTGTTAAGTTTATTCGCCCCCTCTAAACTTAACCAAAGCCTTTTCAAGGGACCAACAATTGGTATCTGAGCAGTGCTTCTGTTCGGAAGTAATCCTACTTGTTGTGCTTGTGAAAATACTTTGAAAACTTCTTCATGTTTTTGATTTTCAAAGCTTTGCATCATGGATAACAATCAGTATGCTAGAACAATGTTGATGTGTTCTTTAGATTGTTTTGATGAGTATAAATGTCGTATGCAGGCTTTTCTAGCTGCAACACATGATGAGATGTTGGATGTGCTGACAGATGGACCATTGGAGATAACCAAGTCAGTAACAGTGGGGAATGATACACAGTACATTCAAAAGCCAAAAAGAGAATGGAATGCTGAAGATAGTAAAAGAGCAAATCTTAACAATATTGCTATTGATATCATATATAGAACTTTGGATAGCAATATGTACGTGAAAGTGAAGGATTGCAAGACTGCAAAGGAACTTTGGGATAAGTTTCAATTAATCTGTGAAGGCACTGATGCAATCAAGAAGAGAAAAATCAGTGTGGCAAAGAAGAAGTTCCCAAAGTTCAAATTGAAACCAAATGAGACTATTGAACAAATGGAGTCAAGATTCAATGCAATCATGGATGAACTCACCCTGGTGAATGTAAAATACACAAAAGAAGAAATGAACTCAAAAATCTTGAAAGCATTACCTGCAAAAGAAGTTTGGGAAATGAAGGTGACAGCCATAGAAGAGATGAGAAGTCTACATGAAGAGGACACCTCCAAATTGTTTTCAGATCGAAAGCCTATGAATTCAGTAAGAAATTAGTACCTGAGATTGAAAAAGAAGAACCAAAGACCACTGCATTGGCTGTTCCACATCAAGAAGAAACATCAGGAGCTCAAGATGATTTACTGGATGAGATGCAAGAGCAGATTGCCCTAGTGAGCAAGAAAATTAGAATGATGAAAACTGGAAAGGGTTCTCCACGGAATTTCACAAAGAAACCTAGTGAAAAGAAGAAGGATGATTCCAAGAAAGACAATGATTATTTGTGCTTTCAATGTAAGAAACCAGGACACTTCAAACCAGACTGTCCGGAATTAAAACAGAATAAGGAACCTGATTATCTTTGCTTCAATTGCAAGAAGCCTGGACATTTCAGACCTGATTGTCCAGACCTACTGAAGAACAAAAGTCAACAATGAAGATTTGGCAAGAAAGCTATGGTTGTTGAAGATGAATCAGGATATAAAGTATAATCAGAAAAGGGAAATGATTTTGATGATACTGCACTTTTTGCTGATATGAATGAATATGCTTTAATGGCAATATGGATGAAACGGATGAGCTATACAATTTTGTATCTATTAACACTCCTGCTGGAAGTGATTGTGAATCAACCTGTGGTTCAAATCCTAAAAATTCTGACAATGAAGAAACTTTGGATGCCATCCTTATTCAACTGAGGATAATACAATATGGTTATGAGATTGTGAAGGCTGAAAAAGAAGCTCTTCAAACAGAAGTTGAAAGATTAAATATTGAATTAAGAATTCTCAAAGGTAAGGAAAAAGAAGTTGAACAGAATCAACACAAGTCTACTGTACATTCAGTAGCTGTTGAATCTGCCGAACAACCATGTTCCTCCACTGCATTCAAATCTGGAAAGCCTTATGGTGATAGAACAGGGCTTGGATTTGGAACTCAACAATCTAATAAGAGTGGATCCAGTAAGGTTACTGAACCTAGTACTAGAATTGGTCCTAAGTTTGTACCTGCACAAGATCCAACTCCAAAAAGGGTTGCTGAGGCAGTGAAACCTACTGAGTAGACTTCAAAGAAGCAAAATCAGATGTCAAAGAGTTCAACAACACCTAATAAAAAGAATAACTCTAAAAATAGGACTGTTGTACCTTCTAGACCTACTGATAGCAGACCTGCTACCAAGTCTGCTGGACCACAAAGAGGTAAAAATCAGAAATATTCCAATAATAAGAATCCTAAACCTATAAATGTCAATCATTCAAGGGATACTTATCTCAGGGGGAAAGGTAGATTGTTCTCTCTACTGATGACGATTGTAATATTCATGCCCCTACTACTAGAAACAATTGATCGATGTAACCATAATTCTAGGGTCAAACCTCAACAATGGACTCAGCAGAGGGCTTATACAAGACCTCATTAGGACCTCAGCAAACTCCATATTACAGGGCTGTTCCTAACAGACATCAAACTAATGGTTATGCTAATGTTTCTAACAATAGAAATCACTTCAAACGGCATTACATACCAAAAGGCCAGAAAGCATATGTGAATCCTACACAACCAATTGTTAGACCTTATGGATGTGTAGAATACATGTATGAACAAAAGTATGACACTTTTCAGAGAAGACCTTATGGAAATTTGCCAGGGGTCATGCTTACCACTGGCCATTATGGACCCAAACAGTTTTGGGTACCTAAAATGTATTAACTTTGTTTTGTAGGGTGTCTGGTATTTTGACAGTGGATGTTCCAGACATATGACAAACAATAAGCATTGTTTCTCAAATTATGAGGCAGAGGATGGTCCAAGAGTGAATTTTGGCAACAAGAACACACCAGGATACATAAGAAGATATGGCACACTTGTGAGAAATGGACTAACAATCAGGAATGTTGCATTTCTGGAAGGACTGGACTACAACCTACTGAGCACTGGACAATTTTGTGGCATGGGTTACAAGGTCACTTTTGACAAAGGCACCTGCATTGTCATTAGTGAAAGAGGTGATCAAGTTGTGTTGGCTGGTGGAAGACAACAAAACATGTATGTTGTGGAATGGTCTACTGCTGTTCCAGAGACATGCCTGATTGTGCATACCAAGTCAGAACTTAATTGGCTATGGCATAAGAAGTTGAATCATCTAAATTTTGATGATATCAATCATTTGGTGAAGAAGAAACTGGTGATTGGTTTACCTGAGATCACATTCAAGAAGGATGCTATATGTGATGCCTGCCAGCAAAGTAAACAAACAAAATCAAGCTTCAAATCAAAGACTAAACAATCAACAAAAAGAGTTTTGGAGCTGATGCACATGGATCTGTTTGGACCAGTAACACCAACAAGTGTAACAGGAAAGAAATAAACTTTGGTAGTTGTGGATGATTATTGAAAATACACTTGGGTAGTATTCATGAACAAGAAGAGTGAAACACTTCAAAAGATGCCTGAACTTTTGAAGAGATTGCAAAATGAGAAAAGTTTGTCAGTAGTGAAGATCAGATCAGATAAGGGTACTGAATTTCTTAATAAAGTTATAAGAGAATATTGTGAGCAGAATGGTGTACTACATCAACTAGCTGCTACTGGTACACCTCAGCAAAATGGGGTTACTGAATGAAGAAACAGGACTTTGAAAGAAGCAGGAAGAACTATGATTTGTGAAGCATTATTACCTACAAGATATTGGGCTGAAGCAGTTAATACAGCATGCTATACACAAAATCGAACCTTAGTGAACAAGAAGCTACTGAAGACATCTTATGAAATTTGGAACGGAAGAAAACCTAATATATCCTATTTCCATCCATTTGGAAGCAAATGTTATATCTTGAATTATAAGGAGAAATTGAAGACATTCCAACCAAAATCAGATAAAGGAATTTTCTTGGGATACTCTTCTGTCAGCAAGGCATTCAGGGTACTGAACAAAAGGACACTAAAACATGAAGAAACAATACATGTTGTGTTTGATGAACCCAAGTTCACTGGAATGGATGATGAAGCTTCAGAACCTGCTGAGAATCAACAAGTCACTGATCCTGAATGTGTTGATGTTTTGGAAAGGATTAATGAGTTAAAGATCTCGACTCGCTCTGCATCACTAACACCTGGCTGTAACTCTATCGATGCGCTTCAAGGATCTCATTGAACCCCTGAAGCAACAACAAACCCTACTGAAGATGATGTTCCTAAAAATCAATCTAACCAGAATCCACAGTGGTTAAGGGATCACCCTGCTGGGCAAGTTATTAGCAATATACAGCAATGTGTGAGGACTAGAAGACAATTAGAAGCAATGTTTACATGTTTTCTATCTCAAATGGAACCTAAAGTTGTTGAAGAAGCTATATCTGATCCAGATTGAATAATTGCTAAGCAAAAAGAATTGAATGAATTTGAAAGAAATCAAGTTTGGACAGTAGTGGAAAGGCCTAATCATGCAAACATAATTGGTACAAAATGGGTATACAGAAACAAATTGGATGAATCTGGTGCCATTGTAAGGAATAATGTCAGACTAGTAGCAAAAGGCTATTCTCAAGCAAAAGGAATAGATTTTGATGAGACATATGCCCCTGTTGCAAGATTGAAAGCTATCAGGTTATTCTTGGCATATGCAGCTTATAAAAACTTCAAAGTATATCAGATGGATGTCAAAAGTACATTTTTGAATGGCATTCTAGAAGAGGAGGTCTATGTTCTGCAACCTCCTGGTTTTGAAGTTAAAGATCAAGAAGATAAAGTGTACAAACTCAATAAAGCACTTATGGTTTGAAACAAGCACCAAGAACATGGTATGAGACTCTATCTCAATTCTTGATGGACAATGGTTTTACAAAAGGTACCATTGACAAGACTCTTTTCAGAATCAATGAAGGAGACAGCACCCTACTGGTACATATTTATGTTGATGACATAATTTTTGGTTCTGAAAATGAATTACTTTGTGAAAAGTATGCTAATTTGATGAAAAGTAAATTCCAAATGAGTATGATGGGTGAAATGAACTATATCTTGGCACTGCAAGTCAAACAGATGAAAGATGGAATTTCCATTCATCAAACCAAGTATACCAAGGAGCTACAAAAGAAATTTTGGTATGGAAAACATCACCAAAGTATCAACTCCTATGAGTACAAACATTAGATTGGATGAAGACAAAGAAGGCAAAGATGTTGATCAGACCTTATCTGAGATGATGATAGGCGATCCATCAGACTCTAATCGCGATGAGACTGATATATCCTTTGCTATAGGTGTTTGTGCAAGATTTCAAGCAAAACCAAAAGAAAGTCATCTAGCTGCAATCAAAAGGATTCTCAAGCATCTAAAAGAAACTTTGGATGTTGGAATATGGTATTCAAACGAAGGAAGTTTCAAGGTTGCTCAGATTCTGATTATGCAGGATGCAAGATTGATAGAAAAAGCACCACAGGAACCTGTCAGTTGATGGGAAATAGACTGGTTTCTTGGTTCACTAAGAAACAGAATTCTATATCAACTTCCACTGCTGAAGTTGAATATATTGCTGCTGGAAGTTGCTGTTCACAAATACTTTGGCTAAGACAACAATTAAGGGATTATGGAATTGAAGAAAGGGAAATTCCTGTAATGAGTGACAACACAAGTGCAATTGCAATCACAGAAAATCCTATTTTGCACTCAAGAACCAAGCATATTGATATGAGACATCATTTTATAAGAGATCATGTTGAAAAGAAAGATGTGGTGGTTCTCTATATCCCTACTGAAGATCAACTTGCTGACATCTTCACTAAACCTTTGGATAGTGAAAGATTTGCTAAACTAAGGACTGAACTTGGAATTATAAAAGTTGACTGAGACACCAACAATCAGCAGTGTACTGGAATTCACCAAGGGGATTAGTCTTTGCTATATTGGGTGAGCTCACTTAGCAGGCTAGTCATTGGTATCAACAATTCCATGTACTTATTTATGTTTGAACAATTGAGCAAATGAAGTTGCCTAGGGGATTGGTCTTTGTCCTGTTGGGTGAGCTCACTTGACAGATCAGTCATTGGTATTAAACTTCATCTTGTATTATCAGTTGGACAAAACAACGATATTTGAAGATCAGCAGAGTGACATTATCAGCAGTCTGCTGAGGCATCTTTGTCAGCAGACTGCTGGTCCAAGTCTACTGATGGCAAAGGCTGCTAAGACATAAGTTACAGTCAAACTTTAACAAAAGTCAAAAAGCAAAAGACCGGGGCATTTACTTTATCTTTATAACCGCAGTTACACGATCTAATGGTTACAAGTCTTTATGGATAACTTAGGGGCCATGTGTCAAGATCCTATTAACTCAAATTTAATCGTGGTTAATGCTATAGTACGTGCTCTGACAGTTCCTACCCTACTCTCTGTTATATATACAGACATATACACGGAAGATACTTACAAATTTTCAGATTGATATTCTCTGTAAATACATCGTGTGAACACAGATTTAAAAGCTTTTTTCTTCATCTTTCTCATTTATAATGGCGAACAAGGATGATGTTCATATTGGAACTAGTCAAAGTGTAAGAGGATATGTTACTGACTGTCACTCTACTGAGTTATCCATTAACATAGGACGAAGAATTAGAAGGATGGCTGGCATAGAAAATGTTATCAAAAGAAGGCTGGAAAGAATCTCATATGTCAACTTGTTGGAATTCTGGAAGAATATAGTTATACATAAAGGTAGAGAGGCCTTCATTACAACGGTTAATGGTAGAGAGATAGAAATTTCTTCAGATCTACTGAGAGAGGTTTTTCACTTTGGACCGGGAAATAATTCTTCTACCAATCCAGAAGCAATGAATCTACCAAGAATGAAGTTTGTGGATGCAATAAAGACAAATGAGAAGATATCTTCATCTCTAGGCATTAATGTGAAGCACCTTGGATATGGGTATAATCTGCTGAGCAAATTAATTCCCAAGACCATTTTGGGATTCATTGGAAGTCTAGATACACTTTCTGGACCTAAAATAGACCTACTGATCATCATCTGCAGTAGTATGAAGTTTGATTGGGCTGGATTCTTTATCCATTACATGAAGAAGGTGTTCACTCAAGATAGAGATGGTGTAAGGAAGTCCAAGACCAAGCCCCTAGGTCTACTGATTCAGACCTTGTTGAACCATTTTCAGATACCTGATGTTGCATCAGAGAAGATTAACAAATCCAGATACAAGCCAAAAGTTGCTACACCTATTCCTGAATTGGATGATGATGAAGATGCAGATGATGAAGCAAGAGCTAGTGATAATGATGGTGGAGATGATGATGCTGGTAGTGAGCAAGTTAAGAAATTTGTCAAGCCTGCTGCACACAAGAAATTTGCTGAGAAAAGAAAGGCTGCTGATACTAGGAAAATCATAGAAATGTTAAAGCCTAGAAAAACAAGGAAGCAAACAGCAGAGACAACTGAGTCTACTGAGGGTCCAATTGAAATTGAGGTTACTGACCATGCTGTCACAAAGAAGAAGTCTGCTGCTGATATTTTGAAAGAGCATCAGATGGCAGATAGTAGAAAGAGAAAAGCTGATGAAGTTGAATCTGAGCAAATTTCCAAAAGAATAAAGGAAATTGCTAAGAAAAAGAAGCATGGAGAAGGAAAGGAGTTGAGAGTCCTTGAAGAACAGAGGGAAGAAGAAGCAGAAGAGGCTATTGAAGCTGAGCCTTTAACAACTATTAAGCCTACTGAGATTGTACAGGTTGTTGCTGAGGAAACTACTGGAGAATCACAGCAGACTGCTGCACCTGAGCCTACTGAAGCTACAGAAGTTGTTGTTGAGCAACTTGTAGAAGAACCTTATCAAACTACTGAGTCTGCTCCTACTGTGGAAGTTTAATCATTGGTACAAGACCCTGCAAGTTCTGCAATATTTCAGGGGGAAGAGCAATCTATTGCTAACCCTGCTGATGAGCATGTAAGTCAGGGGAACCAAGTGTTTAACAAATGGAGATGGTAGGCACTAGTATACAATCTGAGGAATCTACTGACCTACATGTATCTGTTTAAGAAACCTTAAATCTACTTGTTGAGACCTTTGGAGGTCAGCAGAGTAAGGACACAGCTCCTAGAAAGCCAACCATGCCTTTGAAAGGAAGGAGAAGAAGTTGAAAGAAGGGTATGTTGATACTAAGCTCCAGCTAGTGGCTGATTACTTTCAGTGGAAGTTTGGGTTTTACAAAAGACAAAAATCAGCTGCAGAGCCAATGACAGATTTTGAGGAATGGGCTTTTGAGAAGTTAGGAGTGGAGAACTTACTTGATCTGATTGATACCTCTTTGTTGGAAATGAGATTGATGGATCTCATTGATGAGCAAAAGAAAGAAGAGGGTATCAAATTCAGGGATCCTATATATGGATCAGATAGTGATGATTCATCATCATCTGACTCTAGAGATGATCATCCCTCTGGTCCAGGAGAAGTCAGTGGAACTGCTTTGATAAATGAACCAAGAATAGAACAGTCCACTGAAGCTGGGAAGTCTGCTAAAGGCCAGCAGACTGGTCAAGTGGGTGAGGATATGGAAGATCTCACCATTGATGATTTAGAAGCCTTAATCAATGTTGGAATAAATCTTGGAGGTAACAGGATGATTGGCACATCTGCTGAATTCAAGGTTGTGGAGGCTGATATGAATCTTGAGGATCAGCAGACTGAAGATTTGGATGAAGAAAATGTTATTGAACATAGTGAGCCTGATGTCAGTTCTGAAGACTCAAATCAATAGCAGAAGGGGATTGACACTCAAGGTACTCTATCAAAATCTGCTGAGACTTTACAGAGGATTGCTGATGCCAGAGGTTTTCTAGAGGAAAACATGGCTATATTTCCTTTCATTTTTGTGGAAAAAAGAGTCATATTCACTGAAGAACAGACAGTGATTGGACAGAGGTTGGATATGGTGATAGGGTGTGAAGATTCACCATTATCTATTGAGGAGATTCAGGCTGCTGAGGTATAGACAGCACCTGAACAAAGGTCGGAACTGATGGTACAGGTTGTTGAGGATCAAACAGCACCTGGACAAAGGTTGGAACTAGCTATGGGTTTGGAGGAAACCCCTGCTGTTGTTGAAACACAGGCTGCTGTAGTGGAGCCTGTTGGAGGAAAGGTCACTGGAGGGAAGGATATTCAGTAGACTGTTGTTATTGATGAGGATGAACAGCTGCTGGACTATGACTTCAGTGATGAGGAGTTTCAAATGACTGAGGCAGAGCCTATTGATGATGAACCACAACAGGAATTTGTACCTATATTTGAGGAACATACACTAGATCCTATCATGGAAGACATTCTTGGTGCCATGGTTGAAGAAGGATATGCCCCTGCTGGAAGAGACTTGAGTAGGGCAATGGTTATTAGCAGACATAGGGCACAGTAATATGTAGAAGAGCCTACTGATGAGTCTGCTGGAGGAATGGCTGGTGGGGTACTAGCACATGTTTTGGATGAGTTGAGGGCTGTCAGAAGTGACATTACAAGGCTAAGATCTCAGCTTGATAGGCAAGAGCAAAGGTTTGAAGATTTAGTCAATCTAGTGGAAAATAAAGGGAGGACCACTGAAACTGTTGCATCCAATATTACCTCCACTCAATATGCTCTTGCTGACCTTGCCTAAGACGTTAAGGGGATTAAACAAGGTAATACACTGAAGGCAAGTTTTTGAAAGACCAGTTTGCCTCAATTCAACAAAAACTTGATAAACTTGCTGAAGAACCTAAGCCTGCTGTGGCTGAATCTGCTGGAACACTTTACCCTGCTGGATTGGATCCTAAGTTCACTGAGAGGATCAATCTAGCAAACTATGCAAGAAAGGATTACTGCAGTTGACACTAGAACTGAAATTATAGAAGGACAACTGAGTAATCTAGTAATCACACCGGAGAGTGTTCATGGCCTGCTGTCCCATTTTGTTGATGATGCCAATAAGGGGGTAGAGAGCCAGAAAACTGTAGCAAAAGACTCTGCTAGATTTTTGCACAGAAAAGATGGGAAGCTGACACCAATGCTTACAGAGAACCTGCACCTGGCAGACTTCCACCCACTGATGATCTTTTCAAAGAATATAAGAAGTTGTATTATAACAAGAGAAGACCTTACCATGACAAGGGTTTCCATGAGGGACTAAACTCATTTTTGGGACTTAAGTTTTGGGAAGCAAGGCTTAAAGCTTTAAGATCTACACACAGAAGTGGAAGAGGTGGAAGAGGTGGAAGAGGTGGTAGAGGTGGAAGGAGTTTGCCTACTACATTAGCTAAAGATTCACTGAATGAGGTCAAAGAGTTATACATGCGTTTAGGCTTCAGAGTACATCAGATCAACCTTACTCTACATGAGGCATGGAAATGGTGGAAAGAAGTGAATCCCCATATTGATTTCTCCCTTATTGAAAATGAATGGATGATAGAAATGGTTAGAGAAATAAGGGGATATCAGCAAGAAAAGTTGAGGCAAGAAAGAGAAAGAAGAAACTAGATCAGCATACTTAAACATGATATTTATTTTTGCTGAATCTAGATTGTAATACTTTTTGAACAAATGATTATAATGAGAAATGACAGAATTTGTTATGTTTTTGTTTTTACTCTTTTTGCTTTGCTGTAAGGAGGGTATTGACATCATCACCAAAAAGGGGGAAATTGTTGGACTTATTTTTGAGTATTAGGGATGAGTGCCAGACAAGTTATTATAGAGCAAAGGCAAAAAAATGTCTAGATTAAATGTATAGGTTTATTAGAGTTTGATCCTTGTATAGGTTTGATCAAACAAGCATCAGAATGGTCACCGACTATCATCAAGTGAGACTGCCTCAGATCGATGAGGTATATCACGTGTCGGAAGACTAGTTTAGAAACTATTGAAGACCCGCGAGGATGAGGCTCAAACTCAGTTATTGAAGGCTAAGGGATCAAACTTAGTATTTAAAGTCAAGGATATAAAATCAGAATTTAGGGAAGTCTGTGATGACCTAAACTGATTGAATATACCTTGTGTACAAGGTCTAAGTTCCATAAGTTAAGTGGTGATTTGAACTTAGTTATTCTTGAAATGGTGTAATCTAACTTCATAATTAAAAGTTAGATAATAGAGAAGTCAACTGCAGTGTTTTATAAACACAACAACTTGAATTAGCTGACTTATATATATTTTAGCAGACTAACACTCACATGAACCTGCTGAACATATATTTCGATTTAATTCAAAGGTCACATTGGAAGAATACAAGGATAAGGATAGATAACAACTTCTGTTTTTATTAAACAAATCAATGGCTAAGATTAAAAGGACCTTGGGAAGAAACAGAGGTTTATCCAATGGATATAAGTCAAAGGGTGGACAGATTGAAAACTGTCAAAAAGTATTCTGACAGTGTCAGTACTACGTACAGGGACAGAAAGCAAGTCAAGATGGGACAAATCTGTAACGGCTATGTTTGAATTTCAAACATAAGTCACAAGGATTCCTACCTATAAATAGAGGACTCCTAATTCAGATACAAGTCATAAACATTGAGGAAAAATAACAGATAATCTTGAGCTTCAGATTCTTATCAAAAAAAACCCTTGCTGACTCTTCTAAACATAAAGCAACTGATCTATCAAATTCTTCAAGTGTAATCTGTTATCAACTTAAATCAAGTTTACACAATTGAAGACATCAAACTGCTGATCATACCATCCTGATCAAGCTGCTGAAAGCTGAATCACTTATTTGATTCAAACTTTCTTTTACAAGAAATCTATTGAAGACAGTAAAGCATCTTTGGGTGTCAAGGACTGTTGTTTGTGGTGGAGCTGGTGAAGAGGCAATCCTACCCTTCAAGGACATGTGGAAGACTTTGGAGCAGCAATCCTACCTGTTCCAAGTGTTCAATTTGTGAAGCTATAGTTATTGGTGAAGGACAAACAACTTAGGGATTTTTATAACTACTATCTGAAGAATCTCTAGTTAATTTCCTCCAACATCACAGGAGAAGAGTGGACTGACAGGATTACACCACCTGGAACCACTATAAAAATTGCCTACTTACTTTCTGCATTTAGAATATTTCACACATCAACTTACTGAAACTAGCAACTGAATTACACACATATACACTACTGACTATCTAATACTTGGTATCATATTTTTACAACAAGTAATAAGGCTTAACTTGTATATATTCCGCTGCAACAAATTCAGAAAAACCAATAGTCAGTAGACTACTGAGCTGTCCGTAGACTACTGAGTGGTCAGCAGACTACTGAGAAGTCAGTAGGCTACTAAACTTGTTGAGTTTGTTAACTCCAAAAGTTTTATGTGTTAAGTTTATTCACCCCCCTCTAAACTTAACCAAAGCCTTTTCAAGGGACCAACAGAAAGGATGGTAATACAAGGATGATAACTGAGATGCTAAAGCCTAAGAAAACAAGGAAGCAATAAGTAGAGACTGTTGAGGCTACTGAGGGTCCAGCTGAAGTTGAAGTTACTGACCCTAATGAAGATATAAGGAAGAAATCTACTGCTATGATTTTGAAAGAGAAACAGAGAGAAGACAAAAGAACGAGGAAAGCTGGTGAAATTAAAGTTGAACGACCCACAAAGAGAATGAAAAGAGATTGCGATTAAGAAGAAGCATGGAAAGGGTAAAGATTTAAGGGTCCTGGAGAACCAAAGGGAATAGAAGAAGAGGCTGTTGAGCCTATTGCTGATGCGGGTGTTGTTGTTGAGCAACACATTGAAGATCCACAACATCATGCTGTGGAAACTGTTTCAGACTCTGCTGTGGAAATTACTAAGGTTGCAACTGAACAACAAAGTGAAGTACCACACAAACCTGCTGAACCAGAACTTGTTGTGGAAGTTATTGAATCTGAACCTATAAAAGTTTTGGAGCCTACTGAGGCTGAAGAGATTATTGTTGAACAACTTACTGAAGAACCATTGAAGACTAGTAAATCTACACCTGCTGAAGAGATTGATACAACTGTACATTACCTTGCCATTTGTGCAATAATTCAGGGGGAAGAGCAATCTGTTGCTAACCCTGCTGATGAGCATGTAAATCTGGAGGAACCTATTGTTGAGCAGGTGGAGGTAGTAGGGACAAATTTACTATCTGAGGAGCCTACTGACCTGATGGCATCTGCTGAGGAAATACTGAATTTGGTTGTTGAGACCTTTGGAGGACAACAAGCTGAACAAACAGCTTCTAGAAAGACATCTATGCCCTTTGAGAGGAAGGAGAAGAAAAAGAAGGAAGTGTATGTTCATCCTATACTCAAGCTGGTTGCTGATTACTTTCACTGGATGTTTGGCTTCTACCAAAGACAAAAACCAGCTGCTGATCCAATGACCGATTTTGAGGAATGGGCTGTCGAAAAGTTAGCAGTGGATAATCTACTTGATTTGGTTAATACTTCTTTGCTGGAAATGAGGTTGAACAAAATCATTAAAGGAGAAAAGGGAGAAGGAAGTATCTTGTTTAAGGACCCTAGGGATGCACCATACAGTGATGATTCATCATCATCCGACTCTGATGATGATCATCCTACACATCAAGGAGAAGCCAATGGAACTGCATTGCCAATATCTAATGAAAATGCTGACATGTCTACTGAAGGAACGCAAACTTATGAGATGGATGAAGATCTGGAGGATCTTACCATAGATGATTTGGAGGCTCTCATAAATGATGGAATAAATTTTGGAGATAATAGGCTGGTTAGTATGTCTGATACATTACTAGCTATGGAATCTGATGCATACTCTACTGATAAGCAGACTGATAACTTGGATGAGGAGATAGTAAGGGCACATAGTGAGCCTGACATCAGTTCTGAAGATTCAGCTCAATATCAAGAGTGGTTTGACACTCCGGATACTTTATCTCAAGCTACTGATATTCTACAAAAGATTGCTGATGACAGAGGAGTGTTAGAGGAAAATTTGGTTGTTTTTCCTTTTATTCTTGTTGAAGGTAGAATCCTGATCACTAAGGAACAAACAGTGATATGACAAAGATTGGATTTGATGATGGGTTTTGAGGAATCACCTACACATTCTGTTCAAGAGGTGGTTCAGGTTGCTGAGGAACAAACAACAATTGAATATAAGTTGGAACTGGAGGTACATGCTGCTGAGGATCAGACAACACCTAGACAATGGTTGGAACCTTTAATGGTATTGGAGGAATCCCCTAAGATTGTTGAGGAACAGGCTGCTATAGTACGGTCTACTGTGGCAAAAGGTACTGAAGGAAAGGATAGTCAGCAGGCTGCTGTTGATAAGGATGAATAGATGCTAGACTATGATTTTAGTGATGAGGAGTTCCAAGTGCCTGAGGAAGAACTAATTGCTGCTGAACCTCAACAGGCACATGTACCATTGTTTGAAGAAGAACCTATCTTGGAACCTCAACCAGCACAAGATCCCATTTTGGAAGACATTTTGGGTGCTATGGTTGACGGAGGTCCTGACCCTGCTGGAAGGGATAGGAGTTGGGCCATGGTTGTCAGCACCCAGAGGGCAAATTATAATGTGGAAGAAACTGCTGATGATGCTGCTGGACAGATGGCTGGAGATGTGGTTGGTACAGTACCAACATATGTGTTGAATGAATTGAAACCGGTGAGGGATGATATCACACAGCTAAGAGCTCAATTGAATAGACAACAACAGAGATTTGAGGACTTGGTCAATCTTATGGAAAATAGAGGAAGAACTATTGAAACAGTTGCTTCCAACATCACTTCCACTCAATATGCACTTGCTGATCTAACCAAGGATGTAAGAGGCATAAAACAGAGCAATATACACAGAGACAAATTTTTGAATGAGCAGTTTGCCTCACTACACAAAAAACTTTACAAGCTTGCTGAGGCACCCAAGTCTGCTGTGGCTGAACCTACTGAAACAACTCAACCTGCTGTATTGGATCCTAAGGTTACTGAGAGTATCAATCTGCTGGAGCAAACAATGGAAAGAAGGATCACAGCAGTTAACACTAGGACAGAAATTATGGAAGGTCAACTTGTAAATTTGGTGATCACACAGGAGAGTGTTCATGGTCTACTTTCCCGTTTTGTTGATGTCAATAAGGGGGAAGAGAGCCAAACAGCAATAGCAAAAGAGGCTGCAAGAATTTTTGCTCAAAAGAAATGGGAGGCTGATACAAAAGCATTCAGAGAACCTGCACCTGACAGACTTCAGCTGACGGATGACCTCTTCAAAGAATATAAGAAGCTATACTATAATAAGAGGAAACCTTACCATGACAAGGGTTTCCATGAAGGGCTAAATTCCTTTTTAGGACTTAAGTTTTGGGAAACTAGAGTTAAAGCTTTAAGAGCTGCACACAGAGGTGGTAGAGGTGGAAGAGGTGGAAGAAATCTACCAACTACATCTGCAAAAGATTCATTGGAAGAGCTCAAACTCTTGTACATGCTTTTAGGATTCTCTGTACACACAATCAATCTGACCCTACCTGAGGCATGGAAATGGTGGAATGAAGTAAATACCTATATTGATTTTTCCACTATTGAAAATCAATGGATGAGAGACAAGGTCAGAGAGATAAGAGAATATCAAGAGAAACAAGAAAGAGAGAGAGAGAAGAAAGAGAAAGGAGGACCTAGATCAACAAACTTACAAATTTCTTTATATTTTGCTGAATCTAGTTTGTAATATTATTGAACACATATGATTATAATGAAATGACTGAATTTGTTCTGTTTTTGTTTTTATCCATTTTCCTTTCCTGTAAGGAGGGTATTGGCATCATCACCAAAAAGGGGGAAATTGTTGGACATGTTTTAAGTTTTAGTGATGAGTGCTAGACTAGCTGTTATAGAGAAAAGGTAAAAAGTTGTCTAGATCAAATGTATATGTTTATTGGAGTTGGATCTTTGTATAGGTTTGATCAAACAAGCATTGTAAAAGGTCAGCTGAATTTCATCAGCAGACTTGTCCAGGTCAGTAAGGTAACTAGGTCAATAGACTAGTAAGGCACCTGCTGAGGACTGAAGGCTGAGGGGTCAAATTCAGTTATTGAAGGATGAGAGGTCAAACTCGGTTATTGAAGGCTAAGGGATCAAACTTAGTATTTAAAGTCAATGATATGGAATTAGAATTTAGGGAAGTCTGTGATGACCAAAACGATTACATATACCTTGTGTACAAGGTCTAAGTTCCATAAGTTAAGTGCTGATTGGAACTTAGTTATGTTAAAATTGGTGTAGTCTAGCTTCACAATCAAAAGTTAGAAGAAGACAGTCAGCTGTAGTGTTTTATAAACACAGCAAACTTCAGACAGCTGACTGACAAGCATTTCAGCAGACTTACATACACAGGAACCTGCTGAATATATATTTCGATTTAATCAAAGGACATATAACAAGTCTTGATTTAGTCAACAAATTAATGGTCAAGATTAAAGGGATGTTGGAAAGATTCAGAGCTTTATCCAATGGACACAAGTCAAAGAGAGACAGTCTGAAAACTGACAAAAAGAAGACTGACTGTGTCAGTACTATGTACAGGGACAGAAAGAAAGTCAAGATGGGGACAAATCTGAAACGTCTATGTTTGAATTTCAAACATAAGTCATAGGATTCTCTATTATAAATATAGGGCTTCTGATTCAGATTCAAGTGATGAAAATTGATGAAAAACAACAATCAATCTTAAGCTACCAAGTTTATTGTCAAGAAATTCACCCTGCTGACATTACTGAGCTTAAAGCTACTGATCCAGTATATTCTTCAAGTGTAACCTGCTTTCAAGATACATCAAGTTTACACACTTGAAGACATCAAGATGCTAATCATTTCATCCTGATCAAGCTCCTGAAAGCTGAATCATTACTTGATTCAAACCTTCTTTTACAAGAAACCTGCTGAAGACAGTGAAGCATCTTTGGGTGTCAATGACTGTTGTTTGTGGTGGAGCTGGTGAAAAGGCTATCCTACCCTTCAAGGACCAGTGGAATACGTTGGAGCAGCAATCCTACTTGTTTCAAGTGTTTAGTTTGTGAATCCATAGTTATTGGTGAAGGACAGACAATTTAGGGATTTTCGTAACTGCAACCTCAAAGATCTCTAGTGAATTTCCTCCAACATCACAGGAGATGAGTGGATTGACAGGATTGCACCACCTAAAACCACTATAAAATCTACCTACTTACCTTCTGCATTTAATTTCTACATTTAGTATACTGATCACATCAACTTAGTGAAACTAGAAACTGAATCACAAACTTACACTGCTGAGTATCTAATACTTGGTATCATATTTGAACAACAAGTAATAAGGCTTAATTTGAATATATTCCGCTACAAAAATACAAGATCTACTATCGTGAGACTCTTCGAAGCGATCAATGAAAGCTCTGATCTTGTTGAGTTTGTTAACTCCAAAAGTTTTAAGTGTTAATTTTATTCACCCCCCTCTGAACTTAACTAAAGCCTTTTCAAGGAACCAACATACTGAATCTGAACCTGCTGTGGAATTTAATATATCTATGCAATACCCTACTGAAATTGCAATAACTCAGAGGGAAGCACAGACTGGTACAAACCCTGATGATGAGCATGTAAGTTTGGGGGAAGGAAGTGTTGTGCAAATGGAGGTAGTAGGTACAAATTTAAAACCTGAAGAACCTTTTGACCTATATGTATCTATTGAAGATACATTGAGCCATCTTGTTGAAACTTTTGGAAGTCAACAAGTTGAGTAACCTGCTCAAAGAAAGCCAACCATGCCATATGAGAGAAAAGAGAAAAAGTCAAAGAAAGAGAAAGTGGATCTTGAATTCAGGAGGCTTTAAAGATATTTTGACTGGAATTTTGGTTTCTACAAGAGACAGAAACCAACAACTAAGCCGATGACTGGTTTTGAAGAATGGGCATTTGAAAATCTTAGAGTGGAAAATCTTTTGGGATTGATTGACACATCTGAGTTAGAGATGAGACTGCTAGCAATCATAGAAGATGGAAATCAGAAGAAAAATGTTATGTTCAGAGATCCCAGGTTTACTCTTGACAGTGATGATTCATCATCTTCATCTGATCCAGATGATCATCATCCCATGAATCTATGAGAATCCAGTGGAGTGGCTAATGAAAGATCAACTAAGTATGTAGGACAGGGGTCTACTGGCAAGACATCAGATCAATCTGCTGATGGTGGCAAGTCTGCAGAGGATCAGCAGACTGATAATTTGGATCAAGAACTGTTTGCTGCATTTACATAGGATATAGAAGAAAAAATGTCATCTGCAGCACTTCTTGAAGATGCTATGATGAAGGCCACCACTGATGCTTTGATGATTGAACTGGATGAAATTCTACTAGAAGATCAGCACAATATCAAGACAATATTAATACTACTGAGGTTTTTTGCACAAGCCTCTAAAACTCTAAAAGGGATAGCTGAAGTTCATGGTGTTTTGGAGGAAAATATGGCTATTTTTCCCCAAAACACAGTTCAAGAAGTGGAGGTTCAGTCTGCTAAGGAACAGACGGCAACTGAACAAAGGTTGGAACAAGAGGTCCTAATCACTGAGGATCAAATAGTGTTGGCACAAAAGTTGGAACCTTTGATGGGATTGGAGGAATCCCCTGCGGTCTGTGTGAAGGATACTGAGGAAAGGGCTACTGATGGCAAAGATTGACAGCAAGCTGCTGAAGATTTTTATGAAGAACAGAAGACTATGACTTCAGTGATGAAGAGTTTCAAATGCCTGAAGAAGAAGGAGAGGTGGAACTCCAATAGGCACATGTACCTATTTTTTAGGAGGTACCAGTTATGAATATGGTTGAAGAGGGTCCTGAACCTGCTCAATGGGACAGGACAAGAGCCATTGTTGTCAGGATACCAAGGGCAGATGATCATGTTGAAGAGCCTGCTGGAAATTTTGTTGGACAAATGGCTGGTGGTATGGCTAGTGCAGTGCCAACACATGTTTTGGAGGAGTTAAGATCTGTAAGAAATGATATTACACAGCTAAGAACTCAATTGTCAACGAGTGAACAAAGGTTTGAAGACTTGGTGAATCTGGTGGAAAATAGAGGAAGAACCACAGATCAGTTGCTTCCAATATCACTTCTGCTCAATTTGCTATAAATGATCTACTCAAAGATGTAAGAGGTATAAAGAAAAGTACTGCATACAGAGATAAGAATTTGCATGAGCAGATTGCCTCACTACACAAGAAGATTGACAAGATTGCTGAGGCACCTAAGCCTGTTGTGGCACCTCACCTTGCTGAGGTCCCTCACCCTGTTGTACTGGATCCTAAACTAACTAAAAGGATAAATCTGCTAGAACAAAACTATGGAAGGCCGAATCACTACAGTTGACACAAGGACTAAAATTATGGAAGGACAACCGGCAAATTTGGTGATCACACAGGAAAGTGTTCATGGCCTACTGAACCAGTTTATTGATGATGTCAATAAGGGGGAAGAAAGTCTTATAGAAGAAGAAAAGGAGGTGATGAGGTCGAAATCATCACGGTGGCTCAACGGTGTAAGTTAATGTATATCTGGCTTATTTGGGGATGATTATATGGAAGCTGGCCTGTAATGCACGGCGGCAGGATGAGGAGCATTTGAGAGGGTGTACTTGCAGAGCTTTGGCCTGCATTTTTTATTAGAATGTGTGTCTACCAGGTTACACAAGTCTTCCTTTTATAGGAAGAGGAAGCTTAGGAAGACAGGTGTTACAAGAAGGCTTAGTGATTAAGTAAACTTAGTAACTAAGCAAACTAAATATCTGGATTGCAAGTGGGTAGAATATCTCGGCGGCGTCCTCTTAGGATGATCACCAACTTTATTGTCTTGCCTTGCTCTCGCTCCCTGCTACCTCATCGAGTCTTGCGCGGCCTCTAAAGGATCTTTTGTCCAAGGTCACGGTTCAGCCTCCTGGTCCAGCGGCACTCTATACGGGGTTCAACAACAGCAACCTCGACTTGGTTGTTTGGCATTGCCGACGCTGTGGTCCCGGGCCTTTATCCGGTTTGGTGGTTTAGACGAGCTATTTCTGGGACTCGAAGGTGGCAACATCATTTGTACACATCAGGAGGCAGCAAGGATCTTTAGCAAAAAGAAATGGGAGGCTAACGTCAATGAATTTAGAAAGCCTGCACCTGGCAGGATACAGCTGACTGATGACCTACTGAAAGAGTACAAGTAGTTGTACTTTCAAAGAAGAGATCCTACCATGAGATAGGCTTTCATGAAGGACTGAATTCCTTTCTAGGATTTAAATTTTGGGAAGGGTCAAATCCATGAGAGCTGATAGTAGTGGTGGTAGAGGTGGAAGAGGTCAAAGGATGGGTAGTTGGATAGCAAGGAATTCAAACATTTTTACATGGGACAAGGCTTCAGTGTTCATACCATAAGGTTAACCCTACCAGAATCCTGGAAATGATGGTAATAGTTACATACCGGGATTGATTTTTCCACTTTGGAAAATCAATGGATGCTAGAAATAGTCAGGGAAATCAGGGAGTAGCAAGAGAACCAAGAACAAGACAAGAACAGAAACTAGATCAGCATATTTACTTCTGCATTTATCTTTTGCTGAACCTAGTTTGTAATATCTTTGAAAAAATGTGATTTTAATGACATATGACTGAAGTTTGTTCTATTTTTGTTTTTATCATTTTGCTTTGCTGTAAGGAGGGTTTTGGCATCATCACTAAACAAGAGGAATTGTTGGACACATTTTAATTTTTAATGATGAGTGCCAGACTATCTGTTATAGAGAAAAGGCAAAACGATGTCTAGATTAAATGTATAAGTTTACTAGAGTTTGATTTTTGTATAGGTTTGATCAAATAAGCACTGTAAAGAGGTCAACTGACTTTATTAGCAGACCGGTCTAGGTCAGTAGGGTGTCTAGGTCAGTACACTAACTAGGAACCTGCTGATGGTTGAAGGCTGAGGGTTCAAACTCAGTTGTTGAAGGCTAAGGGAACAAACTTAGTATTCAAAGTCAAGGATATGGAATCTGAATTTAGGGAAGTTTGTGATGACCTAAACTGAATACATACACCTTGTGTACAAGGTCTAAGTTCCATAAAGTTATGTGGTGATTGGAACTTAGTTATAATCAAAATGGTGTACTCTAACTTCACAAGAAAAAGTTAGATGAGAAGCAATCAGATGAAGTGTTGCTAAAACACATCAGACTTAAACCAGCTGACAGATATGGACATCAGCAGACTGATATACCCCAGGTGTCTGCTGAATGGAAATCTCGATTTAATCAATGTTTACATTGGAATATTAAATGGACAATGATGGATTACAAACCTTGATTTTGTCAACAATTCAATGGTCAAGATAAAAGGAACGTTGGAAAGATTCAGAGGATTATCCAATGGTTATAAGTCAAATGGTAGATAGTCTGAAAACTGACCAAAAGCTTACTGACAATGTCAGTACTATGAATAGTGATAAAAAGAAAGTCAAGATAGAGACAAGTCTGAAACGACTATATTTGAATTTCAAACACAAGTCACAAGCTTCACACCTATAAATAGAGGATTCCTGACTCAGTTTGAAGATGATGAACAACATTATAATCCATACGAAGCTACCAAGATTTTGATCAAGAAAAACACCCTGCTGACATATACTGAGCTTAAATTTGCTGATCAAGAAATTTCTTCAAGTGTAACCTGCTATCAAGTTACATCAAGTATACACACTTGAAGATCTCAAGCTGTTGATCATTTCATCCTGATCAAGCTGCTAAAAACTGAATCATTTACTTGATTCAATCTTTCTTTTACAAGAAACCTGTTGAAGACAGAGAAGCCTCTTTTGGGTGTCAAGAAATGTTGTTTGTGGTGAAGCTGGTGAAGAGGCAATCCTACCCTCCAAGGACCAGTGGAATACTTTGAAGCAGCAATCCTACCTGTTTCAAGTGTTCAGTTTGGTGAAGGACAAACAGTTTAAGGATTTTTGTAACAGCAACCTCAAGAATCTCTAGTGAATTTCCTCCAACATCACAGGAGAAGAGTGGACTGACAGGATTACACCACATGGAACCACTATAAATCTTTCCTACTTTTACTTTACAACATTTACTTTCTGCATTTTAGTTTATTAGCATACTGATCACATCAACCTACTGAAACTAGCAACTGAATCACACACATACACTACTAAGTATCTAATACTTAGTATCATATTTATAACAACAAGTGACAAGGCTTAATTTGAAATATTCCCCTGCAACAAACTCAAGAACATCAATAGTCAGCAGACTACTGACCTTGCTGAGTTTGCCAACTCCAAAAGTTTTAAGTGTTAAGTTTATTCACCCCCCCTCCCCCCTCCCCCCCTCTAAACTTAACCAAAGCCTTTTCAATAGACCAAAACAATTACAACAGTTACATGATATTTTGCAAACCAAAAATTTCACACATGGAAAAGTCTAGCCGTTAAGGTTCCTATTCTGTCATGAACCGGAAGCCAAACTCGAAGGTGCGCCCCCATTAGAAGGTCAGCGAGGGACTCCAGTTATAGGGTACTTGGTCGCGAGGTCCACCCCTGCTAGAAACTCCTTCAACCGGATGGAATACATCGTGTCCGCGCCGGGGATATACAGATTTTATGGGCCATATTATCGATAAGAAGACCACAAAAATGGGCCTTGCAGTCATCTACTCCAAACACGTAACTAGCTCATACGGCAGGGCTCAGCAGCCGTATAAAAGACTCGATAAAGTCAGAAGAAGCCTTGTAATCCCGGACAGCTTGGGTAGGAGCCTCTTGAAGCCGAGCGGGGTAGGCGCGAACAGTCGCATCTAGAGCAGAGAGCTCGCCTTAGACCTTTGCAATTTGTTTGTCTAGTTCAGCCTCCCTCTCCATGTGCTAATCCATGATCTCTTGGAGATGAGTGGTGTATTCCGTCTTCATATCCTCTACTTCCTTGCTTGAGCATTTAACTGTTCCTCGAGATCCTTTATCCTCTCATCTTTGGACATCAGATCTGAGGTCCTTTTCTCATGCTCGAAGGTTGAAGGCGCGAGTCGGCAGAGAATATCTTGGCCCACCACCGATCCCAGTGCACACGCAGCATACAGTAATAATCATCTGACAAGGGTAAACGCCATAAACACAGGAAGATGAAAATTATATATCTCATGGCCTTAAAGCCTACCTCGAGCAGCTCCAAATCAGACATTTGAGAAATCTCTGGCACGGGAGCATTCGAGGAAGGTGAAGAACTGAGATCGACCTCGACCTCTACGTCCTCTCAGCGTATCTCAGATGTTCCCTCAGCTCCCCCTTTATCCGGAGTATCAGTTGCCAGACTCAACCCGTGCTTGGCCCTGCTCCTCTTTTCAGGCCTCTCCTCGACATCAACCTCCCCCAACCTAGGGCGAGAAGAACCCTGGATAAAGGGCGTCTCCAGCTTCTCCTCTTTCTTATCTTGTACTAAAGGAGATTCTGAAGAAGAAACCTCGATGACATGAGCGTCTGAGCCTCTTCTAGAGGAATAAGGCCAGCTCGGATAACAAACGACATGTGTGGGCACCAAGAGAGGATCCCATGGTCCGAGTCACAGGGACATAGCTAGCGTTCCCCTATCTGTGGCCACTCTCTCAGTTTGGCATTCCACATCCTCCCTACGGATGGGGGATTGAAGGCCGGTTAAGATCCTCACTGCAAGTAAGAAAAGTTTAGTAAATTACTAATGATAGTTGGAAACCTAAATGAATAAGGAAGTAGCAATACTCATAAACATCCTGGTTGTCATCGCTTAAGGAAACATAGGGGTCGGGGCCGGTCTGAGACAATCGGGCTACATTGATCAGCTTGGAAGAAAGCTCGCGTAACATCTACCGAGGTAGAGTCTAGAAGGGTAGGACATTCATCCTCTTGCAAAGAACTTGTCTTTCAACGTCCCAGCCAAGATCTCCCCCCGTCTCTGACAAAGAAAAAATGCCCTCGCCACTCTTTAAACTTAGGGCCATCGATGAGCATCTCTTTTACTCCCGACCGGCGAGGAAAGTGATACCATCCTTTAAGTCCAGGGCTCTGCGCAATGCGATGAAAGACCCGGAAGAGACCTACAGAGAAGCGTACTCTAACCACTCAGCACAAAATATCAAACCCCACACGGTCCTAACACCTGAATGAGCCATTTGAGCCTCGCCTATCCCGTAATGTCGCAACACAGACAAAAATTCCGGGCATAAAGTTAACCTCAGGCCGGCCTTTAACTAGGCCTCGTAAATAGCAAAGTACCTGGTGGGAGGATGCGACGAGTACGGACATGGGTCGATAGTGAGCAAAGGTGCAAATTCCTTCAGATTTACCACGTATTCACGTCAAGGGTACTCTATACTACCGGAGGAAGGTAGGTGCAACAGACAAAGGATGTAGACGCCAGTTGCGGAGGATCCCAGGGGATCTCCTCAATAACCATGAGCCTAGTCCAGGACTGCCTTATGATGGCTTTGCTCCTGGGCGAAAGAGGTTCCTCTTCAGATGAGTCGGACGAAAGTGATCTCCTCATCAACTATAATACATAGGTGATCAAGAAAGGAATGGAGTTGCGATAGAGCTCTACAATGAAAAGATAATCGCAAAGAAGTGATGGGGAAATGACAGTTGAGTTTGCCTTGGAAACCATCCAATCTAAACATGTAGGCTGTAACGCCTCGAATTCCAGGACGATTATAACTACGTTATAACGGTGACATTGCCACCTGGCACTTAAAATTCAAAAAGCTCCAAGTCTGGATGACCGAGCCGAACCGATGCTTGAGCAGATCCGAGCTAACCCTATGGGATCAGATGGATCTGGGGGACTTATAACGGAGGAGTTGGACTTATTTCTATGTTTTGATGATGAGTGCCAGACTAGCGGTTATAGTGCAAAGGAAAAAAGATGTCTAGATCAAATGTATAGGTTTATTAGAGTTTGATCTTTGACTAGGTTTGATCAAACAAGCATTATAATCAGCTGATTTATATTAGCAGACTGGTCTTTATCAGTAGGGTAGATAGGTCAGTAGACTAGTCAGGAACCTGCTGAAGACTGAAGGCTGAGGGCTCAAACTCAGTAAATGAAGGCTAAGGGATCAAACTTAGTGATTAAAGTCAAGGATATGCAGTCAAAATTTAGGCAAGTCTGTGATGACCTAAACCGATTACATATACCTTGTGTAGAAGGTCTAAGTTCCATAAGTTGGATGATGTTTGGAACTTGGTTATAATTAAAAATGTGTAATATAACTTCACAAGTAAAAGTTAGATAAAAGAAGTCTGCTGCATTGTATTTAAAACATAGCAGATATTTATTCAGCAGACTGATAGGTGTTTCAGCAGACTGATGAACCTACTGATAATATACCTCGGTTAATTCAAGATTGAATTGGAAGATTATATGGAAAATGACAGCTAACAACCACTGACTTATTAAACAAATCAGTGGTTGAGATTAAAGGACGTTGGGATGATTCAGGATTTTGTCCATTGGATATAAGTCAAGGTTGGACAGATTTGCTTTGTCAAAAGGATTACGAGCGATGTCGATCCATGAATAGTGACAGAAAGCAAGTCAAATGGGACAAAAACCAGGAACGGTTATATTTGAATTTCAAATAGAAGTCACATGCACTCCTACCTATAAATAGAGGACTTTCAACTTAGAAAAAGATGATGATTGATGAATTTTAAGAGAAAAATATAAGAGATAATTTTGAGCTGCAAGAACACCCTGCTGAACATACTGAGCTTAACCTTACTGATCCAGAGAAAATCTTCAAGTGTATTCTGTATTCAAGCTGCATCAAGTTTACACACTTGAAGACTGCAAGTTGCTGATTATATCATCCTAATCAAGCTGCTGCAACTGAATCATTTACTTGAATCAATCTTTATTTTACAAAGAACCTGCTGAAGACAGTGAAGCATCTGTTAGGTGTGAAATACTGTTGTTTGTGGTGGAGCTGGTGAGGAGGCAATCCTACCCTTCATGGACCAGTGGAAGACTTTGGAGCAGCAATCCTACATGTTCCTAGTTTTGAGTTTGTGAAGCCATAGTTATTGTTGAAGGACAAGCAACTTAGGAATCTTTGTAACAGCTACATCAAAGATCTCTATTGAATTACATCCAACATCACAGGAGAAGAGTGGACTGACAGGATTACACCTCCTGGAACCACTATAAAATCTGCCTACTTACTTTCTGCATTTACATTCTTCATTTAGCTTATTATACACATCAACCTACTGAATCTAGCAACTGAACTCACACACATACACTAATGAGTATCTAATACTTAGTATCATATTTAACAACAAGTAACAAGGCTTTATTTTTGATATAATTCCGCTGCACAAATTCAGTAAACTCAACTATCGGTGAGACTCATCGTGTATCGGCGAGGCTCTTGAGGTATCATCGGCAGAGACTCATCGAAGTTCTTGAGTTTGTTAACTCCAAAAAGTTTTAAGTGTTAAGTTTATTCACCCCCCTCTAAACTTAACCAAAGCCTTTTCAAGGGACCAACAATTGGTATCGGAGCAGTGCTTCTGTTTTGAAGTTTTCCTACTTGTTGTACTTGTGAAAATTCTTTGAAAACTCTTTCAAATTTCTAACTTTCATAAACATTGCATCATGGACAACAATCAGTATGCTAGAACAATGTTGATGTGCTCTGCTGATCGTTTTGATGAATATAAATGTCGCATGCAGGCTTATCTAGCTGCAACTCATGATGAAATGATGGATGTCCTGACAGATGGACCACTGGAGATTACTAAGTCAGTACCATTGGGTGAAGAGACATAGTACATTCCTAAACCTAAAAAGGAATGGACTGCTTAAGATAGAAAGAGAGCAAAACTGAACAACATTGCTATTGATATTATCTACAGAACTCTGGATAGCAACATGTATATAAAAGTGAAAGATTGTAAAACAGCAAAAGAACTTTGGGACAAACTACAATTGATCTGTGAAGGCACTGATGAAATAAAGAAAAATAAAATTAGTGTGGCAGAGAAGAATTTCCAAAAGTTTGAAATGAAACCGAATGAAACCATTGAACAAATGGAATCTAGGTTCAATGCAATTCTGGATGAACTCACCCTGCTGTGTGTTAATTACTCAAAAGAAGAAATGAACACAAAAATCTTGGAAGCTCTACCTGCTATAGATGAATGGAAGATGATGGTGACAGCCATAGAAGAAATGAGAAGACTGCATGAAGAGGATACATTCAAGTTATTCTCAGATCTTAAGGCATATGAATTCAAAAAGAAGTTGTCACCTACTACTGAAAAGTAAGAGCCAAAAACTACAGCACTGGCTGCTTCACATCAAGAAGAAGCATCAGAAGCTAAAGATGACTTACTGGATGAGATGCAAGATAAAATTGCACTACTGAGCAAGAAGATCAGAATAATGAAAGGTGGTAAGGGGTCTCCAAGGAATTTCAACAAGAAATTCAGTGAAAAAAAGAAAGAAGAACCAAAGAAAGACAATGATTATCTATGTTTTCATTGCAAGAAACCAGGACACTTCAAACCTGAATGTCCTGAGTTAAAACAAAATAAGGAACCTGATTATATGTGCTTCAATTGCAAAGAACCTGTACATATAAGACCAGACTATCCAGACCTACAGAAGACCAAAAGCCAACAAAGGAGATATGGCAAGAAGGCTATGGTTGCTAAAGATGAATCAGGGTATGAAGTGGAATCTGAAAAGGGAAATAAATCAGATGACACATCATTGGTTGCTAAAATGGAAGATTATGCATTAATGGCTAATATGGATGAGACAGAGGGGGTATACAATACTGTATCAATTAACACTCCTGCTGGAAGTGATTGTGAATCAACTTGTGGTTAAAATCCTAGAAACTCTTACAATGAAGAAGCTTTGGATGCCATCCTCAATCAACTGAGGAAAATACAATCTGGTTATGAAATTGTGAAGGCTGAAAAAGAAGCTCTTCAAGTAGAAGTTGAAAGATTGAATGCTGAATTAAGGGTTCTCAAAGGTAAGGAAAAAGATGTTGGACATAACCAGTATAAGCCTGCTGAACATCCAGTAGCCTCTAAATCTGCTGATCCATCTTGTTCCTCTACTGCATACAAATCTGGAAAGCCTTATGGTGATAGAACATGGCTTGGATTTGGAACTCAACAATCCAAAAAGAGTGGATCCAAAGAAGGCTCTGAACCTAGTGCGAGGTGGTCCTAAGATTGTACTTGCACAAGATCCAACTCCCAGTAAGGTTGCTGAGGCAGTAAAACCTTCTGAGAGTGCTTCAAAGAAGCAAAATCAGAAGTCAAAGAAGTCCACAGCTCCTAATAAAAAGAATAAATCCAAATATAGGACTGATGTGCCTTCTAGACCTACTGATAGCAGACCTGCTACCAAGTCTACTGGACCACAAAGAGGCAAGAACCAGAAACATTCCAAAGATAAGAATCCTAAACCTAAAAATGTTAATCGTTCTAGGGACACTTATCTCAGGGGGAAAGGTAGACTGTTCCCTACTGATGATGATTGGAATGTTCCTGTATCTAATGATAGAAACATCAAGTATAACCATGCTGCTAGGGTAAAGCCTAAGCAATGGAATCAGCAAAGGACTCAGCAGACTCCATACTACAGGGTTGTTCCTAATAGACAGCAAACTAATGGTTATGCTAATGCTTCTAACAACAAAAGTCACTTCAAACAGCATTATAAACCAAAAGGCCAGAAAACATATGTGAATCCTACAGAATCTACTGTTAAAACTTATGGATGTGTGGAATACATGTATGAACCAAAGTATGACACTTTTAGGAGAAGACCTTATGGAAACATCCCAGGGGTCATGCATACCATTGACCATTGTGGATCCAAACAGGTTTGGGTACCTAAAATGTATTAACTTTGTTTTGTAGGGTGTCTTGTACTTTGACAGTGGATGTTCCAGACATATGACAATGAATAAACATTGTTTGTCAAATTTTGTGGCAAAGGATGGTCCAAGGGTGAATTTTTGCAACAAAAATACACCTGGATATACAAGAGGATATGGCAAACTTGTGAGGAATGGACTTACAATCAAGAATGTTGCATATGTTGAAGGACTGGACTACAACTTGCTAAGCACGGGTCAATTCTGTGATATGGGATTCAAGGTCACTTTTGACAAAAACAACTGCATTGTCATCAGTGAAAGAGGTGATCAAGTTGTATTGGCTGGCAGCAGACAACAAAACATGTACATTGTGGACTGGTCTACTGCAGTTCCAGAAACCTGCTTGATTGTGCATACCAAATCAGAAATCAACTGGTTATGGCACAAGAAATTAAATCACTTAAATTTTCATGACATCAATCAGTTGGTGAAGAAGAAACCGGTGATTGGTTTACCTGAGATCACATTCAAGAAAGATACTATATGTGATGCATGTCAGCAAGGTAAACAGACCAAATCAAGCTTCAAATCAAAGACTAAGCAATCAACTAATAGAGTCTTGGAGCTGATGCATATGGTTCTTTTCGGACCAGTTACACCAACAAGTGTTACAGGAAAGAAATACACCTTAGTGGTTGTGGATGATTATTCTAGATACACTTGGGTGGTATTTATGAACAAGAAAAGTGAAACACTCAAGATGATGCCTGATCTTTTGAAGAGATTACAATATGAGAAAAGCTTGACAGTAGTAAAGATAAGATCAGACAAGGGTACTGAGTTTCTTAATAAAGTTATAAGAGAATATACTGTGAACAGAATGGTGTACTACATCAACTTGCTGTTGTTGGTACACCTCAGCAGAATGGGGTTGCTGAAAGAAGAAACAGGACTTTAAAGGAAGCAGGAAGGACTATGATTTGTGAAGCATTGCTACCTGAAAGGTATTGGGCTGAAGCAGTTAATACAGAATGCTATACACAAAACAGAACCTCAGTGAACAAGAAGCTGGTGAAGACACCTTATGAGATTTGGAATGGAAGAAAACCAAATATATCTTATTTCCATCCATATGGAAGTAAAAGTTTCATCTTGAATCATAAGGAACATTTGAAGACATTCCAACCTAAATCAGATGAAGGAATTTTCTTGAGATACTCTTCAGTCAGCAAGGCATTCAGGGTACTGAACAAGAGGTCACTGAAACTCGAAGAAACAATACATGTTGTGTTTGATGAACCTAAGTTCAATGGTATGGAAGATGAAGGTTGTGAACCTGCTGGGAACTTACAAGTCACTGACCCAGATGGTGTTGAAGTTTTGGAAAGATTTAATGACTTAAAAGTTTCTGATTCTGCCCCTGCTGAACACCCTGCTGGTGACACTACTGATGCAACAACTGAAGCAGTTCAAGGATCTGTTGAACCCCATGTTGAAGAAACAGTAGAACCTACTGAAGATGAAGTTCCTGAGAGTCAATCTAACCAGAATCCATAATGGTTAAAGGATCACCCTGCTGAACAAGTCATTGGCAACATTCTGCAAGGTGTAAAGACTAGAAGACAATTAGAAGCTATGTTCACATGTTTTCTTTCTCAAGTTGAACCTAAAGTTGTTGAAGAAGCAATTTCAAATCCAGATTGGATAATTGCTATGCAAGAAGAATTAAATGAATTTGAAAGAAATCAAGTTTGGACACTAGTTGAAAGGCCTAGTCATGTGTTCAGGGTAAATTTGTAGTGTTTTTAATGATATATTTTACATCAATTTCCCTAGTATATGGATGTTTTTCATAGAAATCGAGCTTATAATCGATTAATTGAGTAAATAGTGTTTTTAACAGGTTAATTGCAAAATGTAACGATTTATGTGCTTAAATTGGGATTTTATGTTATTTTGGGATTGTGTTACGCTTTGGTATATTTTCCTATGTTATAGATACATATTTTGGCATGCAAGAGGATTAAATGATGAGGTTTTGCATGGAAGTGAAGTGAAATGGAAGGAAGATGGAGATAAAGCTTGGAATGAAGCTTTCAAGCAGCCGAACTTCCGATGCAGTTCTTGATATGATATACACTGATTTGACTCTCGACCTCAAGAGAAGATTTGTAGGGCTTGAAGGGAGGATTCTACAGGATTTTGAATCACTTCATTCCGACTTATGAGGCCCGAGATATGAGCGTTACAAGTTTGGATGCTGTTGCTGAAACTAGTGGAAAATCCCGAAATATATTCGGAATACGACGGGCTAATCAAAAAGGCGTTTTCTGAAGAAGAGTCCTTAATGAAAGTTGTAGAGTTTTCCGAGAGCTTAATTATGACATTCGGATCATAATTTTTTGAGGTCTACAACTCAAGATATGAATTTTAGAAGTTTGAGTCCAGAGTTGAACTAGCGTTTGGAAGCCTAATTTCGATCTGAGCCTTGACTTTCCATCGAGACGAACGTTTGCAAGCGTCCACCCTCCGTCCATCTCGGCGGGGATGGGCGTCGAACCAACACTCAAAGAAAACCGACATTCGATAATTGCGCGGCCGACTTAGGATTTTAAACCCTAATGGAAAATAATTATTTAGCCGCATAAAATACATGGAAGCAAATTACATTAACATTACCCCACCCGCCTTTGAATTGATATATATATGCGCAAGTATTAATCCATAATTCATCCCATAATTATAATAATTCACCAAATTATTCTTGCACATTACAAAGACAAAAAGCGTGGCTGTTTTGAGTCTCAAGGCCGGTCACCCGAGCTTTGTGCTCGGGTGATCCGGGTTAGATTAGGATGTCGTTTTTCTTCCGTTTTCGATTCATTGATTCAATCATGTACCAAACTACGTGAGTTTATTTATTTAATTTATTCAGTCCTTATTCGTTTTTTTATGATCTTTAATTTATTTTGTATCGTTCTATGATTTTGATGCTATGATGTGAATTAGATTGAGAGATCAGTTTGCTATTGATACGTTTACAACATACGGAAGTTGCGTAGACTAGATCACCATAGAAAGATAGGATCTTTAATCATTAATTATGTGACAAATTAATTGGTTAATTATCTAGGTTGTTAGATTCTAAAATACGAGAGTTAACCTGAATCTACACCAAGTTTTGTTTGGTAAATCGATCTCAACATTCGGAAGAGGAGAGATCGATAATTGAATTCACTAAGGAATTAAGAATTCATAGCTTGAGAAACGGATTCACTAAGGAATTAGGGGTTTGTGTCTCGTGTAAAGGTTAAACCACAATTTGAATTAAAATCATGAGATGAACTAGGATTGAGATCACTTGGTTTGTGCACTGTTTGATCCCATGTATCCTTAGTTTAGGTTTTTATTATTTGTTCTAGCTTAGATTTATTTTAGTTGTTCTTTGAGTTTTTATGTTTAATCTTTCGTTTATTTGTTTTCTTGAGTAACAATTGAGAGGATTAATAAAACTAGATTCAACTTCCCTTTTCCCTGAGGATCGATACCCGTACTTATCCCACTTTACTAGCAACTACCCGGTATTCGGCCGGTTAGGAGGTAGTTTTGCATGATAGTATAGGTTTATAAATTTTCTTTTGTTTTAATGATGCAAAATCTCTCCAACAAAATTGGCGCCGTTGCCGGGGAATAGGTGTCATGTTGAATCTGATCTTGTTATTTCCCGATTTTGTTACGTTTATTTTTCGTTTTAATAAAGTATGGTTTACCAAATCGAGAGTTTTTATTTTTGCCGTGTTTCGATAACCGTTGGGTTAAGAATGTGCAAAAAGTTTTTTACTCGATTTGTGAAACGTGAACTATATGTTTGTTTGTGTCTAGTCTAACCCTCTGTGCTTTAATTTGATGTGGCTGCTCTGTGATATTTGATGTATGATCTTTTAAGAAATTAGGGTTTGCTGTGTTTTCCTGCGTTTCTGTGCAAAATTCGATGCTTGGACGGGCGTCCAAGTAAGTGAACGCCGTCCAGCCCCTAACTTGCGGTGAAAAAGCGGTTGGGAGTATGAGCGCCGTCCGTCGAGAAAGGTTTCAACGCTGTTACGAGTTGAAGGATCGAGGCGGGCGTCGGAATTCGAGCGCCCGTCTGGAGGTTTTCCGAGCAAGCGGCGTTTGAAAAGATGAACGTTCGTCGATTACGAGCGCTAAGTGAGCGTTAAATCGTCCGGTTGATCCAGTTACGGTTTTCTTGATTTTATTTTTAATGCTTTTATTTGATGTGGATTTTTCATTCGAGCTTCTGTGGCTAATTGATGTTTACATAGATGTCCTGAACTTATATATTTTTACCTTTCCATCTATGAATCCATGTTAGATAATTGATCAATTCCTTATATGCATGATTCATCTATGCAAGTTATAGTTACTGTCGGTTCTCGTATGCTATAACTGGTCTTATTGTTATTTAGTAGCTAATGTCGGTTTCGTATGCTACATACATTTATGATGAATCTTTTAAGCTTTGAGACTTATGTGCTTCCTTGTTGTTTTTGTAGTTCATATGGGTAGCTACTGTCGGTTTTCCGTATGCTACGTCCAGTCCATATGAGATATATCTGCTTAGTATAGCTAACTGTTGGTTTCCATAATGCTATCACTTTTGACGAGTCTTAAGGCGCGTCTACACTGCATGTAATGAAACGAGATCTTGTGCGTTTATCGTAACTTTGTCATTATTTGGTAGAGCGTTTATTTTATACATGTCGTGTTGCAAATGAGTGGGCTAGTTTTCTTTCTTTTATTTTCTTTTATTTTTGCATATCATATAGGTGCATATCATTTAGTTGCATGTCATCTAGTTGCATTGTTTTTTATTTTTCTTTTATTTTTCCTGAGTGTAGTTAATCGTCGGTTTCCGTAATACTACCTCGTTTTTTATGATGGTTCTTGTTGGTTTTCCATATGCCATCATTATTTTAGTATTGCATATCACGTAGGTTGCATTGTAATTTTTATCCATTTAGATTTCACCTAGCCTACTATTATTCATATGTGCTTTATTGTGAGTTACTGTCGGTTTCCGTCGCTCACATTTTTATTGATGAACTTTATAAGCTTCTGTGGCTTACGCTTAGATGTCCTGTGTTTTACCTGGTTGGTAATTTTTCCATCTGAGCTATTCTATCTTGTGCTTATATCTTCTCTTTCACTCTCATGTTGTTATATTTCTCCCCTATCCCCGAGGTATTTCATGTTTGTCAAGTGTGCAGGGTGTTTGCATTAGCAATTGTGCGCTTTTAGATGAAGCCAGTTTTTCCGGTGGATGGTCCACAGTTCTTGGCTTTCATCCACCATTTTGGGATCGACTCATGACCACTTCCAGACTTGCACCTTTGAACTACAATCAGCTAAGTACTTTATCTTTTCTTTAATTCTTCACAACTTGAGGACAAGTTGCAATCTAAGTGTGGGGGAGAGGATGGTTTATATGTATCTATGAGTCGTTTGCTCAATTTCTGTTATACTTCTATAAAAAAGTGCTAAATTTTCAAAAATTTTGTTTAGTCTGAGTAACATTTCAACCGGCATGCTAGTTTTATAATCTGGCACCTTTAGTTGTTATCATGAGTCATATCATGTTACGAGAATAGGTTTAGTAAGTCGATACTCACTTGAACTTCATTTCACGAACCTATTAGATGAAGAGCCAAATATAGAATAGTTTCCGGTTAGTTAAAGGAAAGTTAATTCTTGATACAGATAACACTTATTTAGCATTAATGAAAGTTAAAAACTTGTGCTATACTCACAGTTAGAATCTCAGTACCTTAGTGTTCTTGAGAACTTTGAGAGTCTTGAATGTGTTAGAAATATATTTGACCGAGAGTTTCCAAAGAGTTTGAAAAATATAAAAATATATATATCTATAAATAATAAATGCATAGAATTTCTTTGTGGGAATTTTGTTTGTAACCATCACCTCGAGTCCATTTGGATACTGCCCCAATTGGGGAGTGTGGTTTACCTTGGACAGTAAGGGATTGAGTGATCTCAGGGTGACTGCCTCTAATGTAGGGGAGTGTGTTATACTTTTGAGACGCGACGATTGGAAATATAAAATATACGTTTTTTGGAATTCTAGGTCAAGTTGATCTAAACCCAGTAGAGACCCGAAAGGTATTTTCTTGGTACTAAGCAAGGGAATTTAGTTGTGAGTTAGTTACTATGTTCTTGGTAATTAGTTTTTGTTAGGTAAGTGCTGTAGATAGAATGAAGTTTTCGTTTAGTTGACCGGATAACTGTTAGTGCTTGATGTATTATATCAAGAGAGGATCGGTGGAAGTTTAGTAGGTTCTGCACACACAACACCGAGTGAGGTCGATTTGCTGAATACTAGCTTGTCATGATTTTGACTATATCTCGTGTCAGGTTATGTGGATTCTTGATGGTATGTTCTTGCTTTGTTTTACTCGAGGACGAGCAAAAGTTTAAGTGTGGGGGTGTTGTTCAGGGTCAATTTGTAGTGTTTTTAATGATATATTTTACATCAATTTCCCCCGTATATGGATGTTTTTCATAGAAATCGAGCTTATAATCGATTAATTGAGTAAATAGTGTTTTTAATAGGTTAATTGCAAAATGTAACGATTTATGTGCTTAAATTGGGATTTTATGTTATTTTGGGATTGTGTTACGCTTTGGTATATTTTCCTATGTTATAGATACATATTTTGGCATGCAAGGGGATTAAATGATGAGGTTTTGCATGGAAGAGAAGTGAAATGGAAGGAAGATGGAGATAAAGCTTGGAATGAAGCTTTCAAGCAGCCGAACTTCCGATGCAGTTCTTGATATCATATACACTGATTTGACTCTCGACCTCAAGAGAATATTTGTAGGGCTTGAAGAGTGGATTCTACAGGATTTTGAATCACTTCATTCCGACTTATGAGGCCCGAGATATGAGCATTACAAGTTTGGATGCTGTTGCTGAAACTAGTGGAAAATCCCGAAATATATTCGGAATACGACGGGCTAATCAAAAAGGCATTTTCTGAAGAAGAGTCCTTAATGAAAGTTGTAGAGTTTTCCGAGAGCTTAATTATGACATTCGGATCATAATTTTTGGAGGTCTACAACTCAAGATATGAATTTTAGAAGTTTGAGTCCAGAGTTGAACTAGCGTTTGGAAGCCTAATTTACGATCTGAGCCTTGACTTTCCATCAGACGAACGTTTGCAAGCATCCACCCTCCGTCCATCTGAGCAGGACGGGCGTCCAGGCCAAAACTCAGCAAAACCGACATTCAGTAATTGCGCAGCCGACTTAGGATTTTAAACCCTAATGGAAAATAATGATTTAGCCGCATAAAATACAAGGAAGCAGCCGACATTAACATTACCCCAGCCGCCTTTGAATTGATATATATATGCGCAAGTATTAATCCATAATTCATCCCATAATTATAATAATTCACCAAATTATTCTTGCACATTCAAAGACAAAAGCGTGGTGTTTTGAGTCTCAGAGCGATCACCCGAGCCTTGTGCTCGGGTGATCCGGGTTAGATTAGGATGTCGTTTTTCTTCCATTTTCGATTCATTGATTCAATCATGTACCAAACTACGTGAGTTTATTTATTTAATTTATTCAGTCCTTATTCGTTTTTTTATGATCTTTAATTTATTTTGTATCGTTCTATGATTTTGATGCTATGATGTGAATTAGATTGAGAGATCAGTTTGCTATTGATACGTTTACAACATACGGAAGTTGCGTAGACTAGATCACCATAGAAAGATAGGATCTTTAATCATTAATTATGTGACAAATTAATTGGTTAATTATCTAGGTTGTTAGATTCTAAAATACGAGAGTTAACCTGAATCTACACCGAGTTTTGTTTGGTAAATCGATCTCAACATTCGGAAGAGGAGAGATCGATAATTGAATTCACTAAGGAATTAGGAATTCATAGCTTGAGAAACGGATTCACTAAGGAATTAGGGGTTTGTGTCTCGTGTAAAGGTGAAACCACAATTTGAATTAAAATCATGAGATGAACTAGGATTGAGATCACTTGGTTTGTGCACTGTTTGATCCCATGTATCCTTAGTTTAGGTTTTTATTATTTGTTCTAGCTTAGATTTATTTTAGTTGTTCTTTGAGTTTTTATGTTTAATCTTTCGTTTATTTGTTTTCTTGAGTAACAATTGAGAGGATTAATAAAACTAGATTCAACATCCCTTTTCCCTGAGGATCGATACCCGTACTTATCCAACTTTACTAGCAACTACCCGGTATTCGGCCGGTTAGGAGGTAGTTTTGCATGGTATTATAGGTTTATAAATTTTCTTTTGTTTTAATGATGCAAAATCTCTCCAACATCATGCTAATATCATTGGTACTAAATGGGTATACAGAAACAAACTTGATGAATCTGGTACCATTGTAAGGAATAAGGCCAGACTAGTTGCAAAGGGCTATTCTCAAGTAGAAGGAATATATTTTGATGAAACATATGCACCTGTTGCAAGATTGGAAGCTATCAGATTATTCTTGGCACATGCTGCATATAAAAACTTCAAAGTATATCAAATGGATGTCAAACGTGCTTTCTTGAATGGCATTCTAGAGGAGGAAGTGTATGTTCAGCAACCTCTTGGATTTGAAGTTAAAGATCAAGAAAATAAAGTGTATAGACTCAACAACGCACTTTATGGATTGAAACAACCACCAAGAGCTTGGTATGAGACACTATCTCAATTCTTGGTGGACAATGGTTTTACACAAAGCACCATTGACAAGACTCTTTTCAGAATCAGTGAAGGGGACAGCACCCTGCTGGTCCAGATTTTTGTTGATGACATAATCTTTGGTTCTGAAAATGAATTACTATGTGAGAAGTTTGCAAATATAATGAAGAGCAAATTCCAAATGAGTATGATAGGAGAAATGAACTACATTTTGGGATTGCAAGTCAAACAGTTGAAAGATGGAATCTTCATTCATCAAACCAAGTACACTAAGGAGCTGCTGAAGAAGTTTGGTATGGAAAAAAAGAACCAAGATATCAACTCCTATGAGTACAAATATCAGATTGGATGAAGATAAAGAAGGCAAATATGTTGATCAGACCTTATACAGAAGGATGATAGGCAGTCTGCTGTACCTCACTTGCCAAATGGACTGATATATCCTTTCTTTGTAGAGTGTTTGTGCAAGATTTCAATCTAAACCTAAAGAAAGTCACTTAGGTGCAGTCAAGAGAGTTCTCAAGTATCTAAAAGAGACTTTGGGAGTAGGGATATGGTATTCCAAGGATGGAAGCTTCAAAGTTATATCCTACTCAGATTCTGATTATGCTGGATGCAAGATTGATAGAAAAAGCACCACAGGAACTTGTCATTGAATGGGAAATAGACTGGTTTCCTGGTTTAGCAAGAAACATAACTCAATATCAACTTCCACTGCTGAAGTTGAATACATTGCTGCAGGAAGTTGCTGTGCACAAGTACTTTGGCTAAGACAACAATTAAGGGATTATGGAATAGAGGAGAAAGAAATTCCAATAATGTGTGACAACACAAGTGCAATTGCAATCACAGAAAATCCTGTTTTGCACTCAAGAACCAAGCACATTGATGTAAGACATCACTTTATAAGAGATCATGTTGAAAAGAAGGATGTGGTGGTTCTGTATGTCCCTACTGAAGATCAACTTGCTGATATTTTCACTAAACCACTGGATAGTGAAAGAATTGCTAAACTATGGACTGAACTTGGAATTATCAAAGTTGACTGATAATCAGCAGTGTACTGGAATTCACCAAGGGGATTAGTCTTTGCTATGTTGGGTGAGCTCTCTTAGCAGATTAGTCATTGGTATCAACAATCCATGTACTTATTGTTGGACAATTGAGCAAATGAGGTTGCCAAGGGGATCTTTGTCATGTTGGGCGAGCTCACTTGACAGATCAGTCATTGGTATTAAACTTCATCTTGTATTATCAGTTGGACAATACAAAGGATTTAACCATCAGCAGAGTGACCTTATCAACACACTGCTGACACTATGTCAGCAGGCTGCTGAACCAACCCTACTGATGACAAGCCTACTGAATATTACGTTACACAATCAAACTTATTAAAGTCAAAAAGCAGATTAGCGGGATATTTAGTTCATCCTTTATAACTGGAGTTAACACGATCCAACGGTTACAAACGTTATGGAGAAGAAATAGGCCACGTGTCAAGATAGCAGTTACTCAGATTAATCGTGGTTAATGTGGATGTACGTACACTGACAGTTACAACCACTCTCTGTCTTTATATACAGACCTATACACAGATGAAACACTCTACTGCAAATCTGTTTATATCTCTATTTTTACACTGTGTGAACACAGATTTACAAACTTTCTTCTTCATCTTTTTCTCTTAACAATGGCCGAAAAGATTGACATTCAGATTGGAACAAGTCAAAGTGTTTGAGGCTTTGTTGTTGATGCTAATAAAACTGAACTAGCAATCAACATTGGTCGAAGAATAAGGAGGTATGAAGGTCTGGAAAATGTGCTTAACATAAGACTGGAAACAATCTCATACACAAATCTTGTGAGCTTTTGGAAGAACGTCATGATAAAAGAAGGAAGTGAGGCATTCAAAACAACTGTGAATGCCCAGGAGATTGAGATTTCCCCAAGTCTACTGAAGGAAGTTTTTGGTTTTGAAGAAGTAGTAGATGGTCCAGTAAATCCTGAGGAAATGGGATTGTCCAAGATGAATTTTGTTGATAAAATCAAGACAAATAAAGACACCAAATCAATTCCATGCAACAATGTTAAATACATTGGGAATGAGTACAACCTGCTGAGCAAAATCATTGCAAAGAATATATTAGGGCTGGTTGGAAGTATGGATACCCTGTCAGGACCCAAGATAGAGCTGTTGATGATTATTTGCAGAAGCATGAAGTTTGATTGGGCTGGGTATTTCATTCATTACATGAATAAGGTTGCAAAAGAGGAAAGAGAAGGAAAGAGGAAATCCAAGGCCTTTCCCTTAGGATTAATGGTTCAGACCCTGCTGAATCATTTGGAGATTCCTGATGTAGCACCTAAAAAGATTAATCAATCCAGATACAAGAAAGAGATTGATTATACTATCCCTGGTCATGATGATGAAGAAGGTGTTGCTGAGGCTGCTGATAGTGATGATGATGGTAATGATGGTGATGTTGGTGGTGAGCAGGTCAAGCAAACTGTTAAGAAATCTGTTAAACCTGCTGTACCAAAGAAATATACTGATAAAAGAAAGGCTGTTGATACAAAGAAGATTACTGAGATGATAAAGCCTAAAAGAACAAGGAAGCAAACAGCACAGACTACTAAGTCTGCTGATGGTCCAGCTGAAGTTGAGATTACTGACCCTGTTGTAGCTGCTAGAAAAACTGTTGTTGAGATCTTAAGGGAACAACAGAAAGAAGCCAGTAGAAAGAGGAAGTCTACTATAATTGAAATTGAAGATGAGCCACTTTCCAAGAGAATGAAAGAGATTACTCGTAAAAAGAAACATGGAAAGGGAAAAAAATTGAAAATCTTAGAGGCTCAAAGGGCACAAGAAGAAGATGAAGCAGTAGAAAAAGAAGTAGAAGCAGCAGGATAGGCTATTGATGCTGAGCCATTGACTATTATCAAGCCTACTGAGGATGCATAGGTTGTTCTTGAGCAACCTGCTGGAGAGTCACATCAATCTACAGAGACTGAACCTGCGGTTGATGTTGTTTAATCCTCACCTGCTAAGGCTGCTGAGCCTACTGAAAGTGAACATGTTGTTGTTGAGCAATCTGTTGGAAAAACACAGCAGTCTGCTGCACCAGAGCCTGCTGTGGTGAGTGGAACATTGGTACAAGACCCTGCAATTCCTACAATAGTTCAGGCGGAAGAACGGTCTGTTGTTAACCCTGCTAATGAGCATATAAGTCAGGGGGAACCCAGTGTTATGCAAATGGAGGTAGTAGGGACCAATATTCAATCTGAGCAACCTACTGACCTTTATACATCTATTGAAGACACCTTGAGTTTGCTTGTTGGGACCTTTGGAGGTCATCAAGCTAATGAAACAGCTCTTAGAAAGCCAACTATGCCATATGAGAAGGCGTCTAAGAAGGACAAAATAGATCCTAACTTTAGGAAAGTGCAAAATTATTTCCAATGGAAGTTTGGATTCTACAAGAAACAAAAACCTGCTGCTGATCCAATGAGTGGATTTGAAGGATGGGCTTTTGATCAGCTGGGTGTGGACAGCCTACTGGACTTGATAGATACAACCTTGCTGCAATCTAGGCTGATGGATCTATTGAATGAAGGAAAGAAAAGTGGAGCAATTATGTTCAGAGATCCAAAGTACACACAAGATAGTGATTCATCTGACTCTGATGATGATTCCCCTATGTTCCCTTGGGAGACAAGTAGAGTGGCTAAAGAAACAACCACTGAAGCCACTGGTCAAGGGACCACTATTGATGCAGAAGCTGAACCCACTGATGTTGATAGGTCTACTGAGGGCTAGCAGACTGGAGAGATGGATGAGGATCTGCAGGATCTCACCATGGATGATCTGGAGGCATTGATCAATGATGGAATAAGTGGTGCTGCAAATAGGTTGGTTGGTGAATCCTCTACTTTACTTGTTGAAGAACCTATTGCACAATCTGAAGATCAACAGAGTGCTGATTTGGATGATGAGAGGGTTACTGTCCACAGTGAACCCAGTGCCAGTTCAGAGGAATCAATTCAATATCAACACTGGATTGACACTGAGGGAACTCTATCCAAAACTGCCCTTATCCTAACCAAAATTGGTCATGCTGAAGGATATCAAGTGGATCATGAGGCTGTACTCAACCCTCAAAGGTTAGAACAGGAGGTACATGTTGCTGAGTTTCAAACAGCACCTGAACAAAGGTTTGAACCAGAGGTACATGTTGCTGAGTTACAAACAGCACCTGGACACAGGTTGGACCAATCTTTGGGTTTGGCGGAAACCCCTGCTGTTGTTGTTGTTGAAGAGGTTGCTGTAGTGGAGCCTACTGGAGACAAGGCCACTGTAGGGAAAGATAGTCAGCAGGTTGATGTTGTTAATGAAGAAGAACTGCTGGACTATGATTACAGTGATGAAGAGTTTCAAATATTTGGGGAGGAAGATGTTGCTGAAGAACCTGCACAAGATCCAATAATGGAAGATATTCTTGGTGCTATGGTTAAGGAAGGACCTGCCCCTGCTGGGAGAGATATGAGTAGAGCAGTGGTCATCAGCAGACAAAGGGCACAATATCTTGTAGAAGAGCCTGCTGATGGTACTGATGGAAGAATGACTGGTGAAGTGCCAGTAGAAGTGTTGAATGAGTTGAGGACTGTCAGGAATGACATGCAACAGTTAAGAACTCAATTGATAGACAAGATCAATGATTTCAAGAACTTATGAAGCTGGTAAATGACAACAGACAATCTACTGACACAGTTGCTTCAAATTTCACATCTACTCAAAATGCTGTAAATGATATGATGCTAGATGTGAGGGGAATCCGGCAAGGAAATACACTGAAGGAAAAGTTTTTGAAAGACAAACTTGCATCTATCCATCAAAAACTTGATACACTTGCTGAAACACCCAAGCCTGCTGAGGCTGCTGGAACATCTCAACCTACTGGATTGGATCCTAAGCTTACTGAAAGGATCAATCTCATCGGAGCGAACTTTGCAATCAAGGATTTCTGCAGTTTGATACAAGAACGGAGATTATGGAAGGACAACTGAGTAATCTGATTATCACACAGGAGAGTGTTCATGGTCTACTGTCCCGTTTTGTTGATGATGTCACTAAGGGGGAAGAGGGCCCAGCAGCAGTAGCAAAAGAGGCTGCAAGGATTTTTGCCAAGAAGAAATGGGAGAATGAGATAAATGCATTCGGGGAACCTGCACCTGGCAGAGTTCAACTTACTGATGATCTCCTTAAACAATACAAGAATGAGTACTATAACAGGAGGAAACCTTACCATGACAAGGGATTTCAGGAAGGTCTAAACTAAATCTTGGGATTGAAGTTTTGGGAAGCAAGGGTTAGAGCCTTGAGGGAATGTTTTAAAGGTGGAAGAGTTGGAAGAGGTGGAAGAAGTGGTAGAGGTGAAATGAGTTTGCCTATCACAAAATCTAAGGACTCACTGAATGAATTTAAAGAGCTTTACATGAGAATGAGATTCAGAGTCAATCAAATCAACCTCATTCTACCTGAAGCTTGGAAGTGGTGGAAGGAAGTGAACTCCTACATTGACTTCACTTTGATTGAAAATGAATGGATGAGAGAGATGATAGAAGAAATAAGAGCTTATCAAGAACAAGCTGAAAAAGCAAGAGAAGAAAGAGAAAGAAGACAGTACATCAGCATAATTATCTGTTTTATCTTTGTTGATGCTAGACTATAATAACTTGAACAAATGTTTATAATGAAAGATGACTGAAATTTGTTCTGTTTTTGTTTTAATCTTTTTGCTTTGCTGTTAGGTGAGGGTAATGGCATCAACACCACAAAGGGGGAAATTGTTGGACTTATTTCTATGTTTTGATGATGAGTGCCAGACTAGCTGTTATAGTGCAAAGGCAAAAAGATGACTAGATCAAATATATAGGTTTATTAGAGTTTGATCGTTGACTAGGTTTGATCAAACAAGCACTGTAATAGTCAGCTAATTTATATCAGCAGACTGGTCTTTATCAGTAGGGTAGATAGGTCGATGAGACTAGTCGTGAACTTGTCAAGATCAAGGTTGAGGGCTCAAACTCAGTAAATGAAGGCTAAGGGATCAAACTTAGTGATTAAAGTCAAGGATATGCAATCAGAATTTAGGCAAGTCTGTGATGACCTAAACTGATTACATATACCTTGTGTAGAAGGTCTAAGTTCCATAAGTTGGATGATGTTTGAAACTTGTTTATAATTAAAAAGGTGTAATCTAACTTCACAAGTAAAAGTTAGATAAAAGAAGTCTGCTGCATTGTATTTAAAACATAGCAGATATTTATTCAGCAGACTGATAGGAGTTTCAGCAGACTGATGAACCTGCTGATAATATACCTCGGTTAGTTCAAAATTGCATTGGAAGATTACATGGAAAATGACAGCTAACAACCTCTGACTTATCAAACAAATCAGTGGTTGAGATTAAAAGGACATTGGGATGATTCAGGATTTTATCCAATGGATATAAGTCAAGGGTGGACAGACTGCACTGTCAAAAAGGATTCTGACAGTGTCAGTCTTATGAATAGTGACAGAAAGCAAGTGAAATGGGACAAAAACCAGGAACGGTTATATTTGAATTTCAAATAGAAGTCACATGCACTCCTACCTATAAATAGAGGACTTTCAACTAAGAAAAAGATGATGATTAAAGAATTTTAAGAGAAAAATATAAGAGATAATTCTGAGGTGCAAGAATACCCTGCTGAACCTACTGAGCTTAACCTTACTGATCCAGAGAAAATCTTCAAGTGTATTATGTATTCAAGCTGCATCAAGTTTACACACTTGAAGACTGCAAGCTGCTGATTATATCATCCTAATCAAGCTGCTGCAACTGAATCATTTACTTGATTCAATCTTTATTTTACAAAGAACCTGCTGAAGACAGTGAAGCATCTGTTAGGTGTGGAAGACTGTTGTTTGTGGTGAAGCTGGTGAAGAGGCAATCCTACCCTTCAAGTACTAGTGGAAGACTTTGGAGCAGCAATCCTACATGTTCCTAGTTTTCAGTTAGTGAAGCCATAGTTATTGGTGAAGGACAAGAAACTTAGGAATCTTTGTAACAGCTACATCAAAGATCTTTAGTGAATTACCTCCAGCATCACAGGAGAAGAGTGGACTGGCAGGATTACACCACCTGGTACCACCATAAAATCTGCCTACTTACTTTCTGCATTTACATTATGCATTTAGCTTATTATACACATCAACCTACTGAATCTAGCAACTGAACTCACACACATACACTACTGAGTATCTAATACTTAGTATCCTATTTAACAACAAGTAACAAGGCTTTATTTTTTATATAATTCCGCTGCACAAATTCAGTAAACTCAACCATCAGTATACTACTGTGTATCAGCAGGCTGTTGAAGTTGTTGAGTTTGTTAATTCCAAAATTTTTTAAGTGTTAAGTTTATTCACCCCCCCCCCCTCCCCCCCCTCTAAACTTAACCAAAGCCTTTTCAAGGGACCAACAGGAGGTTAGATCAGCACTTCGCAAAACGTCATCCCTACAAGGGATCTAACAATAATTGAAAGAAAGAAGTCCACGCTTAAAGGGGCAAGAGCCCTAAGAGTCCGGACTGAGCACCGTCCTACTTTGTCCCGACCTCGGCAGGTTGGTCGAGACCTAAGATCTACCTACTCGTGCCCGGCCTTACACGTTGGCCTAAGTCCATCTCAGACAAAAGTCCTTGCGTGCCAACTAAAATCAGATAAATATGGGAAGAATCCTTAATCATAACTACTCTGATTCTAGCATTTAAATATGCCCATAATTATCTCCTAAAATCAATGAGGTCAAATCATCATTATCTTTTGCCTTAGGGGGCACAAAATAGGAGTCCACCATAGACACACCACACACAACACTATGGCACATGCCTTAAACCACCACAAAACCCCCTGTTTCACCTCTATTTTTAGGGTTCTGCCTTAAACAGATTGTCACTTAGAAGGATATGTCCTCAGATTTATAAATTGATGATTTCCAGCATCGTCACATCTTATTTTGTTAAATCAATTAAATATTTAACATTTAATCATTTAAATTATTTTAATCGAAATAAAATCAACAATTAACTCTAAAATGATTTCTATTTAAATTTTATTAGTTAGAACTAGTCTAAAATAAAATCTAAATAAAATAGGTCTCTTTTGTTTCCTTTCCTTTTGGTTACTAACAAAAAGAGATGTCTTTGGTTTCTTAAACCAAAAGACATCAACTTAGGCCTTCACCAAATATTTGGTAATGTCCTAAGTTAACATGAGATCCCCAATTGTGGACAATAGGTCTAACCCTAGTGGTACTTTCAATTTCATGTCCCATACCAATGGTCCAAACTATTTGAACTACCAACATGACATCAACAAAACAACAAGAGATTTCAATGCACAATAAAGAATCACAAAACAACCAAACAAAATTTTCAGGGTCCACCATGAAGCCACCAGTCGACGCCGGCCACCACAAGAGCGGCCGACACCGGCAGCGATCTCAAGGTGGGGCGCCACTGCCGATCGGCCGAGCAGCCCCACCGCCGAATCGGGGTTTTTTTTGTTTTCGTTCTGCGAATCGAAATCATGCATCTATAATTATAACTACGAAAATTAACGAATGCTTATTGGTTAAGATCGAAGACCACTTTGACACCACTATTAGGGAATCAACGTGGGAAAGCAGCGGAATTTATAATTTTGAGTTCCTTTTATCAAGATCGACTTCGTTTAAGCAACAAGTATAAAATATGTAAACGAGAAAGTTACCTTGGACGATCTTAAAAATCGAAGCTTTATCATCTAGGAAGGAGTAGTGGTACACGGAGCCACCCAAGGGTTCAGCCTCTACCGCTAGTCCACTCGAACAACCTACTGGAATCCCGCCTTGGATTTCTACTAGAAAAACTCGGTTGCTAGACCGACATTATATCTCTCTCAAAACTCTCTCTTGGGAGCTCTCAATTTTTCTAGTACATTAGAACTCGTCTAATTGTGATGATACAAAAAAGCTAGACACCCACCTCTTATATAGAGGTAAATGACGCCCGTATGCATCCCATTCCCAATGGGAAAAGCTTCTCAGTGGAGTAGGGAGAAAGAAAACATTTTACTAGTAAAATAAGAAAAATATTTTTGATTGATTTATCTCATTAATATTCAATATCTTATATTAAATATTTCCAAGATATATATTGCCAAATATCTAACATTGAATATATCCTTATTATATAACCAAAAATGTATATATCAATTATACATGTGTATATATCACATTTATACACTACACACACACACACACACACACACACACACATATATATATATATATATATATATATATATATATATATATATATATATATATATATTATTATCCAATATTAATACATAATAATATAATACTATGATTAATTAATATTCAAAATCCATGTGTATCATATACAAAACAAAATGCACCACATACATATTAAAATATACATTTAATTAATCAACGTGATTAATATCTTGTACTATATTTATTGACAATAAATAAATACTCTTATATTAATTTATCACTATAACACTTTATAGTCGAGATAAAAGTTTTCTTATTTGGTTATCCCTATAACCGCATTTAATCCGGCTAGAAGTTCTTATGTGTGTGATGTTGGAAAGGTGTCCTAAACCCAATGGGGTTGGACCGGATCCGACCGGGTCGGGTCATTTACAGTCTATTTTGATTCATGTAATAACTTTATTATGATCAATAAAAGCGCTTATGTTATTATATATTGTTTATCTTCATATTATTTGTTGTATATATATAGTAACGTCCCTAGTGTCAATCTGTGATAGAGATACCATGATAGTGATTATGGTTGATGAGATCTTTAATCACTATAACAAGGTTGGTACTTAAATGTCTCTAGTCTTACATATTATCAAATGGGACATTGATAGTATAATCAGACTAGCACGTAGTGGATGTCTTCTATCTTTTAGAAGATAGGGATAGATCTCGTCTATCGAAGTGTCGGGACACTTGGACTGTACGTGGACGTGTATTAGAGAATTCGTACGTTAGACTGACCCACTTACATTAAGTGTCACACTATGTGGTGGTTGTGTAATTATCCTTTTGACCGGAGTCTTCATGGCATCACGGTGTGGATTGTCATGCTTTGACACTATTGAGATTTCTTCTAACCACGGGGCGATCATGCGGTAGTGATTGGGTATGTTGAAGCATGAGGAGTATACATGATTTGTCGTCCGGGAATCGCATATCCTATGATTGGGATCGGATATCCGAAATGGCCTTCTTATAAGGAATGTCTAGCTCTCGAGAATCTGTGCAAAGTGGGAGTAAATGTGTTATTCCGAGAGATCATGATATCCAGATTATAAGATACGATCGTTAATGTATTTACACTCGAGATATGATCGTATGGATATTATTTCAGCGAAAGGATTGTACGTTACACGGTAACCGCTTCACATGAAAGGTAGTAGTTATTGCTTTTGACTATTCCGATGATTGGGGGTCACGGTGTGTTGCTAGACGCTATCCCGTGATCGTTAGGTATAAAGGGCATTTTAGTAAATTGCACTTTGTGTCTACGGCCAACATATTCGGAAGCCTATTGGGTCACACACATATGAACATCGAGTCGGATTAAAATGCGGTTATAGTCGATAACCAAATAAGGAAAGTTCATCTCAAGACTATAAAGGTTATAGTGGTAAATTAATATGGTGGTATTTATTTATTATGAGTAAATAAAATACAAGATATTAATTATATATAAATTATATTAATTAAAGAATATTCCGGAAGTCAATCTTTTGACTATTGGGGCGCCACATTTAAGTGTGTAAGATACACTTGGATTGTGCACTTTAATTAATAAGATTACCATAATATTAATATAAGATATTAATTGATTTTGAAAAATAGATTTATGGTAATTAGATACTTATATTCAATATAAGATATTGGCAAAATTAATTATAATAAAAGAGATAAATCAATCTAGAAGATTTTCCTTATTTTATTGGGAAAATATTTTCTTGTCTTACACACATATGGGGCGCCACATATAGCTATAAATAAGAGGTGGGTGTCAAGCTTTTTTGCACATCACAATTGCAAGAGCTCATAGTTCTTGTATAAAATCGAGAGCAACCCATAGTGTGTTTGGGAGGGAGGAAAAATGCCGGTCTAGCAACCGGAGTTTTCCAATAGCAATCCAAGGAGGATTTCAGCAAAGGGTTCATGTGGATTAGCGATAGAGGCCGGACGTGTGGACGGCTTGCGCACTGAACTACTCTCCATTGACGGTCAAAGCGACGATCTTATAGATCATCTAAGGTATAACCGTCAAACTAATTAATGTGTTTATTGCATTAAACGAAGAACCATCGAGTAAAAGGAAAGCAAATTTTAAATTCCGCTGCGTTAAACTAGTGATTTCCTAACAGTGGTATCAGAGCCAGACTTCAAGCTTAAGCAATAAGCATAATTTAGTTGCATAGTAATTAATCGATAGATGCAAGATTTAAATCGCGAGATGTTAAAAAAATAGGGTTTTTGGGGGCTCGTCCGACTGGCGGCGGCCTCCCTTCCTCTGCGGTGGCGGCGGCGGCTTAAGGGTTGCCGTCCGTCGGCTGTCCTCCTCCAATGGGGGGACGACTATTTTCATTTTATGATATTTATTGTGCATAGATATCTCGTTTGTTTTGTTGTGTTATATGGCCAACCAATGGTTCAAATAGTTTGGGCCATTAGGAAACCATATGGCATATTGGCCCTTCCAAATTTTGATTTGTAATAGGCCTGGGCGCTTTTCAAATATTTGATTTGTAAAAGGCCTAGGCTTAGGCCACTTCCAAAATTTTGATTTTGGAAAGTGGCCAGGCCTAAACCAAAACTATTTGGCCTTTCCAAATATTTGATTTGGAATAGGCCTAGTCCCTTTTCAAATATTTGATTTGTAAAAGGCCTACGCCTAGGCCACTTCCAAATTTTTTATTTTGGAAAGTGGCCAGGCCTAAGCCAAATTTATTTTTGGAAAGGAAACAAATAGGAGACCTTATAATTTTAATTCTATTTTGAATAGTTCAAATTTAATTGAAATTAAAAATCGATTTAAAATTAAATGTTAATTTTAATTTTCGATTGAGTCATATAATTAATTAAACGTTATTTAATTATTTGATGTGATAAAATAAAGACGCATAAGTAGTTAAAATTACAATTTAATCTTTTTCATAAGATAAAATTGTATGGATTAGATGTGTAGATATAATGTGATTATATGGACTCTGATTGATCTTGACTCGACCAATAGGATAGATGGGAATGTTTTCTTTATGTTGGGTTTTGAAAAATTGTCCTAGGCCATTATGTAGAACGTGAGCTAGTTTACTTTTTGCACTTATCCCATTCCCGTTAGCTCCCCCTTGTGTGCGGTGTGTGTACGTAAATATCTATTAGATAAATTATTATGTAACAAGAATGAGCAAGAAGTTGAAGACCAAGGAGAGATAAAGAACCCATTGGCGTACAGCAATAAAGATCCTATTGGTGGTTGTAGATACCCTTAGTTTGTGACCCGCGGTTTCGTCAGTTTGTATTCGAAACCGCACTTAGGAAAAGTCCATGATCATACCGGTTATTTTGTGCGCGGAATGTTGTGTATGTTTTACTTTATATGATATAGTAGTAATATGCACATAGTAGATGAGACCATACTTCAACCAAATTAATTAAGTGAATTAATTTAAAATTATTCACGCCAAAAATCGAGCCAAAATTGCCTCCCAATATTATATTGACGGTGAAGAGCCCTTGTTCGGATCCAACTTGTTGGTCCCTTGAAAAGGCTTTGGTTAAGTTTAGAGGGGGGGGGGTGAATAAACTTAACACTTAAAACTTTTTGGAGTTAACAAACTCAAACCTTCAAAGACTCATTGATAGCTTAGTAGTCTCATGACTCTCGATAGTCTCTTTGATTGTTGAGTTTACTGAATTTGTGCAGCGGAATATATAAAAAATTAAGCCTTGTTACTTGTTGTTAAATTATGATACCAAGTATTATATACTCAGTAGTGTATGTGTGTGAATTCAGTTGCTAGATTCAGAAGGTTGATGTGCTAGATATACTAATTGCAGAATATAAATGCAGAAAGTACGTAGGCAGTTTTTATAGTGGTTCCAAGTGGTGTAATCCTATCAGTCCACTCTTCTCCTGTGATGTTTGAGGTAATTCACTAGAGATTCTTGAGATAGCAGTTACAAAAATCCCTAAGTTGCTTGTCATTCACCAATAACTATGGCTTCACAAACTAAACACTTGGAACAGGTAGGATTGCTGCTCCAAAGTCTTCCACTGGTCCTTGAAGGGTAGGATTGCCTCTTCACCAGCTCCAACACAAACAACAGTCCTTGACACCCAAAGATGCTTCACTGTCTTCCGTAGGTTTCTTATAAAAGAAAGATTGAATCAAGTACGTGATTCAGCTTCAGCAGCTTTATCAGAATGATATGATCAGCAGCTTGATGACTTCAAGTGTGTAAATTTGATGTAGCTTGATAGCAGATTACACTTGAAGAATTTTTCTGGATCAGTAGCTTTATGCTCAGTAAGGTCAGCAGGGTGTTTTCCTTGATAATAATCTGAAGCTCAAGATTTCTTGTTATTTTTCTCTTAATGTTCATTACTTGAATCTGAAACAGGAGTCCTCTTATTTATAGGTAGGAATCCTTGTGACTTATGTTTGAAATTCAAATATAGCCATTTCAGATTTGTCCCATTTGACTTGCTTTCTGTCAATGTTCATAGTACTGACACTGTCAGAATGCTTTTTGAAAGTTTACAGTATGACCCTTTGACTTGTATCCATTGGATAAAGGTCTGAATCTTTCCAACGTCCATTTAATCTTAACCATTGATTTGTTTGATAAAATCAGAGGTTGTTAGCTGTCCCTTTCTTTGTAATCTTCCAATGTAACCTTTGAATAATCCGAGATATACATCAGCAGGTTCCTGTGAATGTAAGTCTGCTGAAATGTATATTAGTCAGCTGTTCCAATGTTGCTATGTTTATAAAAACACTTCAGCTGACTTTTCTTATATCTAACTTTTTATAGTGAAGTTAGATTACACCATTTTGATCATAACTAAGTTCCAATCACCACTTAACTTATGGAACTTAGACCTTGTACACAATGTATATGTAATCAGGTTAGGTCAGCATAGACTTCCCTAAATTCTGATTCCATATCCTTGACTTTAAATACTAAGTTTGATCCCTTAGTCTTCAATAACTGAGTTTGATCCCTCAGCCTTCAGTCTTCAGCAGGTTCCTATACTAGTCTACTGACTCAGCTACCCTACTGATATAGACAAGTCTGTTGATGTAAGTCAGCTGGCCATTTACAGTGCTTGTTTGATCAAACCTATAAAAAGATCAAACTCTAGCAAACTTATACATTTGATCTAGACATCTTTTTGCCTTTGCTCTATAACAGCTTGTCTGGCACTCATCACTAAAACTAAAAATAAGTCCAACAATTTCCCCCTTTTGGTGGGGATGCCAATACCCTCCTTACAGCAAAGTAAAAAAGATTAAAAACAAAAGCAGAACAAACTTAGTCAATTCTCATTATAATCAGTTGTTCAAAAATATTACAAGCTAGATTCAGCAAAAAGTAAAGCAGATGTAAGTATGCTGATCTAGTGTCTTATTTCTCTTTCTTCCCTTGCTTTCTCCACTTGCTCTTGATAAGCCCTTATTTCTCTAATCATTTCTCTCATCCATTCATTTTCAATAAGAGAGAAATCAATGTGAGGATTCACTTCGTTCCACCATTTCCATGCTTCAGGTAGAGTAAGATTGATCTAATGTACTCTGAAGCCTAAACGTATGTATACTTCCTTGAATTCATTCAGTGAATCCTTTGCTGATGTGGTAGGTAAACTACTTCCTGTTAAGGGTCAAATTGTAGTGTTTTTAAGGATATATTTCACCTCAATTTCCCCCATATACGTATGATTTTCATAGAATTCGAGGTTTATAGTGAAATATTGAGTGAATGGTGATTTAAAGAGTTAAATATGAAAACGTATCAATTTATACGATTATTTGATTGTTTTATATGGTTTTGGATATTGTTACGTTTTTGTGGTGTTTGGATGCAATGTAGATACATGTTTTTGACTTGGAAGAGGATAAAGATGGAGATAAAGCTTGGAATGAAGCTTTCAAGCAGCCGAACTTCCGATGCAGTTCTTGATATGATATACACTGATTTGACTCTCGACCGCAAGAGAAGAGTTGTAGGTCTTGAAGAGAGGATTCTACAGGATCTTGAATCACTTCATTCCGACTTACGAGGCCCGAGATATGAGCGTTACAAGTTTGGATAATGATGCTGTGTGTATTGGAAAATCCCGAAAAATACTCGGGATACGACGGGGCTAGTCAAAAGGCGTTTTCTGAAGAAGAGTCCTTAATGAAAGTTGTAGATTTTTCCGAGAGCTTAATTATGACATTCGGATCATAATTTTTGGAGGTCTACAACTCAAGATATGAATTTTAGAAGTTTGAGTCCAAACTACAAACTAGCGTTCATCGACAAAATTGGATACATGATGTTCAACTTACCTTCAAACGAGCGTCCCTACAAGTTAAACGGGCGTCCAACTTGGTACATCAAGACCGACATTAGTAAATTGCTTCACCGACATATATTTTCCTAATTAATTAGGATCAATTCCGACCGCAATTTATTAATTATAGCCGACATAGTCTTCTTATATAAAAGCGACAATCAAACCCTAATATCCATCCCCATAATATATCAAATACATTCAGCCGCATATTGGCATCACAGCAAAGAGGCTTTGCTTTGAGTCTTCAGGCGGTCACCCGAGCCTTGTGCTCGGGTGATCCGGGTTAGATTAGATGTAGTCTTTTACTGCTATTTTCGTTACTCGATTCATGGTGTTCAACCTTTGTGCAAAACTATGTGAGTTTGATCTCTTTTCAATTAATTCAGTCCTTTATTTACTTTTGTGATCTTTAATTCGTTTTGTATCTTTTCTATGCGACTATGATGCTATTATGTGAATTATATCGGAAGATTGTTCGCTTATTGATAGTTTACAAAATACGGAAGTTGCGCAAACTAGATCACCATAGAAAGATAGGATTTTTAACCGTTAATCCGTGACAAATTAATTGTTAATTATCTAGGTTGCTAGGTTCTAAAATACGGAAGTTAACTTGAATCTAAACCTTCGTTTTGTTTGAATATCGGTCTCAACATTCGGAAGAGGAGAGATCAATAATTGAATTCACTAAGGAATTAGGAATTCATAGCTGAGAAACGGATTCACTAAGGAATTAGGAGTTTGGTTCTCGTGTAAAGGTTAAACCACAACTTGAATTGAAATCATGAGAATAAACTAGGATTGAGATCACTTAGTTTGTATGATTGTTTGATCCCATGTATCTTTAGCTTAGTATAATTTGTTTTTATTCTCAGTGATAGTTTAGATTTAGATTTATGTTTTTATCTTCGTTTTTACGTTTGTTGTTTCGTTTATTCGTTTTCCGTTTCCAGTTTAGTTTTAGTAGTGACAATTTAGGGAGATTAATAAAATTAGATTCTACATCCCTTTCCCTGAGGATCGATACCCGTACTTATCCAACTTTACTAGCAACTACCCGGTATTCGGCCGGTTAGGAGGTAGTTTTGCATGGTAGTATAGGTTTATAAATTTTCTTTTGTTTTAATGATGCAAAATCTCCCCAACAAAAGTGGCGCCGTTGCCGGGGAATAGGTGTCATGTTTTGTTAGTTCTCGATTTTGTTACGTTTTATTTTTGTTTTTAATAAAAGTAGCGTATACCACGTTGAGAGTTTTTATTTTGCCGTGTTTCGATGACCGTTAGGTTAAGAATGTGCAAAAGTTTTTACTCAACTTGTTTTACGTGAAGTTTATATGTTTATGTGTTACCTAGTCTAACCCCTGTGCTTAATTTGATAAGGTCGCTTCGCATCTTTGAGGTCCGTGTTCTTTGTGTTGTGTTCATAAGTATTTAGGGTTTTGCTGTGTTTTTCTGCTTTATCGTGTGCATTCTTGTTGTATGGACGCGGCGTACATTACGTTGGGCGCCCGTCCATTCTTCTTCATCTGCAGTGAACGAGCGTTGGGAAGTATTGGGCGCTCGTCCGTTCAAATATTTTCAATCTATTCTGATTTAGAGACCAGAGGACGGCGTCATACTTTACGAACGCGCCCGTCCGGTCGGTTTTCAAAGCGAGCGCGTCGCGCAAGGTGGAACGCCCGTCCAGATTCAACGCTAAGTGAGCGTTAATCCGGGTTCATCCAGTTCTAAATTTCTTGATTTTATTTTCAATGCTTTTATTTGATGTGGATTTTTCATTCGAGCTTACGTGGCTAATTGATTTTTACATAGATGTCCCGAACTTATATGTTTTTACCTTTCCGTCTATGAATCCATGTTAGATAATTGATCAATTCCTTATATATGATTCATCTAGGCATGTTATAGTGATCGCCGGTTCTCGTAAGCTATATAATCGTTCTTATGGTTAATTAGTAGCTAATGTCGGTTCCGTATGCTACATACCGCTCCGATGAATCTTTTAAGCTTTTAAGACTTACGTGCTTCCTTTGTTTTTATAGTTCATATGGGTAGCTATCGCCGGTTTTCCGTATGCTACGCCCTTTCTCTCATATGAGTTATACTTTTTAGATAGATGATCGTTGGTTTCCATAAGTCTATCACTTTCGATAAGTCTTAAAGCGCGTCGGCACTAGTGATGACATCGCTCGTTTATCGTAACTTTGTCATTATGTGGTAGACGTTTATATATATGTCGTGTTGCATATAGTGGGCTAGTTTTCTTTCTTTTATTTTATTTTCTTTTTGCATATCATTTAAATGCATTTCATTTAGTTGCATTTCATATAGTTGCATTGTTTTTCTATTTTCCTTTTATTTTTCTTAAGTGTAGTCATCTTGCGGTTTTAAGTAATACCACCTAGTTTATTTTTCTTTTTGAGTGTAGTTAATCGTCGGTTTCAGTAATACTACCTCGTTTTTATTTTATTTTTAGGATTTTCACGTAGATTGCATTGTAATGAGTTTTCAAATAGTTGCACCTAGCCCTACTATTTTGTAATATTCCATGTATATGTCCATCTTTATATGAGCTTAATCTAAAATTCTCTCTGCACTTCCTTTCTGTGCTTTTTATGTTATCTTCCCCTATCCCGAGGTATTTCATGTTTGTCAAGTGTGCGAGGTATTTGCATTAGCGATTGTGAGCTTTAGACGATTTCGATTTCCGGTGGATGGTCCATTAGTCTCTTTGGATTCGTTGAGCATTCTAACGTGAGTCGACCCACTTCCAGAATAGCTCACTTTGAACAACGAATCAGCTAAGTTTTCTTTTTCATTCTCAAGACAACTTGAGGACAAGTTGCAATCTAAGTGTGGGGAGGGATGGTTTTTGTGTATCTACTTTCATTTGCTCATATTAGTTATAATTTTCTATGAAAAGTGCTAAATTTTTCATAGAAAATTATAACTAATATGAGCAAATGAAAGTAGATACACAAAAACCATCCTCCCACACTTAGATTGCAACTTGTCCTCAAGTATGTGCGTAATGAAAAAGAAAACTTAGCGATTCGTTGTTCGAAAGAGCTATTCTCGAAGTGGGTCGACTCACACGCAGAATGCTCAACGAATCCAAGAGATCGTGGACCATCCACCGAAAAAATCAAATCGCCTAAAGCTCACAATCGCTAATGCAAATACCCCGCACACTTGACAAACATGAAATACCTCGATATAGGGGAAGATAACATATAAAGCACAGAAAGAAGTCTAGAGAATTTTTAGATTAAGCTCATATAAAGATGGACATATACATGGAATATTACAAAATAGTAGGGCTAGGTGCAACTATATGAAAACTCATTACAATGCAATCTACGTGAAAAATCCTAAAAATAAATAAAAACGAGGTAGTATTACGGAAACCGATGCTAACTACACTCAAAAAGAAAATATAAACTAGTGGTATTACGAAACCGATAAAGACTACACTTAAGAAAAATAAAAGGAAAAATAGAAAAAACAATGCAACTATATGAAATGCAACTAAATGAAATGCATTTAAATGATATGCAAAAGAAAATAAAATAAAAGAAAGAAAACTAGCCCACTATATATGCAACACGACATATATATAAACGTCTACCACATAATGACAAAGTTACGATAAACGATAAAGGTCGCTCACTAGTGCCGACGCGCTTTAAGACTTATCGAAGTGATAGACTTATGGAAACCAACAATCATCTATCTAAACAGTATAACTCATATGGAGAAAGGACGTAGCATACGGAAAACCGACGATAGCTACCCATATGAACTATAAAAACAAAGGAAGCACGTAAGTCTTAAAAGCTTAAAAGATTCATCGAGCGGTATGTAGCATACGGAACCGACATTAGCTACTAATTAACCATAAGAACGATTATAGCTTACGAAACCGACGATCACTATAACATGCCTAAGAATCATATATATAGGAATTGATCAATTATCTAACATGGATTCATAGATGGAAAGGTAAAAACATATAAGTTCGTGACATCTATGTAAAAATCAATTAGCCACGTAAGCTTCGAATGAAAAATCCACATCAAATAAAAGCATTGAAAATAAAATCAAGAAATTTAGAACTGGGATCAACCCCGGACTAACGCTTCACTTAGCGTTCGAATCGACGGGCGTTCCACCTGCGTACGCCGCCTCGCTTTGAAAACCGACCGACGGGCGCTCGTAAAGTATGCGCTACGCTGCCTGGTCCTCTAAATCGAATAGATTGAAAATATTTGAACGGGCGAAGCGCCCAATACTTCCTAACGCTCGTTCACTGCGATGAAGAATCGGGCGGGCGCCCAACGAGAATGACGCCGCCCATACAACAAGAATGCACAGATAAAGCAGAAAACACAAAGAAACCCTAAATACTTATGAACACAACACAACAACACGACTCTCAAAGACATCGACACTTTATCAAAATAAGCACAGGGGTTAGACTAGGTAACACATAAACATATAAACTTCACGTAAAACAAGTTGAGTAAAAATTTTTGCACATTCTTAACCTAACGGTCATCGAAACACGGCAAAATAAAAACTCTCAACGTGGTATACGCTACTTTTATTAAAAACAAAAATAAAACGTAACAAAATCGAGAACTAACAAAACATGACACCTATTCCCGCAACGGCGCCACTTTTTGTTGGGGAGATTTTGCATTATTAAAACAAAAGAAAATTTATAAACCTATACTACCATGCAAAACTACCTCCTAACCGGCCGAATACCGGTAGTTGCTAGTAAAGTTGGATAAGTGCGGTATCGATCCTCGTGAAAAGGGATGTAGAATCTAATTTTATTAATCTCCTAAATTGTCACTACTAAAACTAAACTGAAACGGAAACGAATAAACGAAACAACAAACGTAAAACGAAGATAAAACATAAATCTAAATCTAAACTATCACTGAGAATAAAAACAAATTATACTAAGCTAAAGATACATGGGATCAAACAATCATACAAACTAAGTGATCTCAATCCTAGTTTATTCTCATGATTTCAATTCAAGTTGTGGTTTAACCTTTACACGAGAACCAAACTCCTAATTCCTTAGTGAATCTGTTTCACCGACTATGAATTCCTAATTCCTTAGTGAATTCAATTATTGATCTCTCCTCTTCCGAATGTTGAGACCGATATTCAAACAAAACGAAGGTTTAGATTCAAGTTAACTTCCGTATTTTAGAACCTAGCAACCTAGATAATTAACCAATTAATTTGTCACGGATTAACGGTTAAAAATCCTATCTTTCTATGGTGATCTAGTTTGCGCAACTTCCGTATTTTGTAAACTATCAATAAGCGAACAATCTTCCGATATAATTCACATAATAGCATCATAGTCGCATAGAAAAGATACAAAACGAATTAAAGATCACAAAAGTAAATAAAGGACTGAATTAATTGAAAAGAGATCAAACTCACATAGTTTTGCACAAAGGTTGAACACCATGAATCGAGTAACGAAAATAACAAAAGACTACATCTAATCTAACCCTGGATCACCTGAGCACAAGGCTCGGGTGACCGCTCAAAGACTCAAAGAAAGTCACTGCCGTGATGCCAATATGCGGCTGAATGTATTTGATATATTATGGGGATGGATATTAGGGTTTGATTGTTGCTTTATATAAAGAAGACTATGTCGGCTATAATTAATAAATTGCGGGCGGAATTGATCCTAATTAATTAGGGAAAATATATGTCGGCCAAGCAAATTTACTAATGTCGGCCGATGTACCAAGTTGGACGCCCGTTTAACTTGTAGGACGCTCGTTTGAAGGTAAGTTGAACATCCTGTATCCAATTTTGCTGATGAACGCTAGTTTAGAGTTTGGACAAGTTTATCTTTTATTACTTGTTGCACAGCCAGACCCTCCACAGACTGCATCTGTGGCTGATGCTCCTTCTTCAGATCCTTCTCCAGTTGATGCTCCGGGACTGCCTTGAGTTTCTTTTTTTTGATACATTTCATTTGATTTGGCTGTACCTATACATTGTGTTACTTTACTTTTGGTTACTTTTCATGGTTCTTGTACTTTCTAGTTTCTCGTTCTTTGACTTGTGTTGACATATTTATCGGTAATCTTTTCTTTTATTCCGTTTTGATTTATTATCTCTACTGCCATATTATACCCCGTTTCCCCCGAGTTTTCTGTTTTCTCGTGTTGCGAGGGTGGTTTTGTCGAGTAATCGTTGAGTTCCGTTTGGACGTTTTTCCACGCTTTTTGCTAGCGTTGGCCTTTTCATGCTCCAGCCTGACCAACATCTCGATTTTTCTACGCAAATACAGCTAAGTTTTTTTTTCTCATTTTTCTTTCTGCACAACATGAGGACATGTTGAGTTTTTCAGTGTGGGGGAGGGGATAGTTCGATGCGTATACGTTTAAGTACTACGTTAGTTTGTTTATTATGCAAAAATATGCTCAATTTTCAAAAAGAATTTCGACACTTTTGTTTTTGTTTTGTCCCGAGTAGGCAATTCAACGTGAAGTTCGTTGTTTTTGCAATCATCTATGCGATATTTCATATGTTTGATAAGTTAGTTGTTTCACCAAGATTTACATTTCACGAGCCATAGTGAATGATGAGCTATTTTTATAAAGTTATACCTCGTTTTGGATTAGTAATTTTTGATTATCTTATAAGTCATGTGCTTAGTGCTACGTGCATATCGTGAGATTTATGATAGTTTGTATTTAGTTCCAAGTACGTTATACTGTGAATATCTGTAAGTTTGAATGTGATAAGTAACACGTAACTAATGTTGTTAATGAAAAAGTTGAATTAAATGAATAAAATGGGTGTGTCGAAAGCTGGTTTATGATTTGAGTGCGGTAGGGTATACCACGTATGTCCTATTCCACCATGATGACCAAGAGCTCACGACAGTTAGGAAAAGCTGCCTTATGATTGGAGTAAGGTAGGGTATTATCTTGAAATGTCCTATTCTGCTATGAGGGCAATAGCTCATTCTAATGTGTGTTTAAAAAGTGAATGAATTCAATCAACTTAAGAATTGTTATGAAATGAATATAAGACTTAGTTATCGTTAATCTTATCCCCAGTATAAACCGATGGATATGATGTAGGGATTATCCTCTGAGTATTTCAGAAAGGCCCTAGATATATTCGATCATCCTTTTCGGGATATGTCACGTTTGTAGGGTGCACCTTATGAGTGTCATTTATTACTATTCTGCAAGGGGGTAATAGCTAGTTTTGCTTGAGTTGTTCAAGTTTGGATCTAGCGGAAGTTCCCTATGGCTATGCACTCACACACCGTGTGACATCTAAGTTATTGGATGTATGTTATATTTGTTTAGATGCATGCTTTCCTTTCTCGAGCCTAATTTTGCTTTTGTTTTGCTCGACGAGCAAAGTTTAAGTGTGGGGAGTTGTTAAGGGTGAAAATCTATGTTTTATTATGATATATTTTATGGTATTTTCCTCTTAATTGGATTGATTGCATGATAAATAGCCCTCATATGGAAATATTGAGCATACTAGGTTTTTAAGGACTTATTCGCAATATTGAATAAATTATGTGTTTTCATCATGAATTATAATTAATTGGACTTTATTACAGTTTGCGATGTTTTCCATGTATTATAGGTATGATTATTGTGCTCAAATGATGATCAAAAGAGATAAATTTCGAGCTACAAAGGTTTAAGGAAGAGATAATGATCGAGTGGAGAGAAGAAAAGAGATAAAGATGCAAAAATCGCATTCAAGTCGGGATGAACGTCATTCATGCAAATATCCATATCGAACGAGCGTTTGAAATACCGAACGGGCGTCCATGGAAACAATCTTGATACAGAGAGTTTGAACGGAGTTTGAACGAGCGGCTGAGGGGAGTTCAAGAATATCGAACGAGCGTCCACTCAATTGAACGAGCGTCCGGAATGCCGACTTAGTGAAACCGCCTCAAATCCCTATAAATACTTTCCTATTTTCACACATTGAGAGACGAGTTTTTACAATCTTAAAACCCTAAACCCTAGGGGCGGCTTTGGCTGCGATTTTACACTTTTTATTTCCAGTTTTATGCAACTTTAAATTCAATCAAAGTAGGCTAGTTTTATCTTTGTTTTTATACATTCTTTGAGTTCTTTGAGGATGTTCAGAGGCTAAAACCTCCATCAAACGAGAGTTGAAGAAGCCATCAACGTGACTTGATCTGCTTTCTCGATTATTACTGTGAGTATTTATGTATGGTTGTTTCTTATTCATGCTTTACTCATGTTTTTAGTGCATTATATCGGAAGATTGCATGTTTTTGATTGTGTTTATGCTTGACGGGAGTCACGTTAAACCTTTAGATCACCATGAATAGGAATAGTCTTTGAATCTATAGTAACGGAAGTTAATAGGTTCGATCACTAGGTTAAACATAAAAGTTGACATCTTTGGTCTTTTAAACGCGTTAAACTAGCATTGGAAGATACTAGGTTAATAGACGAAATACCTAAGGAATTAGGATTTCATGTTTAGAGAAGGTGAATCACAACCTAAGTAAATACCACGTAAAATCGAGATAGGAGATCAATGCATGTTGATAGGTGGATCAATCCTCGTTTGTCTTTTATAAACTTGATTTACAATCCTCATAGCTTAGTTTAGATTAATACAAAATAGCGGTTCATCAGCCGGATTACTTGTTTAGATTTATTCGCAATATTGAATAAATTATGTGTTTTCATCATGAATTATAATTAATTGGACTTTATTACAGTTTGCGATGTTTTCCATGTATTATAGGTATGATTATTGTGCTCAAATGATGATCAAAAGAGATAAATTTCGAGCTACAAAGGTTTAAGGAAGAGATAATGATCGAGTGGAGAGAAGAAAAGAGATAAAGATGCAAAAATCGCATTCAAGTCATGATGAACGTTGCCGGGGAATAGGTGTCATGTTGAATCTAGTTTTGTTAGTTCTCGATTTTGTTACGTTTTATTTTTGTTTTTAATAAAAGTAGCGTATACCAAGTTGAGAGTTTTTATTTTGCCGTGTTTTGATGACCGTTAGGTTAAGAATGTGCAAAAGTTTTTTACTCAACTTGTTTTACGTGAAGTTTATATGTTTATGTGTTACCTAGTCTAACCCCTGTGCTTAATTTGATAAGGCCAGCTGTTTGTGATCTCGTGTTCTTTGTGTTGTGTTCATAAGTATTTAGGGTTTTGCTGTGTTTTTCCTATCGCCTGCATGCATTCTTGTTGTATGGACGGCGTCGCATTCGCTGGCGCCCGTCCGATTCTTCATCTGCAGTGAACGAAGCGTTGGGAAGTATTGGGCGCCGTCCGTTCAAATATTTTCAATCTGCTTCGATTTAGAGGACCAGGACGGCGTCATACTTTCAACGCCCGTCCGGTCGGTTTTCAAAGCGATTTGGCGTCTGCCGCAGGTGGAACGCCCGTCCGATTACAACGCTAAGTGAACGTTCGTCCGGGGTCAATCCAGGTTCTAAATTTCTTGATTTTATTTTCAATGCTTTTATTTGATGTGGATTTTTCATTCGAGCTTACGTGGCTAATTTATTTTTACATAGATGCCCGAACTTATATGTTTTTACCTTTCCATCTATGAATCCATGTTAGATAATTGATCAATTCCTTATATATGATTCATCTAGGCATGTTATAGTGACTCGCCGGTTCTCGTAAGCTATAATCGTTCTTATGGTTAATTAGTAGCTAATGTCGGTTCCTCGTATGCTACATACCGCTCCGATGAATCTTTTAAGCTTTTAAGACTTACGTGCTTCCTTTGTTTTTATAGTTCATATGGGTAGCTACCGCCGGTTTTCCGTATGCTACGTCCTTTCTCCATATGAGTTATACTGTTTTAGATAGATGACTGTTGGTTTCATAAGTCTATCACTTTCGATAAGTCTTAAGGCGCGTCGGCACTAGTGACAAAGACTGCGTTTATCGTAACTTTGTCATTATGTGGTGACGTTTATATATGTCGTGTAGTGTTGCATATAGTGGGCTAGTTTTCTTTCTTTTATTTTATTTTCTTTTTGCATATCATTTAAATGCATTTCATTTAGATGCATTTCATATAGTTGCATTGTTTTTCTATTTTTCCTTTTATTTTTCTTAAGTGTGGTCACTGTCGGTTTTCGTAATACCACCTAGTTTATTTTTCTTTTTGAGTGTAGTTAACTGTCGGTTTCCGTAATACTACCTCGTTTTTATTTTATTTTTAGGATTTTTCACGTAGATTGCATTGTAATGCATTTTCATATAGTTGCACCTAGCCCTACTATTTTGTAATATTCCATGTATATGTCCATCTTTATATGAGCTTAATCTAAAAATTCTCTAGACTTCCTTTCCTGTGCTTTATATGTTATCTTCCCCCTATCCCCGAGATATTTCATGTTTGTCAAGTGTGCAGGGTATTTACATTAGCTATTGTGAGTTTTCAGATGATATCAGTTTTCCGGTGGATGGTCCACAGTCTACTGAGTTCGTCGGGAATTTTTGGAGGTGGATCGATACACTTCCAGAATAGCTCCCTTTCGGCATATAATCAGCTAAGTTTTCTTTTTCTTTTTCATTCTGCACAACTTGAGGACAAGTTGCAATCTAAGTGTGGGGGAGGGGATGGTTTTTGTGTATCTACTTTCATTTGCTCATATTAGTTATAATTTTCTATGAAAAGTGCTAAATTTTTCAAAATTTTTTGTTTAGTCCCGAGTAACATTTCAACCGCATGCTAGTTTTATAATCTGTCACCTTTAGTTGTTATCAGTAGTCATATCATGTTTAAGAATAGGTTTGGTAGATTCGATACTCACTTGAACTTCATTTCACGAACCTATTAGATGAAGAGCCAAATATAGAATAGTTTCCGGTTAGTTAAAGGAAAGTTAATTCTCGATGCAGATAACACTTATTTAGCATTAATGAAAGTTAAGAACTAGTGCTATATTCACAGTTAGAATCTCAGTACCTTAGTGTTCTTGAGAACTTTGAGAGTCTTGAATGTGTTAGAAATATATTTGATCGAGAGTTTTCAAAGAGATTTAAAAATATATATATATATATCTATAAATAATAAATGAATAGAATTTCTTTGCGGGAATTTTGTTTGTAACTATCACCTCGAGTCCATTTGGATACTGCCCCAATTGGGGAGTGTGGTTTACCTTGGACAGTAAGGGATTGAGTGATCTCAGGGTGACTGCCTCTAATGTTGGGGAGTGTGTTATACTTTTGAGACGCGACGATAGGAAATATAAAATATAAAATGTACGCTTTTTGGAACTCTAAGTCAAGTTGATCTAAACCCAGTAGAGACCCGAGAGGTATTTTCTTGGTACTAAGTAAAGGAGTTTAATTGTGAGTTGGTTACTATGTTCTTGGTAATTGGTTTTTGTTAGGTAAGTCTTGTAGATAGAATGAAGTTTTCGCTAGTTGACCGGATAATCTGTTAGTGCTTGATGTATTATATCAAGAGAGGATCGGTGGAAGTTTAGTAGGTTCTGCACACACATCACCGAGTGAGGTCGATTTGCTGAATACTAGCTTGTCATGATTTTGACTATATCTCGTGTCAGGTTATGTGGATTCTTGATGGTATGTTCTTGTTTTGTTTTGCTCGGGACGAGCAAAAGTTTAAGTGTGGGGGAGGGGAATGATCTTTTATGATGTTATTTCTATGCTAAAATGGGCTAAATTTTCAAAATTTGTGTTTTGTCTCGAGTGAGCAATGCATGTTTTGTTCGGTTTGTTATATTCATTGATGCTTTATGTCATATGTTTGATAAGTTAGTTGTTTCACCTGATTTATTTTTCACGTGCCATAGTGAATGAAGAGCTATTTTTATGAGGTTATACCCCGTTTTGGATTAGTAGTTTTTGATTTTCTTATAAGTCATGTACTTAGTGCTACGTATATATCGTGAGATTTATGGTAGTTTGTATTTAGTTCCGAAGTATGACATACTGTGAATATCTGTAAGTTTGAATGTGATAAGTGAAACGTGATTAAGTCTTTGCAATAGTAATAAATTGTTTACTTGAGGTGTTATGCTCAGTGGTCTGTGCTACTAGAAAATAATCTTTTCCACCGCCAAATTAAATCTCTAAGTAAACATAATTGTAATTGTGTGTGTCGGAAGCTGGTTTATGATTTGGGTGAGGTAGGGTGTACCACGTATGTCCTATTCCACTATGATGACCAAAAGCTCACGACAGTCAGAAGAAGCTGCTTTATGATTTGAGTAAGGTAGGGTATACCACGTATGTCCTATTCTGCTATGACGGGCAATAGCTCATTCTGATGTGTGTTTAAATGTGAAGTAATTAAATCAACTTGAAATTGGTTATGAAATGAATATAAGGCTTAGTTCTCGTTAATCTTATCCCCAGTATAAACTGATAGATATGTTGTAGGGATTATCCTCTGAGTATTTCAGAAAGGCCCTAGATATATTCGATCATTCTTTTCGGGATATGTCACGTTTGTAGGGTACATCTTATGAGTGTCATTTATTACTATTCTACGATGGGGTATTAGCTAGTTTTACCTTGAGTTCCTCAAGTTTGGATTTAGTGGAAGTTTTCTATGGCTATGCACACACACGATGGTGAACTTCTAAGTTATTGAATATATGTTATATTTGTTGAGATGTCTATACTATCTCGAGCTTGATTTTGTTTTGTTTTGCTCGGGACGAGCAAGGTTTAAGTGTGGGGGAGTTGTTAAGGGTGATTTTATGTGATTTATACCGTCATATTTCGTAACGATTTCTCCCATAATCTGATAAATTGCATAGAAAAGTAAGTGCTTATTAGATTTATTGAGCAAACGAGTTTTAAATGTGTTTAAATGCAAAATCGAGATATTTGCGTGATTTTATCGGTGTTTTATGTTTATTCGTATGATGTTACATTTTGCATGTTTCTATCAAGTTGTTAGGTACGTTTTCATGATGAGTAAGGAGCTTAAACGATGATCACATGAAGATGGAAGAGTTGAAAGATGTTTAAGTGAAGAATCATTGAAGAAACCGGAACCAGGCACTTCATGGGGATTTTGTCCACACTTGTAGGCACTTTCAGGGAAAGTTGTCTTGATGAAAGTTGTAGAGGATTGAAATAGCTTTCCAACGCATGTTGAATCACCTCATTCGGAGCCCTAGAAGTGAAGTTATGTGCAAAATACTGGAGCTGAGTAGTGGACGGGCGTCTGTAAAAGTGAACTGGCGTCCAGAATCGTATTTTACATTCAGAGAGTTCAAACGCGTTCTGAACGAGCGTTCACCTAGCGTCCAAGAAATCTGGACGAGCGTCCATTGAAGCAGACGGGCGTCCGTTTTGCCGACTTAGCCAAACCGCCTCAAAACTCTATATAAGCAGCGTTTTACCAAACCCTAAAAGATGAATTCGATCCCTAAACCCTAGGGAGCAGCTTGGCTGCGTTTTTACTCCTTTATTTTCCAGTTTTTATGCAATAAAACATCTAGATTAGATAGTTAGATTTATGTTCTTTATTTCATCAATTTCAAGCTTTCAAAGGATGCTAAGAGGCTAATCCCTCTTTGAACAAGCGTTGTGAAGCCGTCCAATTCAACAATTCAGTTTTGTTCGTGATTAATTCGTGAGTTTCTACTTCGAAGTTGTTTCTTTTATCATTGTTTATCATTATGTATTGCAATTACATCGAAAGATTGTTGCTTTTATGATTGTTTTAACTTGATGAGAGTCATGTTAATGTTAGATCACCATGATAAAAGATTAGATTTTTTATCTAAATAAAACGAAAGTTATTAGATTGATTGTCCAGATTAGAAATTGAAAGATTTCACGCCTAGGTTAGAAAGACGTAATCTTTAACATCGAAAGATAAAAGATTAGAAAACGAACTCGCCTACGAAAGTAGGAGTTTATGCCTTTGATTAGGTGAATCACGACTTGAGTAGAGATCACAAATTAATCCGAGTTAGAATTGAATGTTGATAGGATAGGTGGATCAATTGCTTGTTCGTTCGTTATAATTTGATTTAATCCTTAAAACTTGAATTGTTTAGCTTTAGTTTACTTTTCTGTACTTTAGTTTAGTTTAGTTTTTATCGCTTTCAATCTTGCCTAGCATTGGAGCAATCCTCTGTCTAGTTACTTTTTTTGCATATTTGTTTAGGTTAGTTATTCGTTTAGGTTAGATTCGTGACATAGTTAGTTAAAACAAAAGCTAGGATTAACAACAGTCTAGTTCCCCGTAAGATCGACCCGGCATAGCCTCTATACTACGATCCTTGCACTTGAGGTTAACCGGTTTATAAATATTATTACTTGTTTATTCATCATTACTTGTTTTGTATCCTCAACAATTTACTTGTTTATTTGAGTTATTATGTCATTTGCTCATATTAGTTATAATTTTCTATGAAAAGTGCTAAATTTTTCAAAATTTTTTGTTTAGTCCCGAGTAACATTTCAATTGCATACTAGTTTTATAATTTGTCACCTTTAGTTGTTATCAGTAGTCATTTCATGTTTAAGAATAGGTTTGGTAGATTCGATACTCACTTGAACTTCATTTCACGAACCTATTAGATGAAGAGCCAAATATAGAATAGTTTCCGGTTAGTTAAAGGAAAGTTAATTCTCGATGCAGATAACACTTATTTAGCATTAATGAAAGTTAAGAACTAGTGCTATATTCACGCTTAGAATCTCAGATACCTTAGTGTTCTTGAGAACTTTGAGAGTCTTGAATGTGTTAGAAATATATTTGATCGAGAGTTTTCAAAGAGATTTAAAAATATATATATATCTATAAATAATAAATGAATAGAATTTCTTTGCGGGAATTTTGTTTGTAACTATCACCTCGAGTCCATTTGGATACTGCCCCAATTGGGAGTGTGGTTTACCTTGACAATAGAGGATTGAGTGATCTCGGGGTGACTGCCTCTAATGTAGGGGAGTGTGTTATACTTTTGAGACGCGACGATAGGAAATATAAAATATAAAATGTACGCTTTTTGGAACTCTAAGTCAAGTTGATCTAAACCTAGTAGAGACCCGAGAGGTATTTTCTTGGCACTAAGTAAAGGAGTTTAATTGTGAGTTGGTTACTATGTTCTTGGTAATTAGTTTTTGTTAGGTAAGTGCTGTAGATAGAATGAAGTTTTCGTTTAGTTGACCGGATAACTGTTAGTGCTTGATGTATTATATCGAGAGAGGATCGGTGGAAGTTTAGTAGGTTCTCACACACACATCACCGAGTGAGGTCGATTTGTCAATACTAGCTTGTCATGATTTTGACTATATCTCGTGTCGTTATGTGGATTCTTGATAGTATGTTCTTGTTTTGTTTTGCTCGGGACGAGCAAAAGTTTCAAAGTGGGGTGTTGTTAAGGGTCAAATTGTAGTGTTTTTAAGGATATATTTCACCTCAATTTCCCCATATACGTATGATTTTCATAGAATTCGAGGTTTATAGTGAAATATTGAGTGAATGGTGATTTAAAGAGTTAAATATGAAAACGTATCAATTTATACGATTATTTGATTGTTTTATATGGTTTTGGATATTGTTACGTTTTGTGGTGTTTGGATGCAATGTAGATACATGTTTTTGACTTGGAAGAGGATAAAGATGGAGATAAAGCTTGGAATGAAGCTTTCAAGCAGCCGAACTTCCGATGCAGTTCTTGATATGATATACACTGATTTGACTCTCGACCGCAAGAGAAGAGTTGTAGGGCTTGAAGAGAGGATTCTACAGGATCTTGAATCACTTCGTTCCGACTTACGAGGCCCGAGATATGAGCGTTACAAGTTTGGATAATGATGCTGTGGTATTGGAAAATCCCGAAAAATACTCGGGATACGACGGGCTAGTCAAAAGGCGTTTTCTGAAGAAGAGTCCTTAATGAAAGTTGTAGAGTTTTCCGAGAGCTTAATTATGACATTCGGATCATAATTTTTGAGGTCTACAACTCAAGATATGAATTTTAGAAGTTTGAGTCCAAACTCTAAACTAGCGTTCATCAGCAAAATTGGATACAGGATGTTCAACTTACCTTCAAACGAGCGTCCTACAAGTTAAACGGGCGTCCAACTTGGTACATCAGCAGCCGACATTAGTAAATTGCTTCAACCGACATATATTTTCCCTAATTAATTAGGATCAATTCCAGCCGCAATTTATTAATTATAGCCGACATAGTCTTCTTATATAAAGCGACAATCAAACCCTAATATCCATCCCCATAATATATCAAATACATTCAGCCGCATATTGGCATCACAGCAGCAGCTTTGCTGAGTCTTCAAGGCCGGTCACCCGAGCCTTGTGCTCGGGTGATCCGGGGTTAGATTAGATGTAGTCTTTTCTGTTATTTTCGTTACTCGATTCATGGTGTTCAACCTTTGTGCAAAACTATGTGAGTTTGATCTCTTTTCAATTAATTCAGTCCTTTATTTACTTTTGTGATCTTTAATTCGTTTTGTATCTTTTCTATGCGACTATGATGCTATTATGTGAATTATATCGGAAGATTGTTCGCTTATTGATAGTTTACAAAATACGGAAGTTGCGCAAACTAGATCACCATAGAAAGATAGGATTTTTAACCGTTAATCCGTGACAAATTAATTGGTTAATTATCTAGGTTGCTAGGTTCTAAAATACGGAAGTTAACTTGAATCTAAACCTTCGTTTTGTTTGAATATCGGTCTCAACATTCGGAAGAGGAGAGATCAATAATTGAATTCACTAAGGAATTAGGAATTCATAGCTGAGAAACGGATTCACTAAGGAATTAGGAGTTTGGTTCTCGTGTAAAGGTTAAACCACAACTTGAATTGAAATCATGAGAATAAACTAGGATTGAGATCACTTAGTTTGTATGATTGTTTGATCCCATGTATCTTTAGCTTAGTATAATTTTTTTTTTTATTCTCAAAGGATAGTTTAGATTTAGATTTATGTTTTTATCTTCGTTTTTACGTTTGTTGTTTCGTTTATTCGTTTTCCGTTTCCAGTTTAGTTTTAGTAGTGACAATTTAGGGAGATTAATAAAATTAGATTCTACATCCCTTTTCCCTGAGGATCGATACCCGTACTTATCCAACTTTACTAGCAACTACCCGGTATTCGGCCGGTTAGGAGGTAGTTTTGCATGGTAGTATAGGTTTATAAATTTTCTTTTGTTTTAATGATGCAAAATCTCCCCAACACTTCCACCTCTACCACCTCTTCCACCTCTACCACCTCTGTGTAGCTCTCATGGCTTTAACCCTTGCTTCCCAAAACTTAAGTCCCAGAAAGGAATTTAGTCCCTCATGGAAACCCTTGTCATGGTAAGGTTTTCTCTTGCTGTTGTAGACTTTCTTATATTCTTTGAGAAGATCATCAGTGAGTGGAAGTCTGCCAGGTGCAGGTTCTCTAAATGCATTGGTGTCATCTTCCCATATCTTTTTTGCAAAGATCCTAGCAGCCTCTTTTGCTACAACTGTCTGGCTCTCTTCCCCCTTATTGACATCATGAACAAACGGGACAGCAGGCCATGAACACTCTCCTAGGTGATTACCAGATTACTCAGTTGTCCCTCCATGATTTTCAGTTATAGTATCAATTGCAGTAATCTTCTCTTGCATAGTTTGCTCCAGTAGATTGATCCTCTCAGTAGACTTAGGATCCAATTCAGTAGGGTTAAGTGTTCCAGCAGGCTCAGTCACAGCAGGCTTGGGTGCCTCAGCAAGGTTTATCAAGTTTCTGGTGAATGGCTTCAAGTTGATCTTTCAGAAACTTCTCCTTCATTGTATTTCCTTGTATGATCCCCTTTACATCCAGAGCAAGGTCAGCAAGAGCATATTGACTGGAGGTAATATTGGGAGCAACTGTTTCTGTAGTCCTCCCTCTATTTTCCACTAGATTCATTAAATCTTCAAACCTCTGCTCTTACCTATCAAGTTGAGTCCTTAAATTTGCAATGACATTTTTGACAGTCCTCAACTCATCCAACACATGTGTTGGTACTCCACCAGCCATTCCTCCAGCAGATTCATCCGTAGGCTCATCTACTTTGTACTGTGCCCTCTGTCTGCTGATAACCATAGCCTAGCTCATATCTCTCCCAGCAGGGTTAGGTACATGATATTCCTCCAAGATAGGATCTAGGACAGGTTCTTCAAAGAGTGGTACAAATGCCTGTTGTGGTTCATCAGCAATGTATTCTTCTTCAGTCACTTGAAACTCCTCATCACTGTAGTCATAGTCCAGCATCTGCTCATCCTCGTCAGCAACAACAGTCTGCTGACCATCTTTCCTTACAGTGGTCTTGTCTCTAGTAGGCTCCACTACAACAGCCTGTTCAACAACAACAACAAGGGTTTCCTCCAAACCCATTTTTGGTTCCAACCTGTGTCTAGGTGCTGTTTGAACCTCAGCAACCTGTACCTCATGTTCCAACCTTTGTTCAGGTGTTGTTTGAACCTCAGCAACCTGAACCACCAGTTCGACCTTTGTTCAGGTGATGTCTGATCCTCAGCAGCCTGAACCTCCTCATCAATCAATGGTGATCCTTCAAATCCCATCATCATATCCAATCCCTGTGCTACCACTGCTTGCTCCTCAGTGATTAGCACTCTCTGTACAAGAATTGCAGGGAATTCAGCCATATTGTCTCTTTGAAATTCCCTAATATCAGCAATCCTTCATAGAAAATTGGCAGTTTTAGATAGAGTGTCCTGAGTATCAATCCAGTCTTGATATTGAACTAAATCCTCAGAACTGACATCAGGTTCACTAAGATCAGTAGCCCTTTCATCATCCAAATCTACATTCTGCTGATCCTCAGTATGCTCAGCAGGTTCTACAACAAAGAATGTATCTGAGACACCAACCAGTCGGTTGCCTCCAAGATTTATCCCATCATTTATTAACGCCTCCAGACCATCTATGGTTAAATCTTCCAAATATTCATCCATTTGTCCAGTTTGCTGGCCTTCAGCAGACTTGCAACCTTCAGTGGACTGTTCTACCCTTGGTTCATTTATCAACGCAATTCCACTGACTTCTCCAGGACCAGAGGGATGGTCATCACCAAAATCAGATGAAGAGGAGTCATCACTGTCTGATTCATCTCTGGGATCTCTGAATTTGATACCCTCTTCCTGTTGGTCCCAGAGAAGGGTAAAACACTAGTCAGAGGGGGGGTTGAATGACTATAGTGGAGTTTCAAAAAAAATTCTTGTATTTAAAAGCTTTTGGGCAGCGGATAAGTCCTTTCTTGCTATGTTGTTTCAAGGTAGTTTAGACAATCACAGATATAGACTATAATGTAGGCAATTTAAATGAATACAGTAAAGTAAATTGCAGAAAAGTAAATTGACACAAGTCTTAAGTGGTTCAGGGTGGTGTAATCCCTTAATCCACTCTTCTTCTGTGATGATTGGAGGAATTTACTATTGTTTTCACAGATACAATAGTATGAATGTCCTTGACTTCCCAAGCTTCACAATCTCCTAGACTATCACTCCTTGACTGTTGCAGCTTCAGTGATTCAGTCTCTTTCACTGCTCCTTGAGATCAAATCCTTCAGCAGGTATCACAAACACTACTCCTTCTCAGATGACTTCTGATTCAGTTGCTTCAGCTAATTATGAATGAGATTCACAAACTTGATTGATCAATCTCAGTGCTGAATATGAAATTGTAGTTCTGAAGTCTGAGTTGATTTCTAGATAAATCCTTGTAAGTTCAGAGAGAAGGCTTTTTCAAATTGACAGAGTTTCTGCTTGGTTTTCCTTTTCTTGATCGTTATTTTTACCTGCCTGTCAATGCCTTCTATTTATAGCCTTGAATATCCTTGGTTTGAAATTCCGTCCATTGGCTATATTAATGAGGAGAATAATCCTTGATTTTATTCTTGATTCCCCCTTAATTATATTCACCTTGGTTTTAGTGATCGGATTTTCTTCAAACGTATAGCAGAAAATCCGTCCTTGATTGATCCTCCATTGATTTTGCATTTAATGCATGATCCTCTGAATCTTCATCATACGATTCTGTTTTGATAAGGTTTACTTTGCTGTTCTCTGAACGGTCGAGTGATTCATCTGACTTTTCCATTTAGATCATCCTTCACTGTTTTGTCTTCACTCAGCCGAAAGTCAGTTTACTTTGCCGATTCACTGTTTTCTTCATTACTTAAGTTAAAGGAGAATCTTTGTACTTCACTGATCCTTGATTGGGGTGAGATCAGTGTACACCATATTCAAACATTATTCTTCATCACTTGAAACATAACTTAGACCTATCCAAGGTCATCACAGACTTCCTTGGTTATAAGTCAAACCATTAAGTCTTCACTGCTTCTCTGTATGTTCTTGGCTGGCTTCACTCTGCCGAATGTCTGTTTCACATAGCCGTCCTACCAACTAGTACAATACTTGTCTAACTTAACTTATACAAAATGTCAGACCCTAAGTAGAGACTTATACAAAGTATTCTAACTTATTTCAGGCTTGCTATAACAGCTAGTATGACCATCATCAAAACATAATAAAAAGTTCCTAACAATTTCCCCCTTTTTGATGATGCCAAAACCCTCATAAGCCTGAACATAAGTAAGCCAAATTTTTCATAATAATTAACAGAATAAAGATTCAACAATTTTATTCATCCATATAAGGGCAATAAGTTCAAACAATTATTCAAGTGTTACAAACTACATTTTGCTCAATTCAGCCTTATACCTTTTGAACTTTGTAGTCTGAACCTCTTCAATGTCTTTCAATCAATTTCTGGGAACTTCCACTTCCAGTATGCCATAGCAGTGTATTCAGATACCTCCTTGAATACTTTCTTGGCAAAGAGTCTGTTGAAATCTGGCATGGTCTCATTTGCCCTAGGTTCTCCAAAGTACTTCTCAATTCTCTCCCTAGCTTCAGCAATATGTGAGTCAGCAAACTTGAGACTTTTGTAGAGACTCCACTCCTCCTGTTTCTCCATTTTTCCCATATGATTGAAGAATTTTACCATATAGTTGAAGTCTTCTTGCTGTTCAGTCGGAAAGTCTTCTGGTCCTTTTGCAGAAAGTAGTGTGGCTGAACTTGGTTTGCTGTTGGTTTGTTTTAGAAGTACAAACTCTCTTTTGACATCATTGTAGAGTTTGGCCATGTCAGTTCTCATTCTTTCATCCTGATAGCTTAGCCAATCAGCCCATGTTTCATCTTGTGAGAGATGAGGATAAAGTCCTTCCTGTACTTAGAAAAATTCTCTTACATGGTCCAGTACATCTACTTCATATTCTGCTTTGCTTTTGTGACTAGTGTACGTTCTGTGCCCACCAGTGTATCTGGAGCTGCTGCTGCCTCTGCTGGTGTTTCCTCTGGTGCTAAGTCTATGTTGACTTGCTGATCCTCTTGGTTGACTAGATCATTGCCTTTGCTGTTTGGCGACTCTGTCTCTGTCATCTCTTCTTTGCATAGGAAGAGGAAATCCAGTACAGGGTTCATTTAGGGCTCTTTCTCTTTCTTCTCTAGCCCTCCTTTGATGTTCTTCTTCTTCATTCCTGATCCTTATTTCTCTGTCCCTTGCTCTCAGTTGTTCTTCAGTGAAGTTTGGGGGTCTAATAGTTGATCCTTCCGGCTTATCTTGATTTTCCCCCTTTTTGGCATCATCCCTCTGCTGGAGTAAAATGCTATTAGTGGCCTCTGTCGTCCCAATCAGAGAGTCCAGCTTTGATTCAATGGAAGTGAATCTATTGTCATGACTGATCAGTTTCTCAGTGACACTGCGGAATCTTGTGCCAAATGCCACTGCCATAGAGTCATTTTCCAGAGAGATGTGTTGTCTGAGACCTGCAAGATTTTTTGTGATGTTAATGTTGAGTTGTCTCATCAGATCTCCTTGGCGTTGCACAACAATGTTCTGTGCCTCAATGTATTCAGCAATTGCTTCAAATTTGCGCTCAATGGAGTAGCTTTTGTCATTGAATGCCGAAGTCATGGATTTGAGGGGCATGGCTTCCTGCTCTAGTTCTTCTGCCAGCAAATCAGCTGCTTTCTCAAAGGGTTCATTCGAGATACCAGTGGCCAGCTGAGAGAGTTTGTGCCGAATGTCAGCTGGTTCTGGGTCTGTTTGCTGTCCTCTGTCTTGGAGCTGAGTCACATCTATATGGACATCCATGTCTTCAAGAATTTGGGTAGATGTGTATGCTGGTGTAGCTTGAGCTGCTACTCCCCCTTGCTCTGTGCTGGGTATTGTCTTGACTGGAGTGGCAGCAGCTGAGCCAGTGTCCGCTATGTTTATGCTGTCAGCCGGAGTTGCAGCAGGTAGTGGTTGAGTGGTTGTCTTAGCTGGTGTTGTTGACTTGAGGGATGCATGTGGCTATAGGAAGGTACTTAGAAGAATGTCATCATCAATTGCATCCGGTGTCGGAGTAACCTCTTCTCCTTGTTTGCCATGATCATCAACATGATGATTATGATCATCGTTATCATTGTCATCCTGATCATCTCCATCATCTTGATCAGTGTTATCATCATCATCTCTACCATCTTCTGAGTCATCATTGTGGCTGTTAGAGATCTGGGGCAGTTTTGCCTTTGCTGCATCTACTATGTCCCGTAGAGGAGATCCATCAAGTACACCAACCAGAGTGGTGATTCCTAGAAAGTTAAAGAGCCATGCTTCCTCGGCAAACATGCACTCCGAATCTAGAATCTGATTTCTGGAATCGCCTTCTTTCCATTCAAGATATTCTGCAATTCGATCATCAATATTATTTGCAGACAATTGTGTAGGTTCTTCTGGAGATTCCTCATCATCTCAAGTGTCTCCTGCGACTTCCTTATTTAGAGGTTGTTCATCCTCACTTTCATTTTCTTCTTCTTGTTGTTCTGCCTCACCATCAGAATCCTCTGCTTCTTCTTCTTCATCGATTAATTTTCCAAAGGCTGTCTTGTCCAAATTGCGTTGAACCTTTTGCTTCTTTCTTTGACCGGAGGGATGAGTTGTTGTTTTCTTTCTCTTCCCTCCTCCTGCTTGTTTTTGCTGTTTAACATAGGTAAACATGACCTTGTACTCATGCAGTTTGTGAAGTTGTACAACAGGGACATTGAGACATTGCATTAGATAGTGTAACTGAATCCCATATGACTTTTTCACCCATAATTGGCCTTTCTTTGTTTTTCCTTCTACTGTTCCCTTTTTGGCTGCATTTACATCACCTTGGATTTGTTCTTTAAGCTTTAAAAAGAAGTATTTTCCCTAATTGAACTCCAGACTGTTGTAGATAATTCCCATTAACCGCATTCTGATTTCTGTCATGGCATTATTTGCTCTCAACTTTCCTTTAACGGTTTTGCCAATTAGGGCACTGAATTCACTGAATGACTTCTTTAAAGCGGATCTAAGACAATTGACCTTCTTAGACCCTGGGTTTGCTGTTTTGGCGATTGTCGGCCAGAAATCATCCAAGTTTTGTGGTACCAAGGTCACTTTTGCTTGACCCTTATTTGAAAGTTTAAGATGTTTTCGGATTACCTTTTCTGTAATGACCACTTCTTTCCCATTGACGGATGCAACAATCTTGTCTTCTTCCCACTCGTCACCTTCTTTAGCAAGGAGCCCAAATACGTATTTTGCAGATTTCCAGAAGGAGATGAGATTTTCATAGCAAACTTCGGTTATTGGAGGATTGAGAAAGGTTGATAATTTTAGGTTTTTGCATCCTGCTGCCAATCGTTTTGCGTCTTCATCATTTCCGCATAGTTTTAAGTAGTGTTCATCTTGGAAGAATGATCCAGTGGCAATCGATTTTACGTACCCAGCTAGGGTGTTTGAGGAGGATGAAGTCATTGTTATGGATTGATGTTTAGAGAGGAATACTTCGAGTTTTTAGAGAGAATCAAAAGAGGTTTGTAATGTTGCAAAAGAGCGTAAAGATTTCTGAAAATCTCTAAGTATCGTTTATATAGGATGGTTTCGGTAGTGTGAACGTGGTTAGAATATGGAAGTATTTTATGACATAATGGCGTGATTTTGTGTATGTAAATCGCGATATTCGAGTGAAGTGGGGGAGTGGATTGTGCTAAGTAATGATAGAGACCGGGAATCGAGGCGTTTGTAATTAAAAAAGATAATATAATTACCTCCATAATTATAAATTGATCTCCACGTGTGTAATCATCTTTAGGATAATCATCCATAACTCCCTTATTCTCCACGTGTAAAAAATTAGATTTTGTTCACACTGTTATTTGCCATGACTCCAAATTTTATTTCGATGAAGTGCCATGGCTGGCCACTTAGCCGGTGTAGTGATTCTTTCACTGATCCGCTTTATTTGACTGTTCCTAATGATGGGAGTCAACTTTACGTGACTTCGGTGCATTGTTTACCCCCGTTTACCACATTTTCAGCACATTTTTGGGTGATTTAGACCGTTTTCGGGGTGTTATCATGAGCTTATGGCACGGGGAGTAAATCCGTTACTTTGGTGGATTACAACCCCTTTTTGTTGACATTAACCCTATTCCCGAGCACTTTTACCCTCTGAAATTGTTTGGATGTTTTTGGTTGTTTATGATGTTGAAGGGTATTGGTGTCTTGAGGACCCAAGAGGTGATGATGTGCGGCAAAAAGCATGATCGAGGGAAGAGGAGAGATCAAAAAAGAAGAAATGTGATGTTTTGGGGCAACAGGGGTTCAAACGCGCATGATCGAGGGAAGAGGAGAGATCAAAAAAGAAGAAATGTGATGTTTTGGGGCAACAAGGGTTCAAACGCGCGTTTGAACCCTCAAACGTGCGTTTCAAAAGCTACCAGTTGATTCAAAGTTCAAGCCCTCCAAACGCGCGTTTGGAATTTCCCTAAACGCACGTTCCATGTCCTCCAAACGCGCATTTGAACCTTCTAAACGCGCGTTCAAGATGAAGATCAGTCAAGTCCCTGCCCAGAAATGAAGCGAAACGCGCGTTTGCACTAAGCCAAACGTGCATTTGAAGAAGCTAAACGCCAGTCTCAGCTCCCTAAACGTGCATTTGAACTCGGATTCTACAGATTTTGGCCCACCTATAAATATACCCCCTTAGACTATTTCTTGATAATAATTATTCACTTAGAAAAACTCTACCCATTTCTTAGCTCCATTTTCGTAATAGCTTAGAATACTTTCTCTTAGCTTAAATCAACACTGTTTTAGCTTAATCTTTCCATTTCTTAGCTCAGATTTCTATTCCAAACACTAAAAGACCTTTTTTTAATTAGTTTTCTATTTTGTACTTTTTGGATCTAATCTCGAATTACTGCAAATTAATGGTAATTTTCTCTTCTCTTTTACTTATTATGGCTTTCATTTACTGTTTTATGCATGTTTTAACTAGAATCATGAGTAGCTAATCCCTTTTCATAGTTGAATCATGTGAAATTTAGTGAAAACACCCTTTGGGTGATGAAATTGGGAGTGGGTAGTGCTTTTTATTGTTGTATCTTGCATGTTTCACGTCTTAGAACTTGTTATAACAGATTTTGGCTAGATTGATCACCTAGGTCAAAATCACACACATCAATCTAAAGAGTTGTTCAGATAGAGAGATGTGGGAAAAGGGTTCTAGGATCACGGCGTAGACTCAGCTTAGTTGTTAAGCCCGAGCCCAAAGTGAGGTTACTCGTTTTCACGTTTTCGGCTCTAGTGCATAACATGTCTTGTCAGTGAATCTTCTTTAGGGAAGGGTAGTTAGCATGGCATAAGGTGTTAGGAGAGAGTTGTTCAGACCTTAGCACCGGAATTAGGAGCACGTACCTGTGAGATTGAATGCGAGAGTTTGTTTGTTATAATGCACACTCCCGGTTTTGTCATTCCTTGGGGTGAAACTAGCTATTTTGATCATGGTTCGGCTATGTCCTTTAATCTATCCTTAAAACCTAGTAGTTTAATCTTCTTTCTTTCTTTTTATCTCTAGACTTGTTAGTAGGAATCACTTTACTGTCGTTGTAGTATACAAGCACTTTTAAAAGATTGATCACCTAGACTAAGCAATACGTTCACTTTGGTACTTGCAACCACTTTTCCCTTGGGTTCGACCTCGTACTCCTGTAGCTATTCTAGCAATCGACCCGGTACACTGCCGATTAGAGAGTTAGTTTACCCATGGTTTCGAGTCTTTATAAATTGTTTTTGTTGGGTGAATTTTGCCTCAATCAAAATGGAGCCGTTGCTGGGGAATATGTTTTTTGTGATATCTTGTAAGTGAACCATAAGCTTTGGCCTAGGTTGTTTTCATTTTCTTTTTCTTTTTTTTCTTAATGATGGTTTTTTGTTGAAAAGTCACACCACCTATTGTGGTGGTGGTGGTGACTAGATACCGTGATTGTGTTCTTGTTGTTTTCTAAGATCTTGCAGCTTGAGCTTAAATGGATGGATTTTTCAATCAATACTACTCACCTGAACAACAATACCCCTACCAACCTCAGGCACCTGAACAATGTTATCAACAACAGTTCATGCCTCAGCCTCAGTATCAACAGCAGAGTAACCAAGGTTCATGGGCTTATCAGTGCCCTAGTGCATGCCAAAGTCAAAATTATGATTATTCAAGTTATGAGCCACAACATTATGAGGGTTGTCCGAACCCTACTGCTTATCAGGATTACGGTGTTCATACTCAACGCATTGATAGCTTCACCGAGATTCAGCCACTTGATCAGAGTCTGGCATGGCAAGAAGCCTTCTACTCATCTCCAATGAATCAAAGTCAGTATGATCAGTTTCCCCCCATGCCAAAAGAAGGCTTCACCAACATTCAAATGGAGCAGTTGATTCAATTGAATGAGAGTTTGATTCAAATGAACAAGGATATTCAAGAGTTCAATAGAAACGTTGACTCCGACATAAGAAATCTTGAAGACGGGATGGGGAAATTGATTGAAAATAGGCGGCATGAGAAAGATGAAAAGACATGTGCAATAGAGGTGGTCCGGGATGATGATGTTATCACTAAAGAAGTTCAGGTTGAGAGTGAGGTTGATGATTCAATTTGCTATGATGAGATTTCTGAGCCAGATAGTAAGTTGGGATTGCTCATAGTGCCACCTCCAATTGCGATATTTGATTATGGCATGTTTCACGTTCTACCTACTGCACCTTCACCCCTTGAGATGAAAATTGATGAAACCTTGGTGGAGTGTGTGGTGGAACCGACCATTGTTATGACTGAGCAAGAATTCTTTGGTGATGAGAATAGCTTGTTTTGGGATGAAGAGGAAATGCAAGATTTGGACGTGGAAGTGGTGCAAATTTTATCTATTACACCACCTACCGAAGAAATGCAAAATTATGACCTCGAAGGGTGTATGATAGATTTGAGCACACTGTTTGATGAGACAAAATTAAAGTCGGAAGAGAAACTGGGATCGCCCATTTCATCCTCACTCCCAATGGAAGTAAATAAAGATGTCATTATGAAGAGTGTAGTGAAATCATATGAGACTGAAAAGCCATCTATGGTAGAGCTACCGGGAGAAGTGGAGATTGTTAGCATGCCGGTCCCAGATTATTACACTCTCCCACCTTGTGTTGATGAGTATTATGCGATCGATTTTGTGTACTCACCGATAGATGGAGCTCATAGAATTTGTAAAAGGGGACAACTATCATGGGATGGAAATTACAAGAAGAATGTGATGAGAGATTTTGACAAAAGAGGATTCCCGAGTTGGGTAGAGGTAGCATCGAGGGCAGTGAGAGGTAAGTTTCTAGTGAACTCGGATTCCGTGATGCTTGCTATTTTTAGTCTTCTTGAGTTGTTGATCTTTGATCTTTTTGAGCTCGGATTTTGGTTGATGGTTTCGGTGATACTTGTTTGAAATAAAATATTTGAATTGTTGTTTTGAGTCTTTTGAGGTATGATTCTGTTTAGTGCCACTACGTCGATGCTAACGACGTTAAACAAAGCTCTTCTACCTTTTCTCACATGTGCCAATAGTATAACTTTGAAAAAAATGGCACTGTATAAGTCATCCCGTTGAGCCAACGACATAAAAGAAGGCGCTTGGGGGAGGCAACCTACCTTTATGGAAGTAATAATGTGTTTGGAGTGGTATTTAGGTGCAAGAGGGGAGAGTTTTGTCTTAAAAGAGAAGTTGGGGTGATAATTTCCTTTTGGTTCTGGCTTTTGTACATAGACGGGGATGTTTTTATTTGAGCCTCTGTGGCCTTATTTTATGCGTGGATGCTCTGTGTTTCTTTTGATTATCTTTACATCCAGTGCGATTCCCGTCTAGTATGGTTGATATGCTTTGATACTTTGTTTGTGGCATGGCTTCTATTTTTATATATCTCGTACCTATCACCATCTTTTGGCACGTGGAATTTTTCCATGCATGTGTTTGCCTTGGTTTTTGTTTCTATGGTTTTAGATACTCGAGATGGAGTTTACTAGAAGATGTCACGTGGGCTACTAGTGCGCCTTTCTGCCGGGTTTTTGGTCAAACAGCTAAGTCTTTTACTCTTTTTATCTCTCACACATTGAGGACAGTTTTTCTTTTAAGTGTGGGGTGGGAGACTTAGCCGTTTTCTTGTTTTCATTGTTAAATGTGCTATATATGTGGTATGCTTAGCCTATGACCGGGCTCGAGTCGATTTTTGGGTAATTTTTAAAAAATTTCAAGGGTTTTCAACACCGTGTTGTTGTGTTATTTTCATATTCGAGTGGTGGCCACCTTAGTAGGGCCCCGAACGTGTACACTGCGGTTTGATATTATCTTGAGAATGGAGTTTATTAATTCCACGTAAGCTACACTTTGTGCACAATTTGATTACTACCACCTCACATACCACTAGTCTCAAGGCGAAATAGAAAGGTTCACCTAAGTAGGACACGGGATGACGGTCCTGGCGTCTCTTTGACCCTACCAAAGCCAAATAAGCCTAATCCTGAAACATTAGACCTTCGTAGCCCCTCTCAGCCTTGATAGAATGGTCTGACCACCATTCGCTTTTAGCCGTTTTGTTACTTAGTCAGAAACCTACCTTGAGCCTTAATTATGGTCACATTTCCTTCATTTATACCCTACGAGTGGACCTAGTCTTTTGTTAGGCCATACTTGCTAAGGCAAGTGTGGGGTAGGGGAACTAATGTTTTGATGGGTTGATGTTTTCTCGGTTGGAGCTATAAGGAGAAGATGAGCTCAATTGGGCCTAGTGTTTGGGTTTGGCCCAAGAAGAAAAGAAAAATATGCTCTTTCTCAACAAACAAAAAAAAATAGATCAATCAAAGTTCAAAATAAATTATCTCTCAATGAATAAGAGTTTGAAGAATACAGAAATAAAGGGTTGGAATCAAAGTGCTAAGCTCAAAAGTTATCTTTATGATGTTGGAGTCGGGATAGTGAGATAGGTGCTAATGTATACGACCTCGCCTCATGAAACTTGAAACATAGTTGAATTAGGCAATGAGTTCGGGTATGTTAATCAAAAGCATTTTGGGTGGATTGTATGGTAGAGATAAGGTGGTACACTTGTTGATTAGGTTCATTCGTACTTCTTTTTCTCCTGTTCCCAAATTATCCCATTCGATTAACCGGAATTACCCTAGCCTGACGTTATAACCTTTCAAGTCCTACCCGATTGTGTTTAAACTTAGTGACCATGATTAGTGGAGAGGGTGGTTGGAATGAGACGGTTGGTAGACTTTTGGTCGGGATTCAAGCCCCGATAATCATTTTGAGCACTTGGATTTAGCTTGGCACCACACACACTCCATTTTCTTGATAACGTCATAACCGGTGTGTATATGTTCGTGTTCTTACTTTGTGGTTACCTCGAGGGTGTGGATAGTAGCACCTACGTCACGACGTTGAATCCCTTTGTTTGTTTTAAAACGCCTAGTTTACTCGAGGGCGAGCAAAGGCTAAGTGCGGGGTGGTTGATGGGAGTCAACTTTACGTGACTCCGGTGCATTGTTTACCCCCGTTTACCATATTTTCAGCACATTTTTGGGTGATTTAGACTGTTTTCGGGGTGTTATCGTGAGCTTATGGCACGGGGAGTAAATCCGTTACTTTGGTGGATTACTACCCCTTTTTGTTGATATTAACCCTATTCCCGAGCACTTTTACCCTCCGGAATTGTTTGGATGTTTTTTGTTGTTTATGATGTTGAAGGGTATTGGTGTCTCGAGAACCCGAGAGGTGATGATGTGTGGCAAAAAGCATAATCGAGGCAAAAGGAGAGATCAAAAAGGAAGAAAAGTGACGTTTTGGGGCAACAGGGGTTCAAACGCGAGTTTGAACCCCCAAACGTGTGTTTCAAAAGCTACCAATTGATTCAGAGTTCAAGCCCTCCAAACGCGCATTTGGAATTGCCCTAAACGCGCGTTCCAAGTCCTCCAAACGCGCGTTTGAACCATCTAAACGCCCGTTCAAGATGAAGATTGTTTGGGTATGTTTTTATGCTATTTCCTTTGAAATATGAGTGAATGTTAAATTTCTGCGAAATTTAAAATTTTTTGTGAGTCTCGAGCATATAATTGGAACTAGATGCTTGCTAGTTGTAGTTTTTCTAACGATGATAGTATGTGACTTAGTGAGATAATTATAGCATGTTTTACTTTTATGGAGATAGTTTCGTTTTTCACTCACGAAAGCCTTTGATTTTGAAGCATGACTTTTGAATTATATCCTTTCATTATTTTTAATGATTTATCTTAGGAAGGTCAGTATAGTTACACCTTAGTTAGACCGTGTGCTGTGAATATCATAAAGTTCGAATGTGATAAGTGAGATGTAACTTATGTCTAGAAGAAAAGAATGAATAAGAATCATAATAAATACGTTTGTCGGAAGCTGGTCGATGATTGGAGTGAGGTAGGGCATTATCTCGAAATGTCCTATACCACTATGATGACCAAAAGCTCACGACAGTTAGAAGAAGCTACCTTATGATTTGAGTAAGGTAGGGTGTTATCACGAAACATCCTATTCTACTATGATGGGTAAGAGCTCATTCTGATATGCGTCAAATTTGAAAATTTTGAAAAATGATGAATAAGAATAAAGTAAAGTCTTTGTTATCATGGATCTTATACCCAGTAGAACCGCATGATATGCTGTAGGGATTATCCTACTGAGTGCGTGGGAAGGCTTTGAGTGGAGCTATTACTGCTTGTACCTAGGATAGTCATTGGAATTTTTGAGAGGATATTTCTTTGAAAGGCTTGTTAGATTGAGAATGGCTTGTCACACTTACACCGAATCTATCTCTGTGTTGGTATCATTTGCTATAGTTGTTGTATCTTTTGTTACGTGAGTTAGAGATCTATGTGGATTATTTATAAAGTTGAGGTATAGTTTTGATTGTTTTGTCCGAGGACGTACAAAAAGTTAAGTGTGGGGGAGTTGTTAAGGCCATATTTATATGATTATTAAGGGTTTATTTCATTATTATTTTTCCCACATTTGCGTAATTTGCATGAGAATTAAGGGTTTAAGTGTAAATATTGAGTAAAGATGATTTTAAGATGGTTGTACGCAAAATTGATGATTTTAAATGTTGATTTAATGGAATTATTATTAGTTGAGTTTTATTACATTTTTGCATTGTTTATTTATCATGTAGGTGTTAATTTTCGTGCATATAATGAGGATAAATGAAGCTCAAGTCGAATTATAAGAGATAGAGTTGGAATTGGCTTGAAGAAATTGGATAAAGATGAAGAGATCCGATCCTCAGCAGTTCAAACGGGCGTCTACTGATCATGAACGAGCGTCCAGTAGTGAATCGGCGTCCATGCGGCGTCGAAATCGTATTTTACATTCGAGAGAGTTCAGACGGAGGATGAGCGGCGTTTACTCAGCGTCCAGGCATTACGGGCGGGCGTCCCACGAGACCAGGCGGGCGTTCAAGGCCGACTTAACCTAGCCGACATCAAATTCCTATAAATAAAGCGGCAGCCCCAACCCTAATTCATACCACATAATTGAGATCGCAATTTTACACCAAAAAGCTGCGGCCACAAGCCTTTTTACACAGAGATGAATTTCTCCAATCCAACAATCATCTTCAACATGATTGTTGGCTAAAAGCCTTGCAGTGAGTCGACGGAGGAAGCTCATCAACAACACAAACCAACTAGAGAGTTCGATACTGGATGTTTAGTGAGTTTAAGATCTAGTTTTTCATCACTTTTTAACGCTGTTTTACATTGCCATGTTTTGTTGAATTATCAATTCTATGAAACGATCTATTTATCTATCTTTATGCTTGAATAAATTTACGAAAGTCTGTTTATTTGAGTTCTCTTTCGTTTAAGTGATGCATCTAATCGTGTTGTAAGAGATTATGCATGATTAGTTGAGTAAGAGTTTGGAAACAATCTCGTGATTTCGTGTTGATTGCATGTTTAGTTTGTTTGAAAAGATAAACGAAACCCTAGAATTTGGTTGAAGAAATTTAATTGAATTCATGAAAAATCACTACTAAAAACTACATCTTTAGATCACCATCTAGTTGGGGGGTTGTTGGTGAGCTTCCTCCGTCGACTCACTGCAAGGCTTTTAGCCAACAATCATGTTGAAGATGATTGTTGGATTGGAGAAATTCATCTCTGTGTAAAAAGGCTTGTGGCCGCAGCTTTTTGGTGTAAAATTGCGATCTCAATTATGTGGTATGAATTAGGGTTGGGGCTGCCGCTTTATTTATAGGAATTTGATGTCGGCTAGGGTTAAGTCGGCCTTGAACGCCCGTCTGGTCTCGTGGACGCCCGTCCAGAATGCCTGGACGCTGAGTAAACGCTCGTTCATCCTCCGTCTGAACTCTCTCGAATGTAAAATACGATTACGACGCCGCATGGACGCCGCCACTTCGACGCTGCTTCAAGATCGATGACGCCCGCTTGAACTGCTGAGGATCGGATCTCTTCATCTTTATCCAATTTCTTCAAGCCAATTCCAACTCTATCTCTTATAATTCGACTTGAGCTTCATTTATCCTCATTATATGCACGAAAATTAACACCTACATGATAAATAAACAATGCAAAAATGTAATAAAACTCAACTAATAATAATTCCATTAAATCAACACTTAAAATCATCAATTTTGCATACAACCATCTTAAAATCATCTTTACTCAATATTTACACTTAAACCCTTAATTCTCATGCAAATTACGCAAATGTGGGAAAAATAATAATGAAATAAACCCTTAATAATCATATAAATATGGTCTTAACAAAGATCAGTCAAGTCCCTACCCAGAAATGAAGTGAAACGCGCGTTTGCACTAAGCCAAATGTGCGTTTGAAGAAGCTAAACGCCAGTCTCAGCTCCCTAAATGTGAATTTGAACTCGGATTCTACAGATTTTGCCCCACCTATAAATATACCCCCTTAGACTATTTCTTGATAATAATTATTCTCTTAGAAAAACTCTACCCATTTCTTAGCTCGATTTTTTTAATAGCTTAGAATACTTTCTCTTAGCTTAAGTCAACACTGTTTTAGCTTAATCTTTCCATTTCTTAGCTCAGATTTATATTCCAAACACTAAGAGACCATCTTTTAATTAGTTTTCTATTTTGTACTTTTTGGATCTAATCTTGAATTTCTGCAAATTAATGGAAATTTTCTCTTCTCTTTTACTTATTATGGCTTTCATTTACTGTTTTATGTATGTTTTAACTAGAATCATGAGTAGCTAATCCCTTTTCTTAGTCGAATCGTGTGAAATTTAGTGAAAACACCCTTTGGGTGATGAAATTGGGAGTGGGTAGTGCTTTTTATTCTTGTATCTTGCATGTTTCACGTCTTAGAACTTGTTATAACAGATTTGGGCTAGATTGATCACCTAGGTCAAAATCACACACATCAATCTAAAGTGTTGTTCAGGTAGAGAGATGTGGGAAAAGGGTTCTAGGATCACGGCGTAGACTCGGCTTAGTTGTTAAGCCCGAGCCCAAAATGAGGTTACTCGTTTTCACATTTAAGCGGCTCTAGTGCATAACATGTCTTGTTAGTGAATCTTCTTTAGGGAAGGGTAGTTAGCATGGCATAAGGTGTTAGGAGAGAGTTGTTCAGACCTTAGCACCGGAATTAGGAGCACGTACCCGTGAGATTGAATGCGAGAGTTTGTTGTGTTATAAAGCACACTTCCGGTTTTGTCATTCCTTGGGGTGAAACTAGCTATTTTGATCATGGTTCGGCTATGTCCTTTAATCTATCCTTAAAACCTAGTAGTTTAATCTTCTTTCTTTCTTTTTATCTCTAGACTTGTTAGTAGGAATCACTTTAGTGTCATTGTAGTATTCAAGCACTTTTAAAAGATTGATCACCTAGACTACCCAATACGTTCACTTTGGTACTTGCAACCAATTTTCCCTTGGGTTCAACCTCGTACTCCTGTAGCTATTCTAGCAATCGACCTGGTACACTTCCGGTTAGAGAGTTAGTTTACCCACGGTTTCGAGTCTTTACAAATTTTTTTTGTTGGGTGAATTTTACCTCAATCACCTAACAATCAGTGAAGTTAACTTCGCCGAGTACCAGTGCCTTACCTGCTACATCTCCTGCAATGGCAAAGGTTTAAATAGCTGATGAAGTCACTTAGCCGATTACTCTAGTCAGCCGCTCTTTGGTATTTATTCGATTTCAATCATCCCTAACTCCGTTCTCAACATGCTAAATCTTTCATGACTGAGTGGTTTTGTGAAGATGTCAGCCAATTGATCTTCAGTAGATATGTATTTAGAATGATATCCCATTTTTCAACATGATCTCTGATAAAATGATGTCTCACATCAATGTGCTTTGTTCTTGAATGCAACACTGGATTTTCAGTAATAGATATTGCACTTGTGTTATCACACATGATTGGAATTGTTTTCTCCTCCGCTCCATAATCCTTTAGCTGTTGTCTAATTCAAAGTACTTGTGCACAACAACTGCCTGCTGCTATATATTATGCTTCAACTGTTGATGTAGATATGGAGTTTTGCTTTTTGCTAAACCATGAAACTAGTCTGCTTCCTAGCATTTGACAAGTTCCAGAGGTGCTTTTTCTATCTATTTTGCATCCAGCATAGTCAGAGTCTGAATATGATATCAACTTGAATCCTCCATCTTTTGGATACCAAATTCCTACATTGATAGTGTTTTTCAAGTATTTGATTATTCTTTTGGCTGCTAGAAGATGTGATTCTTTTGGTTGAGCTTGAAATCCTGCACACACTCCAACTGCAAATGCTATATCAGGTCTACTTGCAGTTAAGTATAGTAGGGATCCAATGATTCCTCTATACATTTTCTGATCAACATCCTTGCACACATTGGTGTATCTGTTGTGCCACTTGTGTCCATACCATACTTGTGTATCAAGTCTTTTGTATACTTGGCTTGATTAATGAAAATTCCATCCTTCATTTGCTTTACTTGAAGGCCAAGAAAATAATTCAGTTCTCCCATCATGCTCATCTGAAATTTACTCTTCATCAGGTTTGCAAATTTCTCACACAGCTTTTCATCCTCTGATCCAAAGATGATGTCATCAACATAGATCTGTACTAGCAATTTACTTGTTCCTTCCTCTAATTTGAATAGAGTCTTATCTATAGTTCCCTTATTGAATCCATTGCTGATCAAAAATTGAGATAATGTTTCACACCAGGCTCTGGGTGCCTGTTTAAGTCCTGTTAAGGCCATATTTATATGATTATTAAAGGTTTATTTCATTATTATTTTCCCCACATTTGCGTAATTTACATGAGAATTAAGGGTTTAAGTGTAAATATTGAGTAAAGATGATTTTAAGATGATTGTATGCAAAATTGATGATTTTAAGTGTTAATTTAATGGAATTATTATTAGTTGAGTTTTATTACGTTTTTGCATTGTTTATTTATCATGTAGGAGTTGATTTTCATGCATATAATGAGGATAAATGAAGCTCAAGTCGAATTATAAGAGATAGAGTTGGAATTGGCTTGAAGAAATTGGATAAAGATGAAGAGATCCGATCCTCGGCCAGCTTCAAACGAAGGCCCGTCGTATGAATCGGCATCCATGCAAATGTCGTAATCGTATTTTACATTCAGAGAGTTCGACGGAGGATGAACGAAGTTTACTCAGCGTCGAGCATTACGGGCGGGCGTCGGATATTCGAGACGGCGTCCGTTGCCGACTTAGTCATAACCGACTTAAAACTCTATATATAGCAAAGCACCTTCTTAACCCTAATTGATACCAAATAATTGAGATCGCAATTTTACACCAAAAAGCTGCGGCCAGAACCCTAATTCCATAGAGATGAATTTCTCCAATCCAACAATCATCTTCAACATGATTGTTGGCTAAAAGCCTTGTAGTGAGTCGACGGAGGAAGCCTATCAACAACACAAACCAACTAGAGAGTTCGATACTGGATGTTTAGTGAGTTTAAGATCTAGTTTTTCATCACTTTTTAACGCTGTTTTACATTGCCATGTTTTGTTGAATTATCAATTCTATGAAACGATCTATTTATCTATCTTTATGCTTGAATAAATTTACGAAAGTCTGTTTATTTGAGTTCTCTTTCGTTCAAAGTAATGCATCTAATTGTGTTGTAAGAGATTATGCATGATTAGTTGAGTAAGAGTTTGGAAACAATCTCGTGATTTCGTGTTGATTGCATGTTTAGTTTGTTTCAAAAGATAAACGAAACCCTAGAATTTGATTGAAGATATTTAATTGAATTCGTGAATAAATCACTACTAAAAACTATGTCTTTTTAATCACCATCTAGTTGGGATTGTTGGTTGATGGGTAGAATCTAGTCGCCTTGCTGTGTTTTCCTTTAATTGTTTTAATCAAAATCGTTTAGATTAAGTTTAGTTTAAGTTTTAGTTTTATAAACCCTAGTTTCTCTTTGTTTTCCCGCACTTTTCTTGCTTCATAATCATAATCGACGCCGTCCGCAATAGCGAGCCGCCGTCCAAAGAGATTTAGTTTCCAGACGCTCGTTCACTTTAGTGAACGCTCGTCCGTATTGCTGTTTTCTTTTTTTTTTTTTCTGCTTGTTTTATTTCCTGTTTTAGTTTTAATCCTTAGGTTTAGGTTTTAGTTAGTTTCAACCTTAGTTTAGATAGATAATTGTGACATAATCGATAGAATAATTGTTCCTGGATCCGATAAACATTCCACTCCCTTAGGACGACCCGTTAACACCCTATACTACGATCCTTATACTTGGGGTGTTTCGGTTATAAATTGTAAAACTAGTTTTTACCGAACATGTTTTTGGCGCCGTTGCCGGGGAGTCGGTAACGGTTGTCGGATTCTACTTAGGACAGTTTTCTGTGTCAAAAAGGGGTCGTTAGGGCACACGGTAGTATTTTGACCATAACTTTCGGCTCGAGTGTCCGTTTGGAACGCAGGACCCCAATTCGGAAAGCTCGTTCCGACGCCGTGAAACCGTTCGATCGCGTTTTGAGGTCAAAATCCACTGTTTTCCCTCCATTTTGGCCCTAGAAGATTTCAACACGCTTTTTTACCGTCTTAGTGTTTTTCTTGTTTTTAAACTTTTACAGTAGGTAGGTTTCTTTTCCGATTTGGTTTCTTTATATTTTCTAAAAATAAGAAAATTATAAAAATACTAAAAGCCTTTTGAACGAGTGTTCAACAACTTGAACGCCCGTCCACCTCAATTCTGTTCTCTGAACGAACGTTCATTCAACTGAACGAGCGTTCGATTCACGAACGAACGCCCACTAACACCGACGCCGATTCGATCTGCTCAATCATCACTTCTTTTCTTTCTTCTCTTTTCTCCCTCTAAACCATCTAATCTTCTCTAAACTCGTTCTAATGAACCCCAAAGGGTTGATTTCTTCCTTTTCCTTTCTTCTGGTTTATGCAAACGAGAAGTAAGAAGGGACTTCGATCTTTGATCCCGAGCCCGAACGATCTATCCTTAGAAGAAGGCTTCTCCTCGATTTGGACAAAATGGCGGATCAAGATCCACCAATTCCAAATCCCGACCCCAAGCTCGATTAAATTTACTCCTTCAACAAATGCAAGCTCTGCGGCAGAATAAAGCAGAATCGACAAGTCGGCATAAATCAACAACTTCAACAATTCCGCCAAAACCAGCTTAATCAGTTGAACCAGGACCCCTACACTCCATATCTAAATCAAGATTTTCTCGAAGGGCATAGACCTATTCGTCCTCCCGACATGGGAGGAGTGAACTTTGATCTAAAGAACGGAGTAGTTGCTCTAGTTCAGAATAGCTCTTTCCATGGTACTGCTCAGGAAGATCCACACGACTTCTTGTCCACATTCGCACAAATCATGAAGCGTGCCATTATCCTGGTGTTGATTACGAGATAGTTAAGTTAAAGCTATTTCCTTTTGCTTTGAAAGGTGAAGCAAGTCGGTGGTTTAAATCGTTAGCACATCATTCCCTCCATACATGGAATGATGTCAAAAGAGCCTTCGCTCTTAAGTGGGTTTCACCAGGCAAGATTATGGAGATGAAACGGGAAATAGCTACGTTTGAGCAGTTGGAGGATGAGACTGTTGGCAAAGCTTGGGAGAGATTAAATCTGTTGATGAGGAAGTGCCCCAATCACGGATATGATAGACATGAGTTGTTGGAACTATTTTACAGAGGAGTCTCTCAACCTAATAGAGACTATCTTGACTCCACAGCTCATGGATCCTTCTTAGGGGGAGGTGATGAGACTGCCTACAGAGTGGCTGAGACCATCGCCAAGAACAATATGTGGTCGACTCCTAAGAAGACCAATATTGTTAAGAAAGAAGGTACTGCAAGCAATCCTGATACACAACTGTTGGTTGCTCAGATGGAATTGATAAGCAAGCGCTGGCCAATCTTCGATGCACCTTAAAATTCAAATTATCTTGAAACACAGCGGGGGACCGAGATGACGGAGGAGGTAAACTTAATGGATAATCAAAATCAACCCTTCCGAAACTTCAACCGTAACTAACTATTCAGATTTCAAAGACAAAACTTCAATCAAGCCAAGTTACCACCTGCCCTTCAAATTCGAATTCTTTCAACTCAAACTATCAAAGGCCGCCTCGTAACTCCCAAAGGCCTGAAGGTGGCTGGAATCAAACTCAGAACAACAATCATACCACCTCATGTGTCCCTAAACACAAATTCGATGAGCTGGTAGACATGGTGAAGACTCTGTCTACTAGTGTTAAAGCAATTGAGAGACAAGTTGGTCAAATGGCAGACCAGCAAGCAAGCAGACCTCACGGTAAACTTCCGAGTTATACCGAGAGGAACCCAAAAGCTGATGTGAATGTTTGCACTGCCATTACACCACAATGGGAGTATGGGCAAGAAGAGGAGTTGAATGAAGTAACGTTGAGAAGTGGTAAGCAAGTTGGACCCGGCAAGATGTCGGAAGCGAGTAGCCCTCCCGACGCCATGAGTTCAGGAGGGGGAAATCAGAAACCACATGCCGAAGAAAGCAACGATGAGGAGCTTAGTGACAATTCTTCGGAGGATGAAAATAATTCTGATGATGAGGAAAGGAAGGAGAGTCAGGAGGCTGTACCCCTGACTAAGAAAAAGAAAGAAAAGTTTGTAAGATGGAAGGATAAGGAGGATGAGGCGATAAAGAATCAAGCTACAAGGAATGATAAAGCCCTTCCTTATCCACCAAAAAGGAAAGAGAAAGCCCTCACTAATGACAAGCAGTATGCTGGAGTGAGGAGGATACTTAGGGACACTAAAGTGAGTATGCCCTTAGCTGAGGTATTGTCTGAAATGCCTAAATGTACTAAGTATCTTAAAGAATTCAGTGGAGTAAGAGAAAACTTGAGGATGGTCAAGAAGTGCTACGCGAGGATTGCGCGATGGTTTGACAGAAAATTGTCTTTGTTTAGCGAGGTGACCACTGGCGGACCTTCAATCTCTCTGCGTGAGATCGAAGGCCATTTATTCGAAAATGTCTTATGCGACTCGGGGGCCTCTATTAATGTGATGCCATTAAATGTATGCAAGAAGCTCGGGCTAGACAAAAGAATGCGAAACCCGATTTCTCTTGGATGGTAGATAAATCTAGCGGATCGCGGCACGGTTGTGTAGCTAATGTTCTCCTTCAAGTTGAACATTTGGTCTTCACTACCGACCCAAGTTATCCTAGATTATCCACCGATAAGGAAATGCCTCTAATTCTAGGCCGAACCTTTTTGGACACTTCCAATGCTCTCATCGACTTCGCAGAAGATGATTACTCTTAGAATCGGTGACATCATCTGTCACCTTCACACGAGGACACAACGACTGAAAGAGCCGTAATTGATGAAATATCGTTTGTCGAAGCTATCTATGAGGACGAAAAAGATGCCTACTTTGAAGAAGCGAGGAGTTGACAGAGATAGGTGTTTTTGAAGTCATGGACATTGAGGATCCGGTGATCGGACCACCTTCTAATTCATTTCAAGCCGTAGGCATTGACGAGTCATCTTCACTCGCTCACACCGGGCCTGTTATTGAGTTAGAAGCATGGAGATGCCCAAAGAACAAACGATGATTTCAAAGAATCGAGTCAGAAGACTTCATCCCCGGTGAAGAAGAAGCTCGATGGGTAGTTGGGACGAGGTAGAGTTTTGGAGAGAAGCTACTCATTGGGAAGTAGATGATTGGGAAGAGTCGGCGTAAGAGCTTAAAGATGAAGAGTTAAGAAAAATGATCGATCACAAGAAAAAGGAAGCAAGTGTTGACCGGAGGATTCCGATGGATGATTTGATCCAGACTTTCTCGGGGTTGAGCCTCGGGAAGATGAGGTGTTCTATCACAACCACTTCAAGCTCATAAGGAGAAAGGTGGCCCGTTAAAGTCTAGTATTGAGCAACCACCTACTGATTTAGAGCTTAAACCGCTTCCAAAACACCTTAAGTATATATTTCTTAAGGATGGAGATAAATTACCTTTGATCATTTCTTCGAAACTCGACCCTGAGCAAGAAGCACAGCTGATAGAAGTGCTTAAAAAGAATATCCTCGCGTTCGGATGGCAAGTGGGTGATATCCGAGGAATCAGCCCAGATGTATGCATGCATAAAATCCGAACGGAGGAGGGAGCTAAAAAGGTTAGACAACCCCAGCGAAGGCTGAATCCGCATATGCAAGAGGTTGTCAAGAAGGAGGTTATAAAGTGGCTTGACATGGGCATCATCTATGCAATCGCCGATAGCGAGTGGGTCAGCCCTACTCAAGTTGTGCCAAAGAAGGGTGGAATCACAGTCGAAAAGAATGAAAAAGAGGAGGAAGTTGCCTACGTCTCGTGGATCGACTCTGATGTCTCATCGACTATATAGAGATCAATGAGGTTACCGCCAAGGACCACTTTCCCTTACCCTTCATTGACCAACTAATTGAAAGACTGAGTGGTCACAAGTATTATTGTTTTCTCGATGGATACTCTGGTTACTTCCAGATAGCCATCGACCCCAATGACCAAGAGAAGACAACGTTTACGTGTCCATCCGGTACTTTTGCTTTTAAGTAGAATGCCATTCGGTCTATGCAATGCACCCGCGACTTTTCAACGGTGTATGTTGGCCATTTTTGATGGACTTGTTGAGAAATGCATGGAAGTCTTCATGGACGACTTCTCAGTCTACGGCGATAGCTTTGATGAAATCTTAAAGAATCTAGATATGGTACTCCAACGTTGCGTTGAGAAGAATCTGGTGCTTAACTGGGAAAAATGCCATTTTCTAGTAGACGAAGGAATCGTTTTGGGACATAAGGTGTCCAATGCTGGTATTCAAGTTGATAAGGCTAAGGTCGAAGCCATTGAAAGGATGACGTACCCTAAGACAGTGAAAGAGGTACGAGGTTTTCTAGGTCATGTTGGCTTCTACCGGCGTTTCATTAGAGACTTTTCTACGATTGCCAAGCCTTTATCAAATCTCTTGAAAGAAGATGTCGATTTCTTGTTCGATCGAAGTGCAAAGAAGCTTTCAATTGTTTGAAAGATAAGCTTATCGCTGCCCTATTTTAGTAGCACCTGACCGACCAAGCCTTTCGAATTGATGTGTGATGCCTCTAATTATGCCGTGAGGCGCAGCTTTTAGGTCAAAGAGTTGATAAAAGGTTCAGCCCATCTCATTATGCGAGTCGTACCTTGAACCCGGCTCAATGCAATTATACTACGATCGAGAAGGAATTCTTAGCCGTCGTCTTTGCCATTGACAAGTTTAGAAGCTATCTTCTAGGGTCTCAAGTGATTGTATGGACAGATCATGCGACTTTACGCTACCTTATGGATAAAGCGGATGCCAAACCAAGGTTACTTAGATGGATTTTAATTCTACAAGAGTTTGACCTTGTGATTAAAGATAAGAAAGGTAGTGAGAATATTGTGGCTGATCATTTATCTCGCTTAGTAAATGAGGGTGCGTAAAATCACAATGATATAGGCATTGATTTTCCAACCGAGCAATTGATGAAGCTTGAAACGGTTAGGCCATGGTATGTTGATTACGCCAACTATTTAGCGAGTGGTCATTTAGAGGATATGACGTATCGAGGAGAAGAAAAGTTCTTTTCGACCTTAAATATCTCGTATGGGAAGATCCTTATTTGTTCGAGTCCAGAAGACGGGTTGCTTCGACGGTGTGTTCTGAGCATGATCGGTGGGATATCTTAGAACAATGCCATAGCGGTCCTACCGGAGGTCACTATGGAACACCGAAGATGGTTGCAAAGATTCTTCAAGCTGGATTCTACTGGCCGACTCTGTTTAAAGATGCAGAAGCCTTTTGTAGAGGTTGTGATAGGTGCCAGAGAACTGGACGGCAGAGTAGTAGGATGGAAATGCCACTTAAGCCCATTCTTGAATTCGAAGTTTTCGATGTATGGGGCATAGATTTTATGGGTCCCTTTCCATCCTCATGTGGTAATAAATATATCCTCGTCTGTGTGGATTATGTTTCAAAGTGGGTCGAGGCCATAGCTACTCAAACTAATGATCACAAGGTTGTAAAGAAATTCTTGCAAAAGAATATCTTTACTAGATTCGGCTGTCCGAGAGCACTCATTAGTGATGAAGGTACTCACTTTTGCAATGCGCCGCTTGACAAGATCCTTGAGAAGTATGGTGTCAAACATAAGATTGGTACACCATATCATCCCCAAACCAAAGGCCAAAGTCGAGGTAAGCAACCAGAGCTTGAAAAGAATTTTAGAGAAGACCGTGAACAATAATCGATCTAATTGGAGTCTTAAGTTGGATGACGACATTGTGGGCCTATCGTCTCGCATTTAAAACCCGATGGGTACGTCACCCTTCCAAATGGTTTATGGCAAAGCTTGTCATTTACTTGTCGAACTTGAACACGTGAGCTTTACGGGCAATTAAATTCTTAAATTTTGATAGCCAACTCGTGTGGGAGAAAAGTTGTTACTGATTGAACGAGCTCGACTTAATTCGCACTCAGAGCGCATTTGAAAAGCTAAGCTTAGCAAGGAAAGAACGAAGATGCTCCATGACGCTAAGATCAAGGACCGAGAATTCAAAGTTGGTGAAATGGCTTTACTCTATAATACCAGACTTCATTTGTTTCCTGGTAAGCTAAAGTCTAGATGGTCTGGTCCATTTGAGATTCTCGAGGTTAATCCCAGTGGAGTAATTACTTTGAACGGGTATGGTAATCAAGCTTTTAAAGTGAATGGCCATCGACTTAAGAAATATTTTGGGCAACCAAAGGAAAAGCCTGAGATTCTTTATTTCCAAAGAAAAGATGAGAGTACAGATGTCTTGATTTGTGAGGAGATTCCATCTTATTTCTTTGAGTCAGATGATGATGACGTTCCTATATCCACCCGTAAGGTACCTTCTGTTGAGACTTCTGATCATACCACTATGTCTATGCCTATCGTGCGCAAGAGCAAGAAGAATAGAGTCAGTGTAGTTTGGAGAGAAAAGTTTAATGATCTTATTGCGCACTTGACTTGTTGTTGTGGTGAAAATCACTTCCGCCCTAGTAATTCTAATTCCGATACTGAGGTGGCGGCAGTTAAACCAAAGTGGCCCGATCCGGGTTGATTCTTGAACTTTGTGTCAAGCTATTGACATTAAAAGAGCGCTCCTAGGAGGCAGCCTAGTTTTCTTTGTTTGTTTTATTTTCTTAGGTTGTTTTGTTTTATTGTTTAGAAATAATACTTTAGTTGATTTTGTGTTGATGGTTATTCCTCTTACGTTCATTGTGAGTGTTTTGTGTTATGTGTTGCTCATATACCCCGTGTACCCCGAGATTATATGGTATGTCGAGTGTTGCAGATACTTTTGAGCAGGTTTTCGAGTTACTATCATCCAAAGTTGTCTATTCGAGTTGTTGCGGTATATTCATGCTCGGCCTGACCTCTCGCCAACTTTCATCCGACAACCACCGTTGAAACCAGCTGAGTTTTCTTTTCTTTTATTCTGCACATTCTGAGGACATAATGTGATTTAAGTGTGGGGGGGTAAATTGGGTATGTTTTTATGCTATATCCTTTGAAATATGAGTGAATGTTGAATTTCGAGCAAATTTAAAATTTTTTGTGAGTCTCGAGCATATAATTGGAACTAGATGCTTGCTAGTTGTAGTTTTCTAACGATGATAGTATGTGACTTAGTGAGATAATTATAGCATGTTCTACTTTTATGGAGATAGTTTCGTTTTTCACTCACGAAAGCCTTTGATTTTGAAGCATGACTTTTGAATTATATCCTTTCATTGTTTTAGTGATTTATCTTAGGAAGGTCAGTATAGTTACACCTAAGTTAGACCGTGTACTGTGAATATCATAAAGTTTGAATGTGATAAGTGAGATGTAACTTATGACTTTGAAAAGTGAATAAATAAAGTGAGTGAGCAATTATTAATAAATACGTTTGTCGGAAGCTGGTTAATGATTTGAGTGCGGTAGGGTATACCTCGTATGTCCTATACCACTATGATGACCAAAAGCTCACGACAGTCAGGAGAAGCTACCTTATGATTTGAGTAAGGTAGGGTGTTATCACGAAACATCCTATTCTACTATGATGGGTAAGAGCTCATTCTGATATGCGTCAAATTTGAAAATTTTGAAAAATGATGAATAAGAATAAAGTGAAGTCTTTGTTATCATGGATCTTATACCCAGTAGAACCGCATGATATGTTGTAGGGATTATCCTACTGAGTGCGTGGGAAGGCTTTGAGTGGAGCTATTACAGTCTGTACCTAGGATAGTCATTGGAATTTTTGAAAGGATATTTCTTTGAAAGGCTTGTTAGATTGAGAATGGCTTGTCACACATACACAGAATCTATCTCCGCGATGGTATTGTTTGCTATAGTTGTTGTATCTTTTGTTACGTGAGTTAGAGATCTATGTGGATTATTTATAAAGTTGAGCTATAGTTTTGATTGTTTTGCCCGAGGATGTACAAAAAGTTAAGTGTGGGGGAGTTGTTAATGCCATATTTATATGATTATTAAAGGTTTATTTCATTATTATTTTCCCCACATTTGCGTAATTTACATGAGAATTAAGGGTTTAACTGTAAATATTGAGTAAAGATGATTTTAAGATGATTGTATGCAAAATTGATGATTTTAAGTGTTAATTTAATGGAATTATTATTAGTTGAGTTTTATTACGTTTTTGCATTGTTTATTTATCATGTAGGAGTTGATTTTCGTGCATATAATGAGGATAAATGAAGCTCAAGTCGAATTATAAGAGATAGAGTTGGAATTGGCTTGAAGAAATTGGATAAAGATTAAGAGATCCGATCCTCAGCAGTTCAAACGAGCGTCCCGTAAGTGAATCAAGCGTCCATGCGGCGTCGAATCGTATTTTACATTCGAGAGTTCGAGACGGAGGATGAACGAAGTTTACTCAGCGTCCAGCATTCTCGGGCGGGCGTCGGATATTCGAGGCGGCGTCCGTTGCCGACTTAGTCATAACCGACTTAAAACTCTATATATAGCAGCAGCCTCTTAACCCTAATTGATACCATATAATTGAGATCGCACTTTTACACCAAAAAGCTGCGGCCAGAACCCTAATTCCATAGAGATGAATTTCTCCAATCCAACAATCATCTTCAACATGATTGTTGGCTAAAAGCCTTGCAGTGTGTCGACGGAGGAAGCCTATCAACAACACAAACCAACTAGAGAGTTCGATACTGGATGTTTAGTGAGTTTAAGATCTAGTTTTTCATCACTTTTTAACGCTGTTTTACATTGCCATGTTTTGTTGAATTATCAATTCTATGAAACGATCTATTTATCTATCTTTATGCTTGAATAAATTTACGAAAGTCTGTTTATTTGAGTTCTCTTTCGTTCAAAGTAATGCATCTAATTGTGTTGTAAGAGATTATGCATGATTAGTTGAGTAAGAGTTTGGAAACAATCTCGTGATTTCGTGTTGATTGCATGTTTAGTTTGTTTGAAAAGATAAACGAAACCCTAGAATTTGATTGAAGATATTTAATTGAATTCGTGAATAAATCACTACTAAAAACTATGTCTTTTTAATCACCATCTAGTTGGGATTGTTGGTTGATGGGTGGAATCTAGTCGCCTTGCTGTGTTTTCCTTTAATTGTTTTAATCAAAATCGTTTAGATTAAGTTTAGTTTAAGTTTTAGTTTTATAAACCCTAGTTTCCTGCTGTTTTCCTGCACTTTTCTGCTTCAGTTCATAATCAGACGCTCGTCCGCAATAGCAGATGCTCGTCCAGTAGATTTAGTTTCCAGACGCTCGTTCACTTTAGTGAACGCTCGTCCGTATTGTTGTTTTCTTTTTTTTTTTTTTTTGCTTGTTTTATTTCATGTTTTAGTTTTAATCTTTAGGTTTAGGTTTTAGTTAGTTTCAACCTTAGTTTAGATAGATAATTGTGACATAATCGATAGAATAATTGTTCCTGGATCCGATAAACATTCCACTCCCTTAGGACGACCCGTTAACACCTTATACTATGATCCTTATACTTGGGGTGTTTCGGTTATAAATTGTAAAACTAGTTTTTACCGAACAAGTCCATAAAGAGCTTTCTTTAGTTTGTATACTTTGTCTTCTTTTCCTTTGAATTGAAACCAGGGGGTTGTTCCACATATACTTCTTCTTTCAAAAGTCCATTCAGAAATGCACTCTTGACATCCATTTGATAGACTTTGAAACCTTTGTGTGCAGCAAAAGCTAGAAAGAGTCTGATTGCCTCCAATCTTGCTACTGGTGCAAATGTTTCATCATAATCTATTCCTTCTACTTGAGAATAGCCGTTTGCAACTAGCCTTGCTTTGTTTCTAACAACAATTCCTTGCTCATCCATCTTGTTTCTGAATACCCGTTTTGTTCCAATGATATTGGCCGTATCTGGTCTGTCAACAAGTTCCCAGACTACATTTCTTTCAAATTCATTTAGTTCTTCTTGCATGGCTGTGATCCAATCTGCATCTTGAATTGCATCATCTATTGTCTTGGGTTCCACTTGTGATAGAAAACATGTTAACATGTGCTCCAGTTGTCTTCTAGTTCTCACTCCTATGTGAATATCTCCAATGACTTTTCTTCAGGATGACCTTTTAGCCAATTTAGGTCTGGTTGAAGTTGTTCTTCACTTGGTGCTTCTGTAATTTCAAATTGTACATGAGCTTCAAGTTCTGGTGCTTCTTCTGTTGTATTGACTTGTGGTTCATCTTGATTCCCAAAATTGTGATGCAGAATAGTTGTTGGTTGTCACGGAATTTATTAACACAAAACAAGTAATAATCCGGTTAACCTCAAGTATAAGGATCGTAGTATAGAGGCTATGCCGGGTCGATCTTACGGGGAACTGGGGATTGTGAATTCTAGTTTTTATTCCTAACTAACCTAGGTCACGATTACTAAACTAAACAGTGGATAGAACTGAACAAAACCGGGAATAAAACTTAACTAAGACGTAAAACTGGACAGAAGATATGATCTAAAGCCAGGAAGGATATGTTTCGAACCAATTTAAACTAAACTAAATCTAAGGTGCAAAGGAAGAACTAACTAAACTTAAGTAATTCAATTTCAAGGGTTTTTAATCAATAATTTATGAAGGAACAAGCAATTGATCCACCTATCCTATCAATATTCAGTTTTAATTCAGATTATTCCGTGATTACTAATCAAGTTGTGATTCCCCTATTCAAAGGTATGAACCCTAATTTCTCAGGCAAGTTCGTCTATTAATCTCTATCTTTCGATCTAAGGATTAACGCTCTCAAATCAATGTGTGAAATCTCTCAATTTCTAACCTAGAGATCTAACCTAATAACTCTCATTAATTAGATCAAATATCTATCCTTTATCGTGGTGATCTAAAGTCTAACTTGATTTTCATCAATTAAACAATCAATAAAGCAAGCATCTTTCGATATGAATTTGCAAAAACAATGTAAAACATGATAAAAGAACAACTCGTAATAGATACTCACAAAATAACCACGAAAAGAAACTGAATTGTTGAATCGGACGGCTTCACAACGCTTGTTCAATGGAGGCCTAGCCTCTTAGCATCCTCTTGAAGATCGAATTATTGAAGAAAAAGAACATAAAAAGTGTTTAGAACTACTAGAAAACTAAGAACAATGAAATCTCAGCCGCCCCTAGGGTTTAGGGTTTTTAATATGTCGTATATTGTGAGGAAAAATGCGCTGCTATTTATAGAAGATTAAGTCGGTTTCAGCATGTCGGCCGACGGACGCCCGTCTGGAAAGGGTGAACGCCCGTCCATCTTGTGTAATTTTCTTCGAGTCGGGCCGAGTCATGATCAGACGCCCGTCTGCGCGGCGTCCCACTCTGCTGCGTCCAAACTTCCTGGAATCAACTTCCCAATCTGGGCGCTCGTCCAACCCAATGCGCGCCGTCCACCAATGAACGCCAGTTCAGCTCCCCGGACGGCAGTTCAGGATCGAATTTAATCTTGGATTTCTTGATCTTTATCTCTTTTTCTTGTCTCATTCCTTCATTATCTCTTTTATCTTCAATTACCTCGAACTTAATCAACTCTTGAGCATCTTTTGAGCCTCAAACATGTATCTATAACACATAAAAACATCACAAAATGTAATAACGCTCAAATGATCATAAAATCATAATTAAAACACTTAAATCAACCTATTTTGCGATTATCTCTTTTAAAATATCATTTTCTCAATATTTCCATTAAACACTTGTTCTTTATACAAATTCATACAAATACGAGGGAATTTATCATAAAATATAGCGTTATAAATCGTATAAAATCACCCTTAACAACTCCCTCACACTTAAGCTTTTGCTCGTTCCGAGCAAAACAAAACAAAGTAAAGGCTCGAGAAAAGGTCAGACATCTAAACATATATAACACACATCCAATAAATCAGAAGTTCACCCGTGTGTGTGCAAAGCCATAGAAAACTTCCACTAAGTCCAAACTTGAGAAACTCAAAGCAAAACTAGCTAGTACCCCCTTCAAACTAGAGATAAGTGACACTCATAAGGTGTACCCTACAAATATGAAATATCCCGAAAAGGATGATCGAATATATCTAGGGCCTTTCTGAAATACTCAGAGGATAATCCCTACAGCATATCTGTCAGTTTATACTGGTGATAAGATAGACGATAACTTAGTCTTATATTCGTTTCATACTAATCCTTTAGTTGATTTAACTTTTTCACTTTTAAACGCACATCAGAATGAGCTATTGCCCTGTCATAGCAGAATAGGATATTTCGAGATAACACCCTACCTTACTCCAATCATAAGGCAGCTTTTTCTGACTGTCGTGAGCTTTTGGTCATCATAGTGGTATAGGACATTCGTGGTATGTCCTACCTCACTCAAATCATCGACCAGCTTTCGACACACACATTGTATTCATATTTTCCAAATTTTCCATTTGACATTAAGTTACGTGTTACTTATCACATTCAAACCTTAGATATTCACAGTATAACATACTCGGGACTAAATACAAACTATCATAAGTCTCGAGATATACATGTAGCACTAAGTACATGACTTATAAGAAAATCAAAAATCACTCGTTCAAAAGGGGTATAACTTTATAAGTTAGCTCATCGTTTACTATGGCACGTGAAAAATAGATCTCAGGTGAAACAACTAACTTACTAAACATATGATATATAGCTTAAATGACTATAAAAATAACGGACATTAAATAGAATTGCCTACTCGGGACAAAACGAGAACAAAAGTGTCGAAAAAAATTGAAAAATTTAGCTCATTTTCATAGAAACAATACGTATTGAACAAATGATTATAGATACATAGTCGACCATTCCCCTCCCCCACACTTAAACGACAACATGTCCTCATGTTGTGCAGAACGAAAGAAAAGAGAAAAGACTTAGCTGATTTCAAACGTCGGTCAGGCCGGAGCCTACATAGTGACACTTAGAACTCGCAACCTTACAATGTAGCTCGACAAAACCGCCAAAAAAAACGTACCTGCACGACTTGACAAACACGGAACTATCTCGGGGAAAACGGGGAGTTATACCAAAATTAAAGGATATAGCAAAATCAACAAGAGATAAAGCATCCAATACAACCAAAAAGTAGAAACAAAGTCGAAATGAAAGTACGGCTGCCTTATGGCTTACATGATCCATCGAAAGAATAAATAGTAGCAACATAAAAAATTACAATGAACCATATAAGTAAAAAGTAGCAGAAATATACAACCACCATAGCTAGTGCAAATCGAAAAATAGACAAACGAAATCAAGACTGCCCCGGAGCCGGGGTATCATCAGCCGGAGGAACAGCAGAATCAGCAGCAGCGGTTGGATCAGTGGAGGGAACAGCAGCCGTAGACGTCGTCGATGAAGGTGCTCTTTGTGTAACCGGGCGATGAATACCCCAGTGAGGTCTCTCCTCCGCGACCTCCTCATCATCAGGCTCTTTCTCCGCCTCAAGCACATCGGCAATAACCTGATCGATCGCATCGGAAAAGAGGAACTCCGTATCACTCTGCTTGAAAATCTGCATATCCCTCGGTTTCTTGCCCCCCACAATGCACTTTAGCACGTACATCATGTTCTTCTCGCGTGTCTCCTCGGATATCAGCCATCCAATCTCGTAGGTCATTGGCCATGTCTTTGTGCGAGCCCTCTCCGCAGGAGATAAAGTAGACAAGGGTGGAACCGGAGGTGGTGCCGAAGACGAACCAGGCTCCTGAGGTGTCTCCGTCTCAGTCTGTCCCGAAGGCTTACCTTTCTCTCTCTGTATAGGCTTCGGGTTCTTTGGCTTGTGATCTGCTCCATACTCAGGAACACCGGCATCAATGCACAAACTATGGATCAGGTGAGGGACGATCAAGCTCCGCGTGTAAACCTTCTGGTTGATAGATATTTCATCATACAGAGCATGTCCCACATCTACATTCAGGCCAAACGTCAACGCATACAACATACCTAGGTCACCAATGTGGAAATGTGTCAAGTTGTTCTTAGGCAACAACCGACTCTGAATGAATCGACACTGGACCTTCCAATCCTCCGTCCAGGTCGTGGTGACTAACTCCTTCCGGTCTCCTCCCGGTCTTAATGTCCAGGCCACATCCGGGCACACTCTCCGTCTCAACTCCTCCAAAGGATCCTGCCCCAAACTTTGCCTATGTAAAATCTCCTCCTTATAATCTCTACCCTCAAAAGCCGCCAACCCATACTTTGCATTGATCACCTCCGGTGTAAACGGAACTTGGACCCCTCGAACCACAACTACCTTCGTTTCCAAGTCGGTTTCTGAACAGTTGGCATAAAACTCCCGAACCAAGGAACTATTAACCGGTGTAGTTGGAATCGTCATCAAAGCACCCCACTTCCGATCCCTTAAAAGCTTGACAAAACCGGGATCAACCTTTGCCTCTAAAATGGCCCTTTCTATCAACATCGTCCTCGAAAAATAGTGCTGTTTATACGCATCGTGAGCCCTAGGATTGACGAATCTATGAGGCAAAGGCATAGGAGGTACGGTTTTGGCTTTCTTCCTAGGTTGGGCAGCCCTAGTCTCAACCGGTTCATCTTCCCGTGTGGCTTCTACAACCTCCTCAACCCTAGACGAGGTTCCGCCTTTCTGAGCTCTAGGCATCCGTACTAAAGGAATATCGTCATCCGTCTCAGAGTCTGAGGTAGGTTCATCTCTTAAGGTTGCCCTAGTTTGGGTGGCTCTAGGGGGTTGCTCCCGAATGGTCACACCTCGGTTGGGATCAACTAAGGTAGGGTCGAACTCTTTGCGCTTCTTCCCGGCCTCCCTAGCTACTTCCTTCCCGTGTCTCTTCACAACTCTTTTCTTATGAACCATTTTCAAGCCTTGTCTACACCAAACAATCCCAATACGCACAAAGGTACCCGTTTAACATCCAAATCGGGATTTCAAAACACAAACCACAACCATTAATTATCAATAATCAACCCATTCACCATACACATCAACATCATAGCACCAATCAGCAAGAATCAAGAACAAAAACGAAAGGAAGAAAACAAGTAAGGTGCATTTCGTATGAACGAGCCGACCCAAAGATCGAACTCAGAAAAATGTGAATAAAAACTAGAAAATTTGTTACTAACTTACCAAGTTGGATGAGTAGATGATGATCGAGGTGAAAATCAGTCCAAACAGCACAAAAATGACCTCCAAAATCGAATTTTTCTTCCAAAAAGTCGGACTTCAATGTGGCCTGATTCTCCAAAAATATTGTGTGTTGGGGGATTTGGTTATCAAAATCAAAGAGAGGGGATCAATAGCGGCCTGGAGCACTTTAAATCGCCCAAAATGGTGTAGAATCGAGGTTTTTCGGGCAAAAGGAAGGAGAGGAAACGGTTTTTGCATTTTTAAAAACTGAAAAGTGAGTGTTCATCGAAGGAAGGGGTATATATAGGCAGATACTAGACGGGCGTCCAAGAGACCGGACGAACGTCCACTGGGAAATTAGATGAACTGGACGGCCGTCCAGTTTATTAGGCGCTCGTCCAAGAGTTTAAATCACATACAGGATTGAAGGGAAAATATTAGACGGGCGTCCATGTTTAGTGGACGTTCGTCCACGGATTAGTCATAGCGGACGGGCGTCCAGACGTCTGGACGGCCGTCCAAGCAGAAAAAGGTGCAAAAATCACAAAATTTCCATACAACTCAAATTCAAAATTTCATCTCTTATTAAACTTAAATAAAACTTCAAAAATACAAATAAAAATAAAATTACTAGGAAATAAATAAAAACAAATAGAGAACAGTGGGTTGCCTCCCACGAAGCGCTTTTGTTTAACGTCGTTTGCTCGACGAAACAAACTTAACTAACGCTAGTCTGCATAAATCTCGTCCCAATCCACCAATCGGATGAGACGACGAAGCATATCAATAGCAGGAGGGAAATCATAGTCGTCTTGTATGCCCCGATCATCTCCAAATACCTCTAAACCTCTAAAATATGAAGCTCAGTACCAGCGCTAGATCTCACAAAAGATAGGGTCATTTAGGACCGTATATGGACGTCCTATAGCTTCCTGGAGCTCCTCAGTAGTGAAGTCACTACCTCCCGAATAGCGGGGGACAACGAGAACATAGGTGATGGTCTTCGTATGGGTACTAAGCTCAAAATCTACGTGCAAAACTATAGTGCCTCCTGGTCCATCAGCTACTGTAATCAATGGGATCCGACTAATGATGGGGTACTCCTCCGGAAGAACTCCGTAATCCATATCTAAAGAAAACAAACTAACTGACAGATATAAACAGACAAACTTAGTCAACTAAAGCTTAATTAAACTAAAACTTAAATAAACATAACACCAACAGCCTAATCAAAATTTAACTAATAAAATAAGGGATATCTAGGATGCCTCCTAGTAGCGCTTTTGGTTAATGTCGTTAGCTCGACACTGTTGGAGTCTAGCCTGGATCAGGCCATTTGACTTTTCTGCCAGCAACTACCTCGTGTAAGCTCTGATCAGTAGCGTGGTCGCAGAAACAGCACCTAACACGTGGGGTTAAATTCTTTATAGCTTTCCATACACGTTTAAACTTCCCCACGGTTGACTTCTTCGTTTCTTGAAGCTTCTGATGACAATCTCGTTGACGTTCCTTCCAATATTCTTCCATATCCCAACTACCAGCTAGAACTTCTTCAGATTCACCATCACCGTCGTCCTCAGAGAAAATACCGGGTGAAAACTCGTCTAATTCTTCGACTGGTGTAGCACCACATCCAAGAATATCGAGGAACCGAACAGCCAAAGGCTTGTCTTTAGGCTCACCAATGTAGTGTTTGCACCTCTGTCCGTTCACTCGAAACGGCTGGTCACCATAACCTCGTAGTTCTAGAACGTCTCCAGGAATAATCTGGAGAATTTCAAAGGGTCCGGACCAACGTGTCCTCAACTTCCCAGGAAACAAATGTAACCTAGAATTGTAAAGAAGAACTTGTTCTCCGACTTGAAATTCTCTCTTCTTATTCTTAGCATCGTGGAGTAGCTTCATCTTATCCTTACTAATCCTGGCACTTTCGTAAGCCTGGAGTCTGAATTCGTCTAGCTCATGTAACTGCTGTAGTCGATGTTTTCCACAAGATTGGGAATCAAAGTTCAGAAACTTTGTAGCCCAATAAGCTCTATGCTCTAACTCGACAGGCAGATGACATGGTTTCCCGTAGACCATTTGATATGGAGATGTCCCCATAGGGGTTTTATAGGCAGTTCTGTAAGCCCAAAGTACATCATCCAATTTCAAACTCCAGTCCTTTCTATGATCAAGCACCGCTTTCTCCAGATTTTCTTGATGCTTTGGTTGCTCCTTTCAACCTGACCACTAGTCATAGGATGATATGGTGTGCCAGTTTTGTGACGAACACCATACTTCTCAAGGACTTTCTCTAGGGGTCGGTTGCAGAAATGCGTCCCTTCATCACTGATCAAGGCACGTGGGCATCCAAATCTCACAAAGATATTCTTCTTTAAGAACTTCATTACCGTCTTATGATCATTGTGAGGAGTGGCTTGAGCCTCTACCCATTTCGACATGTAATCTACGCAGACTAAGATGTATTTATTACTGCAAGATGACGGGAATGGTCCATAAAATCGATACCCCACGCATCAAAGACTTCGCATTCTAGGATGGGTTTCAAAGGCATGTCAAACCGCCTTGTCAGAGTACCGGTTCTTTGGCACCTATCACAAGCTTTACAAAAAGCTTCTGTTTCTTTAAAGATCGTAGGCCAATAGAAACCAGATTGGAAGATCTTAGCAACGGTTTTCCAAGGACCAAAGTGACCTCCAGTGGGTCCACTGTGGCACTGCTCAATAATGTCCCGTTGCTCAGATTCAGGAACACATCTTCTAAGCAAACCATCTTTACAGATCTTAAAAAGATAAGGTTCATCCCAAACGAAATATTTCAAATTAGAGAAGAACTTTTTCTTCTCCTGATAAGACATTTCTGGGTCTAGATATCTGGCATGAAGGTAATTTACAATGGAGGAATACCACGGAACATCAGGAGGACAACCGTCTATCAACATAATGTTTTCTAGAGGAAAGTAAAGATCTATATCATCTGGATCATCCTTTTCCTCACTTAACATTCTAGAAACGTGATCAGCCACTACGTTTTCACTGCCCTTTTTGTCCTTAATTTGAACGTCAAACTCTTGTAAGGTCAATATCCAACGTAGTAAGCGCGGTTTAGCCTCTTTCTTGGTCATCAGATAACGCAAGGCAGCGTGATCAGTCCACACAATCATTGAGCTCCTAACAAGTAACTACGAAACTTGTCCATAGCAAAAACTACGGACAAAAGCTCCTTTTCAGTAGTGGTATAGTTAACTTGAGAGGGGTTCAATGTGTGACTGGCGTAATAGATAGGCTGGAATTTCCCCTTGATCTTTTGTCCTAGAACAGCACCAACCGCATAGTTCGATGCGTCGCACATAAGCTCAAAAGGTAGGTTCCAGTCAGGCGATATAAGAATTGGAGCAGATATTAAACGATCCTTGAGCTCCTCAAACGCTTGCTTGCAGCTCTCATCAAAATTAAACTCAACGTCTTCCTTCAGTAAAGTGGACAGGGGCTTGGCTATCTTGGAGAAGTCTTGAATGAACCTTCTATAAAAACCGACATGTCCGAGAAAGCCTTCACGCACATTCTTAGGATAGCTCATCTTCTCGATAGCTTCTACTTTTGCCCTGTCAACTTCTATACCCTTGGCGGAGATCTTGTGGCCAAGAACTATTCCCTCATCTACCATGAAATGACATTTTTCCCAGTTCAGTACTAAGTTCTTTTCCACACATCTGGATAACACTTGATCAAGATTGTCAAGGCAATCATCAAAAGACTGACCAAAAACCGAAAAATCGTCCATAAAAATCTCCATACACTTCTCTACAAGCCCGTCAAAGATAGCTAGCATACATCTTTGAAATGTGTCTGGGGCATTGCAGAGACCAAACGGCATTCGCCTATAAGCAAATGTACCATAAGGGCAGGTAAAAGTGGTCTTTTCTTGGTCAGCTGGATCTATGGGTATTTGGAAGTATCCCGAATATCCATCTAGGAAGCAGTAGAATGCGTGTCCCGCCAGACGCTCGAGCATCTGATCAATGAATGGAAGGGGAAAATGATCTTTCATGGTTACCTCAATGAGCTTTCGATAATCGATGCAGACTCTGTAACCAGTGACAAGTCTCAAAGCAATTTCCTCTCCCTTCTCATTCTTCTCAATGGTAATTCCTCCTTTCTTGGAAACTACCTGAGTAGGGGAAACCCATTCACTATCAGCGATGGCATAAATGATTCCCATGTCCAAAAGCTTGATGATTTCCTTTTTAACGACTTCTTGCATATGAGGGTTGAGCCTTCTCTGGGGCTGTCTGACACACTTTGCACCCTCATTCGTCTTGATCTTGTGCATACAGATGTCAGGAGATATTCCTCTGATATCTCCTACTTGCCAACCAAAGGCTTTTTCATTTTTCCTCAAAACGTTGATCAATTTCATTTCCTCCAAACGAGAAATCTTGGCAGAAATAATCAGCGGAAGCTTGTCACCTTCTCTTAAAAACACATACTTAAGATGCTTAGGCAACGGCTTTAACACTAAATCTGCAGGGGGTCTTCTAAACTAGACTTGAGATCTCCACTTTTCAACTCAATATCGCTGAGTTTACTCTGCGGTCCCACTGCCAAAGCTTCTCCTTCGAATAATTCTTCCTCAAAATCAGCTGCTAATTGATCTAGATTAACCACACCATGAGTATTTAGGTTGTCAACTAATCGCTCGTATTCCGCTTCTACAGCCATGACTTGTCTATCCATATAATCAGTGAAATCATCTGTCATATAATCAATGGAAAAGCCGGTTGGGGGGCCAGAGGGTACTTGAATGGACTTCAAGACATTGTAACTCACCTCTTGATCACCAACTCGGATAGTCACTTGCCCACCATCGCAATCTATGAGGGCTCTAGCTGTAGATAAGAAGGGCCTTCCAAGAATCAGGGGGACGTTTTCACCTTGTTCAATATCTAAAACATACCAGTCAACTGGAAAGGTAAATCTATCAATCTGAACCAAAACGTCTTTCAGGATCCCTGAAGCTTTCTTAGAAGATCTATCAGCGAATTGTAGACTTATAGTAGTGGGTTCTAGAAGGCTTTGTAAACCGAGCTGTTTGCAAACAGACATTGGCATAAGACTTATAGAGGCACCTAGATCGCACAAAGAATTAGGAAAAACTAGACCTCCCATTACTCTCGTAAGTCACGAACTTACCAGGGTCACCTCTTTTAATTGGTAAGTTTTCATAATTAATCATGGAACAATCCTCACCAATTTGCCTTTCCATGCCTGCTAATTTCTTTTTCGAAGACACAACATCCTTGATAAATTTTGTATACTTAGGCATCTCGACCAAGACATCTGATAATGGAAGATTCACCTGAGTATTTTTCAAAAGGTTTAGCACCTTTTCATACTTCTTATCCTCAATCAAGGGAATGTTGCTCTTTCTCGGTGGAAATGGAAGTTTCTTAAGGTCATTCTCAGAAAAGACTTTCTTTGAGGATGCACTTACAGCTCTGTCTTCCAGATCCTTCCAACGAACAGCTTTTTCAGATTTCTTAGTAGTCGAAATTCGACCTCCGACTTTCGCTTGCTTTTTCAGTCCTCGAGGGATCAGCCACTTGAGGATCTCCAGCTTTTTCACCTATCAGGGGATCAACCACCTGAGTTTTCTCTTGCAGTTGAGGGGAGTGTAGGTGCTCAGCTTCCCCTCCTGCCTTATCAATGGCAGGAGGGGCTAGTGGTTTTCCTGATGGGAAGGACCACTAACTTGAGTACCGCTTCTCAGATTCATTGCACTGGCCTCCTCTTTACCGTATTGAATTGATGGCACGAGGTCAGTACATGGGCCTTTATTCAAGTCAGCTTGAGCAACTTGACCACCCTTTGGATTCTTTTCAGTGAAACTGGGCAGCTGCCCTGGGGGTCTAGAAGCCAACTGTTCAGCCAGTTTCCCAATTTGTCTCTCAAGATTCTTCATCGATCAACTTTGCTCCTCCAACTTAGCTTCAAGATTGGTAGGTTGGGAGGAGCCTTGACAGTTCTGGAAATTTGAAGAATAGGGCTGGCTGGGCCGACTTTGGAATTGAGAATTTGAATTGGAAGGCCAATTCTGATTGAATTTTTGCGTAGGATTGGAAAATTTTGAGTTTTGGTTCTGAATAAACCCAGGGTTTCTATTGAAATTCTGATTCGAATTAAAATTCGAAGTAGGATTTAAATTTGAAGACGGATTAAACCCTTGGTTTTGGAAATTATTCTGGCCAGGAAACTGATTTAACCTTGGATTGTTCTGGCCGTAGAATGCATTTACTTCCGCAAACTGTCCGTTCATAGGACAGAATTTAGAAGTGTGCCCCACCTCGTCGCAATTCTGACATGTGACTTGATTGTACTGTCCATAATCATGGACAGCATTCACTTGATAAGGTGCAGAGGGATTAAATTGACATTGGCCATTCATATGGCCAGTCTGGCAACATTTTTCGCAATACATAACCTGAGGGTTCTGTGGAAAAGAAGAAGTTTGATTTATCGGATGTGAAATTTGAGATGTTGCCATCTGCTGTTGCAGCATGGCTATCAAACTTTGCATATTAACTTCCTCAACCTTAGGAGGGGGGTGCTTGAATTGCTTGATAAGAGGGAGCATAATTATACTTCGCAATGTCCTCAAACAGTGCCCATCCCTCTTCAGGTGTTCTCTTCAGAAATGCCCCACCAGAAGAACTGTTGAGCATGCCTTTTGTGAGCTCGGTCAATCCACTAAAGAAGGTGTTGACTTGCCTTTCCAGTGGCAAGCCATGATGAGGACATTTTCTGAGAAGAGACTTGAATCTCTTCCAACATTCAAAGAACGACTCGTTTTCTTTCTGATAGAACGTGAAAATGTCGTTCAAACACTGGGCTGTCTTTGAAGGCGGAAAGTATTGACTTAGAAATTCTCTTTCAAGTTTAGCCCAGGTGGTGATGGATTCAGAGGGGAGAGAGGTGTACCACTCCTTAGCCTCTCCCTTCAAAGAAAATGGGAAAAGTTTTAGCTTGATAGCATCCTCACTTACTCCTTGGATGCGTGTAGTGCCGCATATCTCTAGGAACGTATGCAAGTGGGTATGCGGGTTTTCTGATTGATAACCATGAAAAATAGATGCATGCTGCATCATCTTAATAAGTCCCGGTTTTAACTCAAAGGTTTGTGCAGTAATGGCTGGAATAACTATAGCCGGGTTGACTTTGACTTCGCCTGGCCTGGCGTAGTCTGCCAACGTACGTCTATTATTAGCGGCCATTATCACAAAATAAGTGATTTCTCTTGCTAGTTGATCTTCAAGCTCTCGTTCGGCTCTGTCTGCCAGAACCGCAGAACGGAAAATCCACCTGTTTTGCCGGACTACGGTTCGCTCGGGGTCAGGGTTGTACAATAACGGTCCCTTTTGACTCCGAGTTTGCATAAACCGGACCAAAAACAAGTGGTTAAAACCTAAAAACTAAGAAATTGAAAGCCTAATTAAAAATCTAAAGAAAAGAAAGGGGAAAGAAGAAAAGGAAACAAAAGTATTGAAGGAAACAGGCCAGACGGACGTCCAAGAGTTTGGGCGGGCGTCGGATGGAATTTGGCCGACGGGCGTTCGATTGTCCAAACGCTTCGTCGACACACGGATTACTTGAACGGGCGTTCAAATCTTATGGGCCTTCGTCTAAGTGAATAAAAGCGAATCAAATTGATAATTTTCCAGCGGACGGGCGTCCAAGCTATTCAGACGCCCGTTTGGTAGCGGGAAAATTAGAACAGAAGCAGAAAATTGCAGGAAATATCAGAAAAAGAAAGGGAACGAAAGAACAGAAACAGAGAGAGAGCAAAGATGGGAGAACTAATCACAAGAGAGCTTCATACCCTAAACTAAAACCTTAATTAACTAATTACTTAAACGTTTAACAACTAAAAACAGGAATCTAAAAAGAAATAAAAACAGACAAACAAAAAACAAACTGAAAAACTGAAAGAAAAACTAGACAACCGTCCGATTCCCCGGCAACGGCGCCAAAAACTTGTCACGGAATTTATTAACACAAAACAAGTAATAATCCGGTTAACCTCAAGTATAAGGATCGTAGTATAGAGGCTATGCCGGGTCGATCTTACGGGGAACTGGCGATTGTGAATTCTAGTTTTTATTCCTAACTAACCTAGGTCACGATTACTAAACAAAACAGCGGATAGAACTGAACAAAACCGGGAATAAAACTTAACTAAGACGTAAAACTGGACAGAAGATATGATCTAAAGCCAGGAAGGATATGTTTCGAACCAATTTAAACTAAACTAAATCTAAGGTGCAAAGGAAGAACTAACTAAACTTAAGTAATTCAATTTCAAGGGTTTTTAATCAATAATTTATGAAGGAACAAGCAATTGATCCACCTATCCTATCAATATTCAGTTTTAATTCAGATTATTCCGTGATTACTAATCAAGTTGTGATTCACCTATTCAAAGGTACGAACCCTAATTTCTCAGGCAAGTTCGTCTATTAATCTCTATCTTTCGATCTAAGGATTAACGCTCTCAAATCAAGGTGTGAAATCTCTCAATTTCTAACCTAGAGATCTAACCTAATAACTCTCGTTAATTAGATCAAATATCTATCCTTTATCGTGGTGATCTAAAGTCTAACTTGATTTTCATCAATTAAACAATCAATAAAGCAAGCATCTTTCGATATGAATTTGCAACAACAATGTAAAACATGATAAAGGAACAACTCGTAATAGATACTCACAAAATAACCACGAAAAGAAACTGAATTGTTGAATCGGACGGCTTCACAACGCTTGTTCAATGGAGGCCTAGCCTCTTAGCATCCTTTTGAAGATCGAATTATTGAAGTAAAAGAACATAAAAAGTGTTTAGAACTACTAGAAAACTAAGAACAATGAAATCTCAAATACGCCCCTAGGGGTTTAGGGTTTTAATATATCGTATATTGTGAGGAAAAAGCGCTACTGCTATTTATAGAAGATTAAGTCGGTTTCAGCATGTCGGCCGACGGACGCCCGTCTGGAAAGGGTGAACGCCCGTCCATCTTGTGTAATTTTCTTCGAGTCGGGCCGAGTCATGATCAGACGCCCGTCTGCCAGCGTCCACTCCTGCGTCCAAACTTCCTGAATCAACTTCCCAATCCTGGACGCTCGTCCAACCCAGTAAACGCTCGTCCACCATGAACGCCAGTTCAGCTCCCCGGACGCCAGTTCAGGATCGAATTTAATCTTGGATTTCTTGATCTTTATCTCTTTTTCTTGTCTCATTCCTTCATTATCTCTTTTATCTTCAATTACCTCGAACTTAATCAACTCTTGAGCATCTTTTGAGCCTCAAACATGTATCTATAACACATAAAAACATCGCAAAATGTAATAACGCTCAAATGATCATAAAATCATAATTAAAACACTTAAATCAACCTATTTTGCGATTATCTCTTTTAAAATATCATTTGCTCAATATTTCCATTAAACACTTGTTCTTTATACAAATTCATACAAATACGAGGGAATTTATCATAAAATATAGCGTTATAAATCGTATAAAATCACCCTTAACATTGGTACTGTTGTATTCATATACACTTGTCTTTGTGCTGCTTCTTCTTCTTGTTCTTGAAGACTTTCACCATTTGTATTTGGTTCATCAAAGACTACATGTATTGATTCTTCAATCACCAATGATCTTTTGTTGAGTACTCTGAATGCTTTGCTGGTGTCTGAGTATCCCATAAAGATTACTTCATCAGCCTTTTCATCAAAGGTATGCTACTGATTCCTATTCAAAACAAAGCATTTTGATCCAAACATATGAAAGTATGAAATATTAGGTTTTCTACCATTCTATATTTCATATGGAGTCTTTCCATGATGTTTGTTGATGATTGATATGTTTTGTGTATGGCATGCTGTGTTTGCTGCTTCAGCCCAAAATCTCTTTGGCAAGCATGCTTCTGTAATCATTGACCTGACTGACTCTTTGAGAGTTCTGTTTCTTCTTTCTGCTACACCATTTTGTTGTGGGGTTCCGGCTGCAGATAATTTATGCAATACTCCATTTTCTTCATAATAGGTTCTGTTAATTTCATTAAGAAATTCAGTGCCTCTATTTGATCTGATCTTGATAATTTTTAGTTCTTTCTCATTTTCTAGTCTTTTCAGCAAGTCTGGCAGTTTTTTGAGTGTCTCTTTCTTTTTGTTCATGAAGATGGTCCAGGTGTATTTTGAGAAGTCATCCACCACTACTAGTGTGTATTTCATACCACTCACAATTACTGGTGTGACTGGTCCAAATAGGTCCATATGCAACAGTTGAAGAATTCTTGTTGTTGATTGATAGGGTTTTGACTTGAAGGAACTTTTGATTTGTTTCCCTTTCTGACATGCATCACATAGACTTTCTTTCTTGAATATGATCTCTGGCAGGCCTTCAACTAACTTGTTCTTTGATAATTTGATGATGGTCTTGAAATTTAGGTGATTTAGTCTTCTATGCCATATCCAGCTAGTTGACTGTCGGTTTTTGACAAACAAACATGTTTCTGCTTTGGCTGTTTTCCAATCCACCACATACATGTTATCTTTTCTTCTTCCTGCAAGTACTACTGTGTTGGTATGGCTGTGAATGAATTTGCATCCTTCCTTGTTGAAGTGCACATTGTAGCCTTTGTCACAAAATTGACTGATGCTCATTAAATTGAAATTAAGTCCCTTGACATATGCCACATTTTGAATCTTCAAATTGTTCTTGAGCATTGTGCCTTCCCCATTAATCTTGTCAGGGTTTTCTTTGCCTCCAAATGTGACTTTGGGTCCATCAAAAGCTTTAAAGTCAGTGAGCCATCTCTTGTTTCCTGTCATGTGTGCCGAAACATCCACTTTGTCATGTACTGACATCCTACAAAACAAATTAATTAAGTTTAGGTACCCAACACTGTTTGGGTCCATACCTGTTAGCAGTCATGCCTCCTACTCCAAGTGTATATCCAAATGATCTTCTCTTTGGATAGTTAAAGTCATCAACTTCATATATGTAAGGCATGGCAGAGTAGCTTCTAGTATTTCTACTGTAGTTATTCTGATACTTTTCTCTACTTTTTGGTGCATTTACATCCTTCTTCACTTTCCAACATGTAGTGGGAAACTTGACTTGCTTCATGTGTCTAGGAACATACCTAGTTTGATTTTACTTAAACACATGATGCATATTATGGAATGGTTTCTTCTTGTATTTTGGAGGTGCAACATTCCAATAATCCTCTGAAGGATAAAGTCTTCCTTTTCCTTTCAGAAAGTCCTTGCTTTTGATTGATGATTTAGTCTGTTGTTTTACTGCACTGGGTTTTGACTTCACCGGTACAGGATGAGTGGTTGAGACCATGGTCTGTCCTTTTTCTGAATTTTGGTTCAATGTTGACCCTGGATTCAGAATTGTGTTGACCATTGTTTCTACTCTCATCCTGACTGTTGTAGCCAAGACCAGATCTGGATCCAAACCTTTTTGAGGGTTTGTAAACTGGTTCATTTGTTATCTTAACTGGTAGGGGGATTTTCTCAACGGATCTGTCAACAACAGATGTACGAACCTCTACTGTTTGTTGATCATTTGAGTAGATCTCCTTACTAGTCAGTTCAGCTTTTGCTTTATCCAGTTCTTTCTTTAATCTTTTATTTTTCCTTTACTAGATCCTTGCATTCCTTTTCCAGAATTTCATGATTCATTTCAATTTCATCAAATTTAGTCATGAGATTTTGGACTAGGTCTGCTGGATCTAAAGGGAGAATAGAAGATTGTGTAGTGTTAGATGTGGATGCATTTGATGAAGAGTAAGAGCTAGATGTTACGTCAGTTTCATCTGATTCTTTGGCCATTAGACATAGGCTTGTTTTCTCAATGTCTGAGTTGTCACCTTCATCTTCATCTAATTCATTGGTCATGAGGCATAGACATGCTTTTTCATTGTCTGAGCTGTCTTCTTCATCACTGTTATCTGAGTTATTATAAGATGATTCCTCATTCTTTTCACTACTAGATTCAGCATTAAGTGCCTTCTTGCCTTTCCTCTTTTCACATGTTTTGTATTTCTTTTTTTCATCGTCTTTATCATTTTCTTCAGGACAATCAGGCTTGAAGTGACCTTTCTTGTTGAAGTTGAAGCACCTGTATGCATCATCTTTCTTCTTCATGTCTTTGTTTGAGCTTGACCTCTTGTTTGATGATGAGTTTCCTTTGAATGGCTTCTTTTTACTAAACCTGTCAAAACGTTTAACTAATAAAGCTACCTGTTCTTTAAGTTCATGCATCTCTTTGCTGATACAATCGGCAAAGTTACTTTGCTGGGGTGCAATCTGTGCAGTGGCTTTTTGTGTCTCCGCCGGAGCACCATCTTCACCGTTCATTGGGACATCAGAGTCAGAGTGTCAGTGTTTGCAAGGTTTTTGGTTCATCTGATTACTGATGTTATGATCTTCCATCTTTCAGGTAAGCCTCTCAAGATCTTTAAGCATACTTCATTCTGGGGGTATGTGTGTCCAGGCTGTTGCAGTTCACTGATGATGCTTGAGAATCTGTTGTCCATTTGATCAATGGATTCACCAGCCTTCGTTTTGAAATTTTCAATTTTTTTTTTGCAACAGATAATTTTTTTATTTAATTGCTTCAGATCCTTCATTTATCAATGCCAGCTTGTCCCACATCTCCTTTGCTATTTTGCAATCTTTGATTCTCATGAACATGTTGCTATCTAGAGTCTTCAAGATCATATCTTTTGCAACAAAGTCCAGATTTGCTCTTCTTCTATCAACTTTAGTCCAATCTTTCTTGGGTTTGTCTATTTCCTTCCCTTGATCTGCTCCTGTGGTTACCACAGTCAGGATCATGATTGGTCCATCATTGATTACGTCCAACATCTCCTCATGAGTTGCTGCAAGATGAGACATCATTCTTATTGTATATTCATCAAAATTATTAACATTGAATACAAGTACTTTTGACATAAATTTTGAGGAATCCATAAGCAAAAATAATAGATTTATATGTGAATGAATAGAAAACTCAGATTTGAAAACTGTTTTGGAAATATGTGACCTCCTTGTTACCATAAATTAGATCTGAACAGGTTCTGAAACTAAGAACACTGCTCCAATACCAATTGTTGGTCCCAGAGAAGGGTAAAACTATAGTCAGAGGGGGGTGAATGACTATAGTGGAGTTTAAAAAACTTTTCTTGTATTTAAAAGCTTTCGGGCAGCGGATAAGTCCCTTCTTGCTATGTTGTTTCAAGGTAGTTTAGACAATCACAGAATATAATCTAGGCAATTTAAATGAATACAGTAAAGTAAATTGCAGAAAGTAAATTGACACAAGTCTTATAGTGGTTCAGGGTGGTGTAATCCCTTAATCAACTCTTCTCCTGTGATGATTGGAGGAATTTACTATTGTTTTCACAGATACAATAGTATGATTGTCATTGACTTCCCAAGCTTCACAATCTACTAGACTATCACTCCTTGGCTGTTGCAGCTTCAGTGATTCAGTCTATTTCACTGCTCCTTGAGATCAAATCCTTCAGCAGCTATCACAAACACAACTCCTTCTCAGATGACTTCTGATTCAGTTGCTTCAGTTAATTGTGAATGAGATTCACAAACTTGATTGATCAATCTCAGTGCTGAATATGAAATTGTAGTTCTGATGTCTGAGTTGATCTCTAGATAAATCCTTGTAAGTTCAGAGAGAATGCTTTTTCAAATTGACAGAGTTTCTGCTTGGTTTTTCTTTTCTTGATCGTTATTTTTACATGTTTGTCAATGCCTTCTATTTATAGCCTTGAATATCCTTGGTTTGAAATTCTGTCCGTTGGCTATATTAATGAGGGGAATAATCCTTCATTTTATTCTTGATTCCCCCTTAATTATATTCTCCTTGGTTTTAGTGATCGGATTTTTCTTCAAACGTATAGCAGAAAATCCGTCCTTGATTTATCCTCCATTGATTTTGCATTTAATGCATGATCCTCTGAATCTTCATCATAATTCGATTCTGTTTTGATAAGGTTTACTTTGTCGTTCTCTGAACGGTCGAGTAATTCATCTGACTTTGCCTTTTAGATCTTTCTTCACTGTTTTGTCTTCACTCAGCCGAAAGTCAGTTTACTTTGTCGATTCACAGTTTTCTTCATTACTTAAGTTAAAGGAGAATCTTTGTACTTCACTGATCCTTGATTGGGTGAGATCAGTGTACACCATATTCAAACATTATGCTTCATCACTTGAAACATAACTTAGACTTATCCAAGGTCATCACAGACTTCCTTGGTTATAAGTCAAACCATTAAGTCTTCACTGCTTCTCTGCATGTTCTTGGCTGGCTTCACTCTGCCGAATGTCTGTTTCACTTAGCCATCCTGCCAACTAGTACAATACTTGTCTGACTTAACTTATACAAAATGTCAGACCCTAAGTAGAGACTTATACAGAGAATTTTAACTTATTTCAGGCTTGCTATAACAGCTAGTATGGCCATCATCAAAACATAATAAAAAGCTACTAACACTTCCTTCTTTTGTTGATCAATAAGATCCATCAATCTTGCTTCCAACAAAGAGGTATCAACCAGATCAAATAGATTCTCCATTCCTAGCTTCTCAAATGCCCACTCCTCAAAATCTGTCATTGGCTCAGCAGCTGATTTTTGTCTTTTATAAAATCCAAACTTCCACTGAAGGTAATCAGCCACTAGCTGGAGCTTAGGATCAACATACCCCTCTTTCTTTTTCTTCTCTTTCCTCTTAAAGGACATGGTTGGCTTTCTAGGGGCTGTTTGTCCACTCTGCTGACCTCCAAAGATCTCGACAAGCAGAGTCAAAGTTTCTTCCACAGATGCCTCTAAGTGAGTAGATTGCTCAGATTGTATGTTTCTACCTACTACCTCCATATGTTCCACTTTGTTCCCCCTGACTTACATGCTCATCAGCAGGGTCAGCAACAACTTGCTCTTCTCCCTGAATTATTGCAGAACTTGCAGGGTCTTGTACCAACGTTTCAACTTCCACAGCTGGTGTAGACTCAGTAGTTTACTGTGGTTCTTCAACAAGTTGCTCAACAACAACTTGTGCAGCTTCAGTAGGCTCAGCAGCCTTTACAGGGGAGGATTCAACAACTTCTACAGAAGGCCCAGGTTCAGCAGTCTGCTGTGATATTCCAGTAGGTTGTTCAACAACAACCTCTACTATCTCAGTTGGCTTAATAGTTGTTAGGGGCTCAGACTCAATAGCCTCTTCTTTATTTTCTTCCCTCTGAGGCTCCAGAATCTTTAACTGCTTCCCTTTGCCATGTTTCTTTTTCTTGGAAATTTCCTTCATCCTCTTAGAAAGTTGCTCTGATTCAACTTCAGCAGATTTACTCTTCCTACTATCTGCCTTCTGTTGCTCTTTCAAAATATCAGCAGCAGATTTCTTCTTTGTGACAGTAGGGTCAGTAACTTCAATTTCAGCTGGACCCTCAGCAAACTCAGCAGTCTCTGCTATATGCTTCCTTGTCTTCCTAGGCTTTAGCATTTCTGTGATCTTTATAGTATCAGTAGCCTTCCTTTTCTGCTCAACTCTTTTTGATGTAGCAGGTTGCACATCATGTCTAAGCTTTGTCCTCTCTTCTTGTCCACCATCATTGTCATCACCATCTTTATCACTCTCAGTTTCTTCCTCATCTTCATCTTCATCATCTAATCCAGGAATAGGAGTAGCAACTTCTGGCTTGTATCTGGATTTGTTAATCCTTTCAGATGAAATATCAGGTATCTGAAAGTGATTCAACAAGGTCTGAATCAGTAGACCTAAGGGCTTGGTCTTGGACTTCTTTACACCATCCCTATCTTCAGTAAACACTTTCTTCATGTAGTGTATAAAGAATCCAGCCCAATCAAACTTCATACTTCTACAGATGATGATCAGTAGATCTATTTTAGGCCCAGATAGTGTATCTAGACTCCCACTGAATCCAAGTATATTTTTTGCTATAATCTTACTCAGCAGATTATATCCATAACTGATGTGCCTCACATTGATACCTAAAGATGATGAAATAGCTGGATTTGTCTTTATTGTATCAACAAATTTCATCCTAGGCAGGTTCATTGCTTCTGGATTGGTAGGGGCACCATTTCCAGTTCCAAATGAAACACTTCTCTCAGTAGGTCTGAAGTGATTTCGATTTCTCTACCATTAACTGTTGTAGTGAAGGCTTCTCTACCTTCATCTATGACCATATTTCTCCAGAATTCCAACATATTCACATATGAAATTCTCTCCAATCTTCTATTGATAACATTTTCTAAGCCAGCAATCCTTCTGATTCGTCTTCCAATGTTGATAGCTAGCTCAGTGGTGTCACAATCAGTAACATAACCTCTCACACTTTGACTTGTTCCAATCTGAACATCACTCTTTTCTACCATTTTTTAATAAAAAGATGAAGAAGATAGCTTACAAATCTGTGTTCACACAGTGTATACACAAAAAAATTAATATGAGTGTTTGAAAGTAGGTTCTGTGTATAGGTCTGTATATATAATAGAGAGTAGTGGTTGGAAACCGTCAGAGCACGTACTGTAGCATTAACCACAATTAAATTTTAAGAGACTATCATCTTGCCATGTGTCCTATGACAGACACAAAATGGATTGTAACCGTTCGATCGTGTAACTGCGGTTATAAACATAAAGTAACTAGCCCGCTATTTTGCTTTTTGACTTTGGTAAAGTTTGACAGAGTAACGTTTCCTTCAGTAGCCTTGTCATCAGTAGACTTGGCTCAGTAGCCTGCTGATATAGATGCCTCAGGAGCCTGCTGACATAATTACTCTGCTGATATCCAATATCTCTTGTTTTGTCCAACTGATAATACAAGATGAAGTTTAAAACCAATGACTGATCTGTCAAGTGAGCTCACCCAACATGACAAAGACCAATCCCCTTGGCAACTTCATTTGCTCAATTGTCTAAACATGAATAAGTACATGGAATTGTTAATACCAATGACTAATCTGCTAAGTGAGCTCACTCATCATAGCAAAGACTAATCCCCTTGGTGAATTCCAGTACATTGCTGATTAATACTGTATCAGTCAACTTTTATAATTCCATGTTCAATCCTTAGTTTAGCAAATCTTTCACTATCCAGTGGTTTAGTTAAAATATCAGCAAGTTGATCTTCAGTAGGGATGTAAAGAACCACCACATCTTTCTTTTCAGCATGATCTCTTATAAAATGATGTCTCACATCAATATGCTTGGGTCTTGAGTGCAAAACAGGATTTTCTGTGATTGCAATTGCACTTGTGTTGTCACACATAATTGGTATTTCTCTTTCTTCAATTCCATAATCCCTTAACTATTGTCTTAACCAAAGTACTTGTGCACAAATAAATTCCCAAATCATATATTTCAACTTTCAAAGAGTGGAAGTTGATATAGAATTCTGTTTCTTACTGAACTAGGAAACCAGTCTATTTCCCATCAATTGACAGGTTCTTGTGGTGCTTTTTCAATCAATCTTGAATCCTGCATAATCAGAATCTGAGTAGGATATAACCTTGAAACTTCCATCTTTTGAATACCATATCCCTACTTCCAAAGTCTCTTTTAGATACTTGAAAATTCTTTTTACTGCAGCTAGATGAATTTCCTTAGGTTTTGATTGAAATCTTGCACAAACACCTACAGCAAAGGATATATCATGCCTGCTGGCAGTAAGGTACAGCAGACTGCCTATCATCCTCCTTTATAAGGTCTGATCAACATCTTTGCCATCTTTGTCTTCATCCAATCTAATGTTTGTACTCATAGGAGTTGATACCTTAGTGCTGTTTTCCATACCAAATTTCTTCAGTAGCTCCTTGGTATACTTGGTTTGATGAATGAAGATTCCATCCTTCATCTTTTTGACTTGAAATCCCAAGAAATAGTTCATTTATCCCATCATACTCATTAGGAATTTAATTTTCATCAAATTAGCAAACTTTTCACATAGAAATTCATTTTCAGAACCAAATATTTTGTCATCAACATAAATCTGTACCAGTAGGGTGCTGTCTCCTTCATTGATTCTGAAAAGAGTCTTGTCAATGGTACCTTTTGTAAAACCATTGTCCACCAAGAATTGAGATAGGGTCTCATACCATGCTCTTGGTGCTTGTTTCAAGCCATACAGTGCTTTATTGAGTCTGTGCACTTTATCTTCTTGATCTTTAACTTCAAAATCAGGAGGATGCTGAACATAGACCTCCTCTTCCAGAATGCCATTCAAAAATGCTTTCTTGACATCCATTTGATATACTTTGAAGTTTTTATAAGTTGCATATGCCAAGAATAACCTGATAGCTTCCAATCTTGCAACAGGGGCATATGTCTCATCAAAATCTATTCCTTCTGCTTGGGAATAGCCTTTTGCAACTAGTCTGGCCTTATTTCTTACAATGGTACCAGATTCATCCAGTTTGTTTCTGTATACCCATTTTGTTCCAATTATGTTTGCATGATTAGGCCTTTCCACTAGTGTCCAAACTTGATTTCTTTCAAATTCATTCAACTCTTCTTGCATAGCAATTACCCAATCTGGGTCTGAAATTGCTTCTTCAACAACTTTATGTTGTATTTGAGATAGAAAACATGTGAACATTGCTTCAAATTGTCTTCTAGTCCTCACACCTTGCTGTATATTGCCAATGACTTGCTCAGCAGGGTGATCCTTTAACCATTGTGGGTTCTGGTTATATTGTTTTTCAGGAACATCATCTTGTTTCTTCCACAGGGGGCTCAGCAGATCCTTGAACTTCCTCAGTTGTTGCATCAGTAGTGTTACCAGCAGGGTGTTCAGCAGGGGTAGAATCAGAAACTTTTAAGTCATTAAACCTTTCAAATACTTCAACACATTCTGGATCAGTGACTTGTTGATTCTTAGCAGGTTCTGATGCTTCATCTTCCATTCCAGTGAACTTAGGTTCATCAAATACAACATGTATTGTTTCTTCATGTTTCAGTGTCCTTTTATTTAGTACCCTGCATGCCTTGCTGACTGAAGAGTATCCCAAGAAAATTCCTTCATCTGATTTTGGTTGGAATGTCTTCAATTGTTCCTTATGATTTAGAATAAAACATTTGCTTCCAAATGGATGAAAATAAGATATATTAGGTTTTCTTCCATTCCAAATCTCATAAGGTGTCTTCAGCAGCTTCTTGTTCACTGAGGTTCTGTTTAGTGTAATAGCATCTTTGTATTAATCGCTTTCACCAATATCTTTCAGGTAGCAATGCTTCACAAATCATAGTTCTTCCTACTTTTTTTAATGTTCTATTTCTTCTTTCACCAACCCCATTTTGCTGAGGTGTACCAGCAGCAGCTAGTTGATGTAGTACACCATTCTGCGCACCATATTCTCTTATGACTTTATTGAGAAATTCAGTACCCTTGTCTGATCTGATCTTTACTACTGTTAAAATTTTCTCATTCTGTAATCTCTTCAAAAGTTCAGGCATCTTTTGAAGCGTTTCACTTTTCTTGTTCATGAATATCACCCAAGTCTATCTTAAATAGTCATCCACAAATACTAAGATGTATTTCTTTCCTGTTACACTTGTTGGTGTTACTGGCCCAAATAGATCCATATGCATCAGCTCCAAAACTCTTTTTGTTGATTGCTTAGTCTTTGATTTGAAGCTTGATTTTGTCTGTTTACCTTGCTGACATGCATCACATATAGCAACCTTCTTGAATGCGATCTCAGGTAAACCAATCACCAGTTTCTTCTTCACCAACTGATTGATATCATCAAAATTTAGATGAATGAACTTTTTATGCCATAACCAATTATGTTCTGACTTGGTATGCACAATCAGGCATGTCTCTGGATCAGCAGTAGACCAATCCACAACATACATGTTTTGTTGTCTTCTTCCAGCCAACACAACTTGATCACCTCTTTCACTAATGACAATGCAGGTGTCCTTGTCAAAAGTGACCTTGTAACCCATGTCACAAAACTGTCCAGTGCTCCGTAGGTTGTAGTTCAGTCCTTCCACAGATGCAACATTCCTGATTGTTAATACATTTCTCACAAGTGTGCCATATCCCCTTGTGTATCCTGGTGTGTTCTTGTTGCCAAAATTCACTCTTGGACCATCCTTTGCCACATAATTTGATAAACGGTGCTTATTCTTTGTCATATGTCTGGAACATCCACTGTCAAAGTACCAGACTCCCTACAAAACAAAGTTAATGCATTTTAGGTACCCAAAACTGTTTGGGTCCATAATGGTCAGTGGTAAGCATGACCCTTGGGAAATTTTCATAAGGTCATCTCCTAAAAGTGTCATACATAGGTTCACACATGTATTCTACACATCCATAGGGTCTAACAGTTGGTTGTGTAGGATTCACATATTCTTTCTGGCCTTTTGGTATGTAATGCTATTTGGAGTGATTTCTATTGTTAGAAACATTTGCATAACCATTGGATTGCTGTCTGTTAGGAACAGCTCTGTAATATAGAGTCTGCTGAGGTCTTGTATAAGTCCTCCACTGAGTCCTCTATTGATTCCATTGCTTAGGTTTTACCCCAGTAGCATGGTTATACCTGTTGTTTCTAGCAGTAGGTGCAGGAATATTCCAATCCTCATCAGTAGGGAACAATCTTCCTTTCCCCCTAAGATAAGTATCCCTTAAATGATTCACATTTTTAGGTTTGGGATTCTTATCCTTGGAATATTTCTGATTTTTTCCTTTTTGTGGTCCAGTAGACGTGGTATCAGGTCTGCTATCAGTAGGTTTAGAAGGTCAAGCAGTCCTATCTTTGGTTTTACCCCTTTTGTTAGGTACTAATGCCCTTTTTGACTTCTAATTCTGCTTCCTTAAGGCATTCTCAGTAGGCTTCACCGCCTCAGCAACCTTACTAGGAGTTGGATCTTGTGCAGGTATAAACTTAGGACCAATTCTGGTACTAGGTTCAGAGACCTTACCGGATCCACTCTTATTGGATTGCTGAGTTCCAAATCCAAGGCCTATTCTATCACCGTAAGGCTTTCCAGATTTGAATGTAGTGGAGGAACAAGGTTGTTCAGCAAATTCAGCAGCTACTGAAGATTCAGCAGGCTTATGCTGATTATGTCCAACTTCCTTTTCTTTGACCTTGAGAATTCTCAATTCAGCATTTAACCTTTCAACTTCTGATTGAAGAGCTTTTTTTTCAGCCTTCACAATCTCATAACCGGATTGTGTTATCCTCAGTTGATTGAGGATGGCATCCAAAGTTTCTTCATTGTCAAAATTTTTAGGATTTGAACCACAAGTTGATTCACAATCACTTCCAGCAGGAGTATTAATAGATACAGAATTGTATACCTCCTCTGTTTTATCCATATTTGCCATTAGAGCATAATCATCCATATCAGCAACAAGTGCAGTATCATCAGAATCATTTCCCTTTTCTGATTCTACTTCATATCCTGATTCATCTTCAGCAACCATAGCTTTCTTGCCAAATCTTCTTTGTTGACTTTTGCTCTTTAGTAGTTCTGGACCATCAGGTCTGAAATGTCTAGGCTTCTTGCAATTGAAGCAAAGATAATCAGGTTCCTTATTCTATTTTAGTTCAGGACAGTCAGGTTTGAAGTGTCCTGGTTTCTTGCATTGAAAGCACAAGTAATCATTGTCTTTCCTGGAATCATCCTTCTTCTTTTCACTAGATTTATTTGTGAAATTCCTTGGAGAACCCTTTCTAGTTTTCATCATTCTGATTTTCTTGGTCGGTAGGGCAATCTGCTCTTGCATCTCATCCAGTAAATCATCTTGAGCTCCTGATGTTTCTTCTTGGTGTGCAGCAGCCAGTGCAGTGGTCTTTGATTCTTCTTTTTCATTCTCAGGGTCTAGTTTCTTACTGAATTCATAGGCTTTGAGATCTGAAAACAATTTGAAGGTGTCCTCTTCATGTAGATTTCTCATCTCTTCTATTGCTGTCACCTTCATTTGCCAAACATCTTTGGTAGGTAAAGCTTTCAAGATTTTTGAATTGATTTCTTCTTTTGTGTATTTTACATTCAGCAGGGTGAGTTCATCCATGATTGCATTGAATCTAGACTCTATTTGTTCAATAGTCTCATTTGGATTCATTTTGAACTTTTGGAACTTCTTCTTTGCCACACTGATCTTGATTGCATCAGTGCCTTCACAGATTAACTGCAACTTATCCCATAATTCCTTTGCAGTCTTACAATCCTTCACTTTCATGTACATATTGCTATCCATAGTTCTATATATGATATCAATAGCAATATTGTTCAGATTTGCTCTTTTTCTATCTTCAGCATTCCATTCTCGTTTTGGCTTTGGAATGTACTATGTCTCACTCCCAACTGTTACTGCCTTGATCTCCAGTGGTCCATCTGTCAGCACATCCAACATCTCATCATGTGTTGCAGCTAGAAAAGCCTGTATATGACGTTTATACTCATCAAAATGATGTAGAGAACACATCAATATTGTTCTAGCATACTGGTTGTTATCAATGATGCAAAGCTTTGAAAATCAGAAACTTGAAAAAGTTTTCAAAGTATTTTCACAAACACAACAAGTAGGATTACTTCAGAATAGAAGCACTGCTCCGATACCAATTGTTGGTCCCTTGAAAGGGTTTTGGTTAAGTTTAGAGGGGGGGGTGAATAAACTTAACACTTAAAAATTTTTGGAGTTAACAAACTTAGTACCTTCAAAGACTGGCGATAACTCGATAGTCGATGACTCTCGATGAGTCTCACATTTGTTGAGTTTACTGAATTTGTGCAACAGAATATATCAAAATTAGGCCTTGTTACTTGTTGTTAAATTATAATACCAAGTATTAGATACTCAGTAGTGTATGTGTGTGAATTCGGTTACTAGATTCAGTATGTTGATGTGCTTGATATACTAAGTGCAGAATATAAATGCAGAAAGTAAGTAGGCACTTTTTATAGTGGTTCCATGTGGTGTAATCCTGTCAGTCCACTCTTCTCCTGTGATGTTGGAGGTAATTCACTAGAGATTCTTGAGATAGCAGTTACAAAAATCCCTAAGTTTCTTGTCCTTCACCAATAACTATGGTTTCACAAACTGAACACTTGGAACAGGTAGGATTGCTGCTCCAAAGTCTTCCACTAGTCCTTGAAGGGTAGGATTGCCTCTTCACCAGCTCCAACACAAACAACAGACCTTGACACCCAAAGATGCTTCACTGTCTTCAGTAGATTTCTTATAAAAGAAAGATTGAATCAAGTAAGTGATTCAGCTTCAGCAGCTTGATCAGAATGATATGATCAGCAGCTTGATGACTTCAAGTGTGTAAACTTGATGTAGCTTGATAGCAGATTACACTTGAAGAATTTTTCTGGATCAGTAGTTTTATGCTCAGTAAGGTCAGCAGAGTGTTTTGCTTGATAATAATCTGAAGCTCAAGATTTCTTGTAATTTTTCTCTTAATGTTTATTACTTGAATCTGAAATAGGAGTCCTCTTATTTATAGGTAGGAATCCTTGTGACTTATGTTTAAAATTCAAATATAGCCGTTTCAGATTTGTCCCATTTGACTTGTTTTTTGTCACTGTTCATAGTACAGACACTGTCAGAATGCTTTTTGACAGTTTACAGTTTGTCCACCCTTTGACTTTTATCCATTGGATAAGGTCTGAATCTTTCCAACGTCCATTTAATCTTAACCATTGATTTGTTTGATAAAATTAGAGGTTGTTAGCTGTCCCTTTCTTTGTAATCTTCCAATGTAACCTTTGAATAATACGAGATATACATCAGCAGGTTCCTGTGAATGTAAGTCTGCTGAAATGTATATTAGTCAGCTGTTCCAATGTTGCTGTGTTTATAAAAGCACTTCAACCGACTTTTCTTATATCTAACTTTTTATAGGGAAGTTAGATTACACCATTTTGATCATAACTAAGTTCCAATCCCCACTTAACTTGTGGAACTTAGACCTTGTACACTAGGTATATATAATCATTTTAGGTCATCACAGACTTCCTTAAATTCTGATTCCATATCCTTGAATTTAAATACTAAGTTTGATCCCTTAGTCTTCGATAACTGAGTTTGAGCCCTCACCTTTCGCCTTGGCGAGGTTCTATACTAGTCTCATCGACTCACTACCTTCTCGATATAGACAAGTCTGCTGATGTAAGTCAGCTGACCATTTACAGTGATTGATAGATCAAACCTATACAAAGATCAAACTCTAACAAACTTATACATTTGATCTAGACATCTTTTTGCCTGTGCTCAATAACAGCTAGTCTGGCACTCATCACTAAAACTAAAAATAAGTCCAACACAATTGATCGGCCCAAATCGGGAGTTGACCTACCACGGGTATATCGTCATTATCGATATATGATCGTTATGAGATCTCATGAATATTTGGGTTACGAATCGAATAAAATCTTGCGGTGATTGGCCCACGTCAGGACCGTCTGATTGTAGAGACAAGGGGTGGCTATCACATGGAGATGTGAACTGTCAAAGAGTTGACTAGTCAACCAATGGAAATCGAATAAGATTCGATCGGTAATTAGTACCCACCTTCGAAATTGACCCGGTCGATCGGCCCATGTCGGGGATCGAGTCAACTAGATAGGATTCCATCCACTAAAGAATTATTTAAATTCTTGAAAGCCAATTGGGAATAGTTGGCTAGTGGGAGTAAAACATTATAAAAATTTTAAGTGCAAATTTAGGGTTTTTATAAATGAGCTTTTACTTATTCTATCTTTATTTATTGTTGTAGAAAATGTCAAACAAATTGAACCTTCGTTTTATCATCGAAAACAAGCTTGACGAAACTAATTTTCTCGATTGGGAGAGAAACCTCAAAATCGTTTTGAGGCACGAGAAGATTGGCTATGTCTTGGACGAGGCACTACCGGAAAAGCCCACTGAGGGTTCGGCTTCAGATGCTGTCGAGAAGTATAACAAGCACTGTTCTGACAGTACTGATGCTACATGTATCATGCTTGCATCTATGACACTTGAACTGCAGAAACAGCATGAGTATATGGACGCCTGCTCAATCATGGTCACCTAAAGGAACTCTATGTTTCTTAGTCTCGCATTGAGAGGTACAAGGTCTCGAAGGCCCTGTTTGGTTGTAAGATGGCATCCGGGACTGCTGTGGGGTCACACGTGCTTAAGATGATCAGGTACATAGAGAGGCTTTGGAAGCTGGGCCACAAGTTGGAAGGAGAGTTGAGCATTGACTTGATTCTACAATCTCTACCTGATTCATTCTCGCAGTTCATGATGAACTATCACATGAACAAGATAGATTGCTCCCTTGCGGAGTTATTGAACATGTTGAAAACTGCTGAGGGCACTGTGGGGAAGGGAAAGCAAGTGTTGCTAGTCGCTTCGAGCAAGGGCAAGGCAAAAGCCTAGAAAAAGTCCAAGAAGGTGAAGGCTGCACCTAAGCCAACACCTAAGATAGCGAAAGACAAATCCAAGGATGCTTGCTTCCATTGCGGTGAGACCGGACATTGGAGGAGAAACTGCAAAGGCTTCTTGAGTACCAAGAAGAAGCATTCTGATGCTTCAACTTCAGGTATATTTATGATTGAGATCAACATTACTTCTTCTAAGTCTAACCACTTTGGGTATTAGATCTTCGGTTGTGGTTCTCATATTTGTAATGAATGTGCAGGCACTAAGAAGAACTAGAGATCTGAAGAAAGGAGAGGTGGACCTACGCGTTTGAAATGGAGCAAGTGTTGCTGCGCTAGCCGTAGGAGTTTATTTTCTTTCATTGCCCAGTGGGCTAGTACTTGAACTTAGTAACTGTTATTTTGTTCCTGCTCTTACAAAGAGCATTATTTCCATTTCCGCATTAGATGCTGATGGTTTTTCATTTACGTTTGAGAATAAATGATGTTCTTTTTCACGTGATGGAATCTTTTATGGTACTGGCATACTTAGCAAAGGTCTCTACATATTAGATATGAATGTTGATGTACTTAATATAAATAACAAGAAAGCCAAGACAAATTTCTTGAATGAATCCTACTTATGGCATTGTAGACTTGGCCATATAAATAAGAATCGCATTTCGAAACTCCATAAAGATGGAATGTTGGATCAATTCGATTACGAATTGTTTCATACATGTGAAACCTGTTTACATGGCAAGATGACAAAGTCACCTTTTAGTGGCAAAGGGATAAGATCCAATGAATTGCTTGAGCTAATATATACTGATGTGTGTGGCCCAATGTCAATTCAAGCCAAAGGAGGATACTCTTATTTTATCACTTTCACAGATGACCATTCTCGCTATGGTTATATATATTTAATGAAGTATAAGTCTGAAGCCATCAAAAAATTCAAGGAATTCAGAAGTGAAGTGGAAAAACAACTAGGTAAAGAAATCAAAACGCTTCGATCCGATCGAGGGGGAGAATACCTAGATGGAGAGTTTCAAAGTTATTTAAAGGAGAATGGGATTCTACCTGAATGGACCCTTCCATGGACGCCTCAAATGAATGGCATATCTGAGAGGAGGAACCGTACTTTGTTAGACATGGTACGATCCATGATGAGCTACGCAATTCTTCCAAAATTGTTTTGGGGGTATGCTCTAGAAACCGCATCCTATACACTGAACTGAGTTCCATCAAAGATGGTTGATTCTACACCATACGAGGTATGGGCCAAGAAGAAAACAAATCTGGCATATCTTAAACCTTGGGGTTGTCCGACTTATGTGAAGCGGATGATACCTGACAAATTAAAGGCCATATCCAACAAATGTCTGTTTGTGGGATTTCCTAGAGAAACTAGAGGATACCAATGTTACCATCCCGAGGAATAAAAGGTGTTTGTTGCCAGGACTGGCCACTTTCTGGAGAAAGAATTTATTCTGGACAGGTTCAGTAGGAGTAAGATTGATCTTGAAGAAATTCAAGAACCACTTACGGATAACAGTCCATTGATGGAAGTAGAGGAGACACCACATACAGATGTGGGGCCACCCTCTACCGTAGACACACTAGCACCTCGGAGATCCACTAGGGAACGCCGTGAACCTGAAAGGTACACTGGCATGTATCTCATGGAAGATGAGGACCCTAGAACTTATGAGGAAGTGCTATTAAGGCATGACAAAGAGAAATGGCTGGAAGCCATGAATTCTGAAATGGAATCCATGAAAGACAACCAAGTTTGAAACTTTGTTGATCCACTTGAGGGAATACTTCCTATAGGGTGTAAATGGGTCTTTAAGAGAAAGACCGACATGGACGGTAACGTGACTACCTACAAGGCTAGGTTAGTGGCAAAAGGATATAAGCAAAGACAAGGAGTTGACTATGACGAAACATTTTCGCCTGTTGCCATGTTAAAATTCATTAGAATTTTGCTCGCTATTGCAGCATACCAGGATTATGAAATCTAGCAGATGGATATGAAAACAGCTTTCCTTAACGGGAACCTATATGAGGAAGTGTATATGACACAGCCTGAGGGTTTCACAACCAATGACGCCAGGATGGTGTGTAAACTGCAAAGGTCCATTTATGGATTAAAGCAAGCTTCTTGGAGTTGGAATCTTTGCTTTGATGAGATAATCAAACAGTTTGATTTCATCAAGAACGAGGATGAGCCCTGTGTTTACAAGAAGGTTAGTGGGAGTGCCATTGTGTTCTTAGTGCTTTATGTAGATGACATATTGCTCAAAGGGAATGATGTGCCTATGTTACCATCAGTCAAAGCTTGGTTATCCAAGAATTTCTCAATGAAGGACTTGGGTGATGCAGCCTATATTCTAGGATAAATATCTATAGAGATAGATCTAAAAGGTTGCTTGGTCTGTCGCAATCCACCTATATAGACAAGATGCTGAAGACATTCAGCATGGAGCAGTCCAAGAAAGGATTGTTGCCCATGTCACATGGGGTCTACCTATAGAAGGGAATGACTCCCAAGACAGATGAGGAAAGGGCATGAATGTGCAAAGTCCCTTATGCTTCGGCAATCGGGTCTATCATGTATGCCATGTTATGCACAAGACCATATGTCTCGTACCCTCTTAGTATGACTAGTAGGTACCAGTCCAATCCAGGTGATGGTCACTGGATTGCTATCAAGAATATCCTTAAGTACATGAGACGTACCAGGGATATGTTCCTGGTTTTCGGGAATGATGATTTAGTATTACGAGGTTACACAGATGCCAGTTTCCAAACTGACAAGGATGAATTTAAGTCACAATTTGGATTTGTTTTCACGCTTAACGGTGGAGCAGTGAGCTAGAAGAGTTCCAAGCAGGAGACTACTGCGGACTCTACAACGGAAGCTGAATACATAGCAGCCTCGGAGGCGGCAAAGAAATCAGTTTGGATGAAGAAGTTCATTACTGAACTTGGTGTGGTTCCCTCCATTGAAGGTCTAGTGCCTCTGTAATGTGATAATAATGGAGTGATATCTCAGTCAAAGGAACCAATGTCTCATCAGAAGTCCAATCATGTGCTACGGCGCTATCACTTGATTAGAGAGATAATGGATAGGAGAGATGTAAAGATAGAGAAAGTCCACACGGATGATAACATAGGTGATCCGTTAACCAAGGCATTGTCTCAAGCAAAGCATGAGAAACATGTTCACTTGCACGGGCATAGGCATATGGGTGATTGGCTTTAGGCCAAGTGGGAGATTGTTGTAAAGGTGTCCTAAACCCAATCGGGTTGGACCGGATCCGACTGGGTCTGGTCATTTACAGTATTTGGTTCATGTAATAACTTTATTATGATCAATAAAAGCGCTTATGTTATTATATATTGTTTGTCTTCATATTATTTGTTGTATATATATATAGTAACGTCCCTAGTGTTAATCTGTGATAGAGAAACCATGATAGTGATTATGGTTGATGAGATCTCTAATCACTATAACAAGGTTGGTACTTAAATATCTCTAGTCTTACATATTAACAAATGGGACATTGATAGTATAATCAGACTAGCAGTATTGGATGTCTTCTATCTTTTAGAAGATAGGGATAGATCTCGTCTATCGAAGTGTAGGGACACTTGGACTGTACGTGGACGTGTATTAGAGAATGCATACGTTAGACTGACCCACTTACATTAAGTGTCACACTATGTGGCGGTTGTGTAATTATCCTTTTGACCGGAGTCTTCATGGCATCACGGTGTGGATTGTCATGCTTTGACACTATTGAGATTTCTCCTAACCACGCGGCGATCATGCGATAGTGATTGGGTATGATGTTGAAGCATACGGAGTATACATGATTGGTCATCCAGGAATCGCGTATCCTATGATTGGGATCGGATATCCGAAATGGCCTTCTTATAAGGAATGTCTAGCTCTCGAGAATCTTTGCAAAGTAGGAGTAAATGTGTTATTCCGAGAGAGCATGATATCCAGATTATAAGATATGATCGTTAATGTATTGACACTCGAAATACGATCGTATGGATATTATATCAGCGATAGGATTGTAAGTTACACGGTAACTGCTTCACATGAAAGGTAGTAGTTATTGCTTTTGACTCTTCCGATGATTGGGGGTCACGGTGTGTTGCTAGACGCAATCCCGTGATCGTTAGGTTTAAAGGGCATTTTAGTAAATTTCACTTTGTGTCTACGGCCAACATAATCGGAAGCCTATCGGGTCACACACATATGAACATCGAGTCGGATTAAAATGCGGTTATAGTCGATAACCAAATAAGGAAAGTTTATCTCAAGACTATAAAGGTTATAGTGGTAAATTAATATGGTGGTATTTATTTATTATGAGTAAATAAAATACAAGATATTAATTATATATAAATTATATTAATTAAAGAATATTCCGGAAGTCCATCTTTTGACTATTGGGGGGCCACATTTAAGTGTGTAAGATACACTTGGATTGTGCACTTTAATTAATAAGATTACCATAATATTAATATAAGATATTAATTGATTTTGAAAAATCGATTTATGGTAATAAGATAATTATATTCAATATAAGATATTGGTAAAATTAATTATAATAAAAGAGATAAATCAATCTAGAAGATTTTTCTTATTTTAGTGGGAAAATGTTTTCTTCTCCTACACACATATGGGGCGCCACATCTAGCTATAAATAAGAGGTGGGTGTCAAGCTCTTTTGCACATCACAATTGCAAGAGCTCATAGTTCTTGTGTAAAATAGAGAGCAAACCATAGTGAGTTTGTGAGGGAGGAAAAAGGCCGGTCTAGCAACCGGAGTTTTCCAATAGCAATCCAAGGAGGATTCCGGCAAGGGGTTCATGTGGATTAGCAATAGAGTCCGGACGCATGGACGGCTTTCGCACTAAACTACTCTCTATTGATGGTCAAGGCGACGATCTTATAGATCATCTAAGGTATAACCGTCAAACTAATTAACGTGTTTATTGCATTAAACGAAGAACGATCTAGTAAAAGGAAATCAAATTTTAAATTCCGCTGCGTTAAACTAGAGATTTCCTCATATGTGACCCGATAGGTTTCCGAATATGTTGGTCGTAGGCACAAAGTGAATTTAATAAAACGCCCTTCATACCTAAAGATCATGGATAGAGTCTACCAACACGCCTCCAATCATCGGAAAAGTCAAATGCAATGACTGCTATCTTTTATGTAAAATGGTTGCATGCCATGTAAATAGAATCCTGTCGATATCAATACGGTCGTATCTCGAGTGTCAATACATTAACAACCGTATCTTATAAACCGGATATCATGCTCTTTCGAAGTAACACATTTACTCCCACTTTGCAGGGATTCACGAGAGCTATGTATTCCTCATCAGAAGGCCCTTTCGGATATTTACTCCTACCATTAGGATACGCGATTTCCGGGAGACCAACATGAATCATACGCGTGCTTCAGTATCACACCCAATCACTACCGCATTATCGCCCTATGGCTAGGGAAAACCTCAATAGTGTCAAAGTATGACAATCCACACCGTGATGCCATGAAGACTTTGGTCCTAGGATAATTACACCACCACATAGTGCGACACTTAATAAAGTAAGTGGGTTAGTCTAATGTATGCATTCTCTAATACACGTCCACATACAATCCAAGTGTTCTCACTTCGATAGACGAGATCTATCACCATCTTCATAAGATAAAAGACATCCATTACATGCTAGTCTAACCGTACTAGTAATGCCTTGTTAAAAGTACATACTACTAGAGGCATTTAAGTATCAAACCTTTTTAAAATGATTCGAGATCTCATCAACCATAATCACTATCATGGTTTCTCTATCACAGATTAATACTAAGGACGTTATCATATATATACAATATCATAATTAGTCCAATAAACGAACAAATATATAATAACATAAAAGCCATTTATTATATGTATAAGCACAAAAAATAGTAGAAATGATCCCACCTGGTCGGATCCGGTCCAACCCGATTTGGTTTAAGACATTGTTTCAATAGGATTTAGGAAGTTTTCTATTCAGCTTAGCGTACATCTCCCATCATGTAATCCTGCCATGAAGAAAGTGATCAGAATATGATCATCTGCGTCTTTCACATGCACGGACTCTTCATTGAACCTTTTGAGGTACTGCAGCACAGTTTCCTCATTCGTCTGTTTAAGAGCGAGGAGATGAGTTGCATTCCTCTAGAATGGCTTATTAGTGTTGAAGGCATGGACAAATGCCTTGACCAGTGCCTGGAAGTTGAAGATCGACCTCGTTGGTAGTTTTATGAACCATTCATGGGCCCTGCCCGTGAGTAGTGCAGGGAAGGCCTTGCACTTCATCTCGTCTGGGGCACTGTACAAGTTTATGTGTGTTATGTACTGAAAGGGATGATCTGAGGGATCCTTGAATCCATCGTACAGGTCCATCTTGGGAGCCTTGAATCCAGTAGGTCGGGGATACTCTTCGATCTGTGTCGTTAAAAATGACACGAATGAGAGCTCATTAGGACTGGCACCCCAGTATGACGTTGACCTTTGCCCTAGCCGCCTGCTTGAGGATCGAGTGGTTCCTTTCCCAGATTTGAGGTGGATGACTGGTTATCCTGCTTGCCTTGCTTTGGGTTGGAAGGATGAGACGTCTTTTCTAGGGTATCTTGACGACGGTCAAATTGGTATCATTATTTACCATCAATCTACCCTGGATTTGTGTGTTCAATGGGGATAATATGTATGAAATCATGATTTGATTAGCTAAATGTCATTAAGCCGCGTCCGGGGTGACTAAATTGGTATTATGCATATTAACCGTGTTTTTTTTTTTTGCGTTATTTGCTAGAAATAGAAGCTACTGTGTGTGGTATGGTGTTATTGACAGATGGACGAGTGTTTGGAGCATCATTTGGGCTGAAGAGAGAGTTAATCGATAGAGACTGAACAGAGCTGAAGGTTGAAGTGTTTCAAGCGGAGAATGGACCCGGGAATCAGATTGGTAATATTTCAAAGCCGTTTCCGAATCTTTAAAAGCCGAATTGGGCTTGTCCTTCTACACAAAAGTTGTAAGGCTTGAAACAAGGATTCCAACACACTTTGAATCACTTAAATCGGATTTTCATAGGCCAAGTTATGGTCCAAATACCGAAGTTGGGCTTAGGGTATTCTGAGTTAATTCGGCAGCAGTAAAAAGACGAAAATACCCTCGGTTTACCTGGAGTTACCCACGGTTTACCGAGGCCCAAAATCTTCCGAAAACACATTTTCTTGTCCTCCGAGCATTGGGTTTACCCTTAAGTCGGTTTATACACCTATATAAAGCCATTCATAGCTGCGAAATTGTATTCATCTTCCATTCTATCATTCATTCATATATCTATTCTTAAATTAGATACAATGTAATCTTGTGATTATAAATTCTTCTTTTCTTTCTTGAAAATAAGTCATAAGTCTTTCATTATTGAATTGTGCTTGGTTTACGATCTTCATGGATCATCTTGAATCGCCGGAGGGAGAGAGAGAATAGAAGAGTAGATCTGTTCTTCGTTATGGGTAAGATCTGTTCCAATGTTTTATTTCTTTTTCTTAGATTCATGATTGTTCTTGTGATAGATCTAGATTATGCTTGCTTATAATAATATATTAATTAAACGAACCTTATTCTTTATTCGATTCGTTAATATGAAACGTAGAATTATGGGTTGCGCTCTTCAAATCTACGACGGTCCTTATCTCTAGATCTGAATACCTAGTAAATCCTAATACTGTGGTTCAGCATCAGCTACGTTGATCAACAAATTTAATTTACATGTTAGTAGCCTGATCAACTATTTGCATGTCTTCGTAAATTAGCATGAAATACGAATAGTGAAGTGCTAGTTAGGACATTATCTTGATGGACCCTATGAAGGTGCTAATCAGTGTCAATAGTTGTCTTGGAAGGTTAGTGGTATGAGTTAGCGCTCAATACTGGCAATTCTAGTTCTTTATGCGTATGTTCTATCATGGATCAATTAAGGAGGGTAGCTGGCATATAAATTATCTACTACCATGTTCGGATTAGATAGGGTTAGGAGTTGCATCTGTAGCTAAATAACACACACAAGTCAAACACAGATTAATGCGAGATTAGTTAGGAATAGTATGGTTCGTGCCTTTTCGATATATGATTGATGATTGGTTTATTTGCATCTCTTTTATTTACTTGTCCTTTATGTTGGTCAACGACCACCCTATCTAGTTGACCTATGAATTGTGGTTGTGTTTAGAATTATTAAATAAAAGTCTCTGTGGGATTGACCTTGACTCACCCTTACTATACTACGATTGACCTAGTACTCTTGCTAGTACGTTGTGTGTTGTGAATTGCACACGCGATCATATCCTCCTCTGGATCCTCATCCTGTTTGGCTGCCCGGACCATGGCTTGTCGAGTAGCTGCATTCATAGCCACTAGTTGATCTACCAACGCTTGTTGGGCTGGATCAAATTCAACTTCCTTAGACTCTTGGGTCTGGCTTTCAGTGTTGGTGGATGTCGTTGCCTTGCCATCAGTATTTTGGCCATTCTGGCAGTTTCTATCATTGTTTTCTTTCATGTTTTTGGCGGCATGATGATGGTAACCTTTGAACACAATTGTCAGTAGGAGGCCCTCCTTTTAGCACTAATTGACGATACTGGATCTCGTCTGATAAATAATCCGGGCCGTATTTTCCTAGTGACAATGATCAAAATCCAAAGACTTAGAAAAAGTATGAAAAGAGGAGTTGGTTTTAGTAGGTTTAGACTGGGCCTGAGATTTGGTAATCCCAAGTTGCCTACGTATACTGGAATTGTTCAGGAATCAAGTCTCTTCGTAGTCTTAGGATCGTTTATATAGAGGGGTCTTTGCCCTAGGCATGCTTGTGCCATATCCGTGGGGGACTCTTGTATTGTATCCCTCAAGGATTGGATTTTACCGTGTCAATATCCTTGATTAAATGAGATAATTACAGGATTTGAATAATGGTTTAAATGATAGGATCAGAGTCTTTATGACAAAAGGATTTTTCCATGTTTATCTTTTATATAAGCACGTGGGCAAAATATCGGGGGTAGCTCTGGCCGACCTGCGTCAAGCCCCCAAGGCCACTATGGCCCTAACTGCATCGACCTAGCTCCGTTGCACCCTGACCGACCTACGGTGGACTGAGAAGCGGGTCAGGCCGATCTCCTACCTGGGGTGTTGATCTGCCCTTAGGCTTAAATAGGGCTCCTGGCTCTTTGTGTTCTGGTTTAATTCAATGTTTGGTTAATGTGAGGGTAACACGTGGCGAGGCCTAGCCCGGCCTCCATCAAATGGGTTGAAGCCGATAGGTGGAAAGGGTGGCAGGTGAATAAGGTTAGATTGGTGGCTGAGGTTGGGTGGTTGGGTTAGGTGGGTGCTAAAGAGGGTGGTGGTTATAGGTGTTGAAGTGTTTGAGGGTGGTGGAGATGGTGGAGAGAGGTGGTGGTGTTGGAAGAAGATAGTGTGTTGATTGGGTTTATTCGTTACTTTGTAAAGTGTTGGACTTAATAATATTTTTTAAATATTGTGGTGTAAGAAGTAATTCGGTAGAATTTTTTGTGGTGTGAAATGTAAAAAAAATATTGTTGAGGTGTCGAGAGTAATTTAAAGAGTGGTGGCAGTGAACGGGATGCCAAAAGTAATAACGTGGTGCCGATAGAAGACGCCATTTGGAAGGCAAGAATTTTATGTACATCTTTAGTGATTTTATCCATATCCTTCAATGTATAAATCTCTTGAAACTAGGAAGGCGCACCGTGTGATGCACGGTGGGCCCTGTCTTTTTTAAATGTTACGATGTTGTCCGTTAGGCTGTCTTACCTGTGATGCAATGTATGTAGAGTGGTTGTTTTAGTTAGTTACATAGGTGATGAAATGAAATAGAAGTTGGTTGCTACGATGATTGTTTCAGCTTTAATGTACATGCCAAAAATTTTTATATATGTCATTACACAGCTATGCAGCTTTTATTATACCCTCCTGAGGTAATTTTAGAGCCAAAATGCTCAACATACTTTATGTAGCCTTGCTGATCTTAATTTAGACCCCTAAACCCTATTGACCTACATACACATCCGTTTCGCTTATATATATATATATATATATATATATATATATATATATATATATATATATATCAGCGTACTTTGGGGCACCTTTTGTCAGTTTGAGGTGCCAAATTTACAAGGTGCCGTTCAGTGGCATGATACTTGAGGGTATTGCAAAATGGAGGTGGGGTAAAACATACAAAATGCTGCATTTATGTACTGAAAGTTTGTTATTTGTATGGGAAGGCTAATCTGAATTATGCTGGTGGATCGGTTACGTCTTTTCAGGGAATTCTAGCCTGACTTTCTTCGTTGTGCTGGACTCTGTTGGATCGCGTGGTCTTTTGTCCATCCTAGAGCAGTCGGGCTCCGGTGTTTCTTGTAGTGTTGTTCTTACTTTGTTTCCCTTTTCTTTGTCTGTAAAGGGTAGAAAGGCAATGCACCTGGTTATTGACATTTATTATATTAAAACCATGGCTGATAGTATGAATATGGCATTTGTTACCTAGAGTGCCGCCAAATTCTTTGCCCTTCAATGTATCGTGCCGATGTGTCAAAACCTGCTGCATAACATTCTAGTGTGTACCTAAAGTCGCTAAGGTTTGAACTTTCATCAAGGCTTTTGCCTAAGAAAATAGAATCAGCAAGACAGTCACTCTCGATGCTGAAACATGTTTTTCTACCAAAGGTTAGAAGGATATGAACAGTACCTTTATGTACCATTACATAGTAGCTTAGTGCTCTGCTTAACAGCATACAAGCAGCCGTCGATTCTCTATAGGACCTTGAAGATACGACTGAAGTTCCCATTACCAATCGTCTAAAGAAACAAATATTCAGCCAAAAAATTACAAAACCAATCACAAAGCATGACAAAGATGTATACATACCAAATATAAAAAGAAATCATGAAAAAATTGAAGCTTTAACACAATTCTACTTCCGGGAAATCAGTCCGTTAGCGGAAAAGGCCATCTCCACTACTGAATGAAAGATGTCACTAAAGCAAATCAAATATGGACCTAATTTCAAGTAGACAGTACAGACTACAAGTTAAGATTCGTGATTCTTAATAAGAAACATATTATAGTGTCATTTAGTAGAAAATACCTGAAGACTGAACTTGCTAACTAATAGTTGATTCAGACCAATAGTTGTATCATGATAAAGAGCAGGTTCAATGACTCACTGTTTCTGCTAACTGTACTACAAAAACTTATTTTGAACTTGCTAAGATGTGAAATTGTCAAAATGTTTTCTAAAATTGGAACCACTAATTGAATCCCTTGTGTAATTCCCAACGGCTATAATGATGAAAAAAAGAAATAAAGATACCCATGCTGTTTCTATTACTAAAAGCGGGATTCTACTCATTTCACGAATTAACATTTGATTTTCCATAGAACTCAAAATACGCATACCTCCAAAGGCCAAAGGCGTCTTCTGTCCCAGCCTATGGATTTGAAGATATCATTTCCATATAAAAAGTCAAGCAGCCACTCGACTATGTGGGCGGTGCTGGAGTTTCGTGGAGGCAAAAATTACACCGGGCTGAAGATTAAGGTCTGCGATTTATAACTTCAATTTCAATTTCGTTAATATCTGAAAGAAATCTGCAAACAAACAGCAAACTCTGGAGAAAGAAAAAGAGGACCTAATCGGCACGAAAAACAGAAATAGAAGAAAAAAGAAACATAGGAGAGGGCTGGAGGATGACACCCACCAAGAATAATAGCCGGAAATTGGATACAGAGCAGCCGGAAAAAACAAAATACCATGAACCTCGCCAAAGAAGAAAAGCAATTAAGAGCTTGGAACTTGATTCCATCTGTATGCAGAGGTATATATGATCAGAGACGCAAGCGGTGAATTAAAGCAGTGGTGGAATTCAGTTGGAGCACAGAAGGCTTCTTACTATTGATCTTGAAGAGAGGCAGAAGGCACGTGTAAAGGGCCCCAAGATTCCTAATCTCAATGGCAAACGACGCCGTTTAACTCAAACAATGGAAAAAAAATACAAAACAAAATTGCGCAGAAAATGACAAAATTGTCAACCAGTCGTCCCTTATTAATAAGTACTCCCTTTATAGATGAAAAGACACTAAAACACGTATAGAACCCACTTGAACGAACGTGAGTAGGTGACCATGTCTCCCTCAGTAGAACTGACGCAATTGGATCTGCAAAGGAAAAGCGGTAAACATCTCATCTCTTACAAACTTGGCAATTGCACTATCCGAAGAACAATCCTCCAAGTATCGTCAATTGTCTTCAGCACCCTCATCTACTTTACCGTCGTGTTGGACTCGCCCTCCTGAGGGAGAATTTAAGTGTAATGTGGATGCGTTCTTCAAGAATGGGTATCTAGCCGTTGGAGGAATTTTCTAGAACAACTTAGGGTGAGTTAGTTATAGGGGTGTACACGGACACAGGTTATCTGAAAACCGAATCGAATTGTAGTAAGTTGGTTCAGTTCGGTTAATGAATACTCCCGGTTCGGTTCGGTTAATGAAATAGAGAACCTGAAAAATTCGGTTTGGTTACGGCTAATGCTGAAATTTAACCGAAAACCAAACCCAATTAAAAACCAAACCGTTAACCGAATCAATATAACCTAACCGTCAAATGACATTTTAGATTTTTTATTACAAATTAATGATAAATAACTAATATAACCAGTTTTTTTTAATTTGCGTGAAAAAGATGAAAGTGACTTACATTTTAGGACTTTTGTACGAGACTTTTTTTTTTGGTATAAATAAAAAAATAGAAATCCAACTGGCATGTCTATGTTTGTTAAGGAGTAGAAACCGACCTGTTAATATCGGATGTGTTAACGAGTTAGATGCTGCAGTCTGAAGAATTGAGGGTAACCAAATGGATGAGAGGGAAATTTCGGAATTATATTTTTCTAGGAGGAAAATTCGGAATTTCATAATAGGAATCTAGTCAAACAATGCCATGACGAAGAAGTTGTTAGCTAAATCCAAGGCTATGATTACAAAATTAAATAATTAAATCGGAAATGAATAAAAGAAAAATCAACATAGCTAATGTCCACAAAGAAAAGTATCAGTAATATTATATTGTTTTAAATTAATAAACCTAAAAAAAAATTGCTGAAAATTTATTTTATTTTATTGCAAGGAAACAAAAGAATATCTGTGCCGTCATGTTCTAGCCCCCTAAACATAACGTCAACGGAATATAATTTGGCCTCCTTAAACCCGATATCTAGCAAAGCCAATATGAAAAAATCCGTATGTATATAGATAAAAGTATATCATCATATGGCTCGGTCTTAAATCCTCCAAAGGCCCAAAAATTATATTGGGTAAGCTACAAGCTACATTACAAGCATGTAAAATCTTCATTGTGACTTGGTGCCACATCATCATAGGATCCCTAATTGATTCAAGAAGGTGTTCTTTTCAGTATTTGTATTCGTATTTGTTGAAAACACGGATGAGAAGCTTACAGTTTAAGAAAGATTATAACAATAGCAATGCAAACATAAAGTATGGTGGAATTGATAAAACACAGAAACAAAGTGAACACACTGATTTAACGTGGTTTCCGACGTTGTGCTGACTACTACACGGACATAAAAGGAGATATTTTATTATGCACAAAGCTACAAGGTATTCCACACAATTGTGAAATTAACACTTTTGAAAGGCACACTATTGCATTGATTACAACATTGGTATTTATAGGCACAAATCTCACACCCTAACCGTCAATGATCTTTGTCGGAATTGTTATAAATTCCCCAGATGTGGACCACAGCTCCAGTTGTTATCCACCAGAATAAAACTCAGCTCAAAACTGACTTTCCAGACATGTAATCAACTGCCCAGATGTAGAACTCAGCTATACTCAGCAGACCAAAAACCGACTACTGACTTCAGAAGAAACTCAGTTGCACTTCAACAAACTGACTTTCACAGAACTGAATATACTTAACTGAACTGACCATCATTCTCAGTCTCAGTTTCTAAAATTAGTTCCACCAGTTTAGAGATCAAGTCACTAAAACTGACAATTCTCCACCTTGACTTGAACTCTCATTCACAGTCAATCAGATTGTATAACCAGATGTACTTGTACCAGATGCATTCGTCAATACCAGGATGTACTCCTCAGAATCCACTCAGTTGATCTACCCTCAATTGAGTATCCAGATTTCAGTTTACAAGCTTTGAATATTCAGCAAGTCCAGACACAATTGAAACTTGCTCCACTGAACTGGTTTAGTGAACATATCAGCAGGATTCTCCTTGGTGCTTGATAAGGGAAAAATTCATAGTTATTTTTATAACTTTTTACCCCGTTTCTGATATCATTTTGAGCACTTTTATATCATTTCAAGTCATTAATTCCTTAGATTCATCCAAATATGTTAGTAGTAGTTATTATGTAAAATATCATATTTTTATCGTGTTTTTATAAGTTTTGTACCGGTTTAGTAACCGGAGTGTCGTGTCGGATTTACGTTTGGTATTTTGGTGGTTTATTGTAGAATTACAGGTTGACCAAGACCCCGAGTAGCGACATTTTAAAGTATAATCATATCTTTGGAAGGATATAGAAAGTGTCACTAAGTCAAGTGGTCAAGTGGCTAATCGATTCGATTTAGTGGAAATCGAGAAATATCTTCGATGAATGAATAGCCCATCAAAAAGGCATTTTCTGAAGACGTGTCCTTCATGAAAGTTGTAGATCTTCAAATAAGCTTTCCAACTCATTTTGAATCACGTCAATCGGATGTCTACAACTCATGATATGGCCATTGTACTGAACTGCGATACCGTATAGACGAATTTTGACAATACGGATCAAGATTTTTGACCCGGATCGATCCTAGATGCTCCCGGATCGATCCGGCTGTTTCAATGATGAATGTGAACGTGCTGTTCATCATCTTCATCAGCCATGATCATTCATATACATACATATACATACATACATATATTTCCTAAATATACTACCCCCAAATCAACACAAAGGAGGGCTCATTCACCTCTCTTCTCCAACCTCTTTTTTTTTCTTCCCCTCCCTCTTCTCCATCGTCCATGATCATCTTCTTTTCTTTTTTTTTTTTTGTTTGTTGTGATATAATTATATATATATATATATATATATATATATATATATATATATATATATATATATATATATATATATATATATATATTCTTAGATCTTCTTCTTTTCATCTTCTCCATCTTTTTATTTCTTCATCACCATCATCTTCATCACCATCGTTGGTGATCATTAGATCTATATATATATATATATATATATATATATATATATATATATATATATATCATTCCATTTTCTCTTCATTTCATCTCTTTTGGGCTATATATATATATATATGTCTATGTATGTATATATATATTTGTATATGTTTTTATATAAATTAGTTAAAATATCGTTGTAATGGGATAATTATCAATAGATTATTGTTTTCGAGCTTTTATTTACTTTTACGCACTTATAACTATATATATATATATATATATATATATATATATATATATATATATATATATATATATATATATATATACTTATTTAATGTTTTTCATATGATGTTGAATTCGCTTGTACTTACTGTCTTTAGTATAATTTCCTTTAATCATTCCGTTGTTATCACCATCATGAGTAACTAAATTTGTGTATAGTCGAATTATGTAAAATCGAGTGAAACGCCTTAAAGGGGATTAAACGGGAGTTGTGTAGCGCGTAATTTTATGTTTTAATGATTAATCCACGTCCTAAAACTTATTTTAAACGTCTTTGAATTAGATTGATCACCTAGTTCACTATCACACACATCGAACCTATAGATGTATTTTGCGGTGAGATGTGGGATCGTTGCGTAGATTCGGCCTAGTTGTTAGGACCGTTTCCAATACAGAGGTTTGTCATCGTTGTTCGAGCGACTCTAAGAGCGTAATCATGTTAGGTTAATCGGTTTTCTAAAGGGAAAATTAATTAACTTCACATAGGGTGTTGAGTGAGAGTTGTTCAGACCTTAACACCAGAATTAGGAGTTGGCACCCGTGGATGTCGTTAAATTACTGTGGAAAGGTAGGTTGGTTAAAACACGCTCCCTGTCAAGTCTTCTCTTAGGGGTAAAAGTAACTCGTTGGATCATAATTCGGCTATACCTTTTAATAACTAGAACTACAACCGTTAGTTAATCTTTACTTTTGCACTAGTGTAATATCTCCCTACCATAATCTTGACCTGAACTATGTTCTACGTCGACTTTGGTACTTAAACGTTATTCCATGTGGATTAGACCTTGTTACAATTATACTCATCATGACCGGATACTCACGGGTTAAAGTTAGCAGTTAGTTATTTTGCTATCAAGCTTTTTGGCGCCGTTGCCGGGGAGGTAACGTTTGATATCTTGTAAGTTGACCGAAAGCTTGGGCTTAGGTCGTTTTTATTTTTTCTCGTTGTTTGTTGTTTGTCAGTGCATTACCCGAAGCTCCAAAGAACCACTCATCGAGCCAATTGAAGAAATTGAAGCTTACGCACGTCATATAAACAATCAATGGCGAGAGAACCTCGATTGCCATCCGAACCCTTTGTTTGAGGAAGAAGGGTAGTAGAGAGTTCATTGTCGTAATCCTCGAGGAATGGAGGATTCACCAACTCATAGAGATGGCAAAGAGCCCTTAGCGAGCACAATGTACAAGGGCAAACCTCGACACTCTTGGTGGTAACGCAACACTACCATTGCATACTCCACCGAGGACCCTCGTCATGAGCCGTCAAGAGATGACAACACAAGATTAAGCGTCACTGAGAACCCCACGGCTTAATCGAGAGGGCGAGGATTGGGCAATGATGAGGAGGACAAAATATTGAATCACGCAGAACTTAGGACCCGAATTAGACCAAGAGACGGTAAATCGAGTATTGCAGATGCTAGAGAATCAAGGAAATCAACAGGGGTTCCAAAACCCATATAATCAGCAACCACCTATGCAGCAGGATTATCAACAGCAACAACAACAGGATTATCAGCCACAGATGGCTCAGCAGGTACAGCGACCGAGGGTTTGCCGAGATTACGTCGCTACTCCTCAGGAAGTGATATGGCACAATCCCATTAGAGTGCCCCCAATTAATGCAAAAAACTTGGACATCAAACAGAACATTCTGAACATGTTGGGGGAACATGCTCTATTCCACGGGAAATCAACTGAGAACCCTAACAGTTTCCTTGACCACTTTCTCCAGATTTGTGGAACGATGAAATATAATGGGGTGAGTGACGAGGCGGTGAAGCTAATCGTTTTTCCGTTTGCATTGAGAGGAGCCGCAAAGGATTGGTTCGATTCATTACCCAATGATTCATTGCATACCTGGGCAGATGTAGCGAGAGTATTTTTGAAAAAGTACTTTCCTCTGGCGAAGATGTTAGATCTGAAAGAAGAAATCTCTTCGTTTGACGGTCTCGAGGGAGAGACATTAAAAGAGACTTATGAGATATTTAGGGGTTTACTGAAGAGATGCCCTCCACACGGTTTTTCTACGGTGGAGCAAGTCATTATGTTATTCAGGGCCTTACAGCCGATGGACCAGAATAAGCTGAATGCCGCCAGTGGTGGAGACATTATGAATCTGCCGCGCCGAACAAGCTATGAGACAGATTGAGAATGCAAAGAAAGGAGAAGGACAATGGGGTCCAGAGAGAGAAGAAGAAAGCCCCAAGCCCAAAGGAAAGTGTGAAGTCGTTGAAAGAAGAACTTGATAGAGAATCGGCCATACACGATAAGATGCAAGAAATGGTACTAAAGATGGACCAAATGGAGTTAGAAAGAAAGAAAACACAGCAATGCCAGCTTTGTGGAGGTGGGCACTCGGCCATGGAATGTACATCGTCGAGAAAACCCACTTATCCACAACAGTTGCAACCTACTCCAGTGCAACAACAGTTGGGAAATCAGAATAACCAACAGCGAATGGATATCTATGCAATGGGTCAAATGAATATGAATCAGTAAGAGTTTGGCGACAGAATAAAGGAATCAAAACTTTGATAATCAGCAAGGGCCTCAAATGGATTATGGTATGGGTAATGATTCACAACAATATGATGTGAATTATGTTGGACAAGGAAACCAGGGGCAATGGAATCAGAATCAGCAGAATCAAGGTTGGAACCAGGTCGAATCGAATGGAATCAAAGCAAGAATCGTAACCAAGGCTTTAGGCAAAACCAAAGCCCGTATAACCGACCTTGGAATCAGAACCCCCAGAATCAGAGTTCATACCAGAATCAGAATCAAGGCTGGAATCAAAATAGTCAGAACCCGCAATCTCAGTCACAAGGCCAACAACAACGAAGAAGGCGAATGGGGCGAATCAAGGTTGGAATTAGAATCAGGGCCAGCAAAGTAATCAGAATCAGCAAGCGAGCCAACCATTAAGAAATATTAATTCTGGCACCTATCAGCATCCGAATGCTCATATGCACCAGAACAACCAAAATAATCGAAAATCAAACAATTACGGTCTTGAAGACGCCCACGAGATATACTTCGGAAAGATTAGACAGGATCAAGCTTTCGAGCTAAACAAGAATGCTGTAGAGCAAAAAGTGGCCACACATTCTGCCATTCGGAACTTGGAGACCCAAGTGGGTCAAATAACCGACACATTGAAAACAAATCTGAGTGGTGGACTTCCAAGTAACACTGAGAGGAACCCAAAGGGTGTGAATGCTGTGTTCACACGAAGTGGTAAAGAGGTTGGGCTGAGTGATAAGAAGAAGGAATTATGGGCTGAAAAAGCAGAAACTGATAAGGCTGAGAAAGAGAAGGCAGTCGACCGTGAAGGGCCATGTATGGTGAAGTCGAGATTGAGGACTTGGAAGTTGGCAGTGTGAAGAAAGAAATGGCTGCAATGAGGAAAGAATTGGAGCGACGAAAAAGGCATTGGTGAGGCAAACCGAAAGCGATGAAAGAAAGGGCACCGAAGAACGACTATGTGGTATTGGACATCAAAGAAGAAGAAGCCTCGCCGCCTAAAGAAAGAGGTAAGAAAAAGCAATTCCTCCTCCTCCCCCTGATTTGATGTTAATACTTTACCCTATCCTCCTAAGGGACCCAGAAAGGACATACTGACTCAAGGTCAGGCAAAATTTCTGAATCTCTTAAGAAAGGTAGAGGTGAATATTCCCCTATTAGAGGCAATTTCGAGCATTCCCCCATACTTTAAGTTTTTGAAAGGAATGTTGTCGAGTAAGGAGAAGATGCAACAGATGGTACATTTGAGTGAGGAATGTTCTGCAATCTTTGATAATAGGATACCCCCCAAGTTGCAGGATAGAGGTAGCTTTACCATCCCAATTACCATTGGAGAAACTGTGTTTAAAAATGTGCTATGTGATCTAGGGGCTTATGTTAGCCTGATGCCTAGAGGAATTTATGAGAAATTGGGATTGGGAGCGTTAGAGCCAACAGAATGACCTTACAGATGGCGATATGGAGTCATTAGAAACCCTCTGGGGTAGTCAAGATGCGTTGAGTGCAGTAGACAAGTTTGTTTTCCCTGTTGACTTTGTAGTCTTAGATATGGATATGGATATGGATACTAAAACCCCACTTTTGTTAGGTCGGCCTTTCTTGAACACAGGAGAGACCTTGATAGGCGTTAAGAGGAGAGATTATACTACGAGTCGGAAGGAGAGTGTAGCCATAAATGTCTATAATGCAATGAAGCATCCTGATGATGAAAAGAGTGATTGTTTTTCTCATTGATGCTATATATCCTTGTATTTTGGAGCACACTAACTCACAGGGATACCAAGAACCAATGGAAGAATGCTTGATGAAGTCAAGCACCGCAGAGAGACGATGATCCACAAATGAGAGTTCGTATATCATTTGGAGGCAACTCTTTTGTCGACGCAAGCCGGAATAAGAAGCTAGAGCTCGGTTTGATCGGCAAGCCGCCAAAGCCGTCAATCGAGGAACCACCTATCGATCTGGAGTGAAGCCACTTCCTAAGCATTTAAGTATGTGTTTTAGAGAACTGATGAATTACTTCCTCTTATTATTTCGTCTCCGCACTAAACCGTTTTGTAGGAAGCTAAGTTGATCCACGTCTTGAAGAAACACAAAAGGCCTTCGGATGGAAGATGGTTGACATAAAAGGGATTAGTCTGATATCTGCAAGCACAAGATCATCCTGGAAGAAGGTGCCAAGCCGGTTAGGCAATTTCAGAGACGGCTAAACCCACATATGCAAGAAGTGGTGAGGAAAGACGTGGTAAAGATGCTTGAGTTAGGGATAATCTACGCAATCTCCGACAGTGAATGGGTGAGCCCCACACAAGTCGTGCCTAAGAAAGGAGGCATCACAGTTGAGCTTAATGAAAAAGGTGTGCCCATTCCTACTCGTTTAGTTACTGGTCATAGAGTTTGTATTCATTTTCGCATGCTGAATGATAAGACTAGGAAAGATCATTTTCCCTACCCTCTATTGATCAAATGCTGGAGCGTCTGAGTGGTCATGCATTTTACTGCTTTTTAGACGGTTTTAGTGGCTATTATCAAATTCACATCGATATACATGACCAGGATAAGACTACATTCACATGTCCGTATGGCACCTTTGCATTCAAAAGAATGCCGTTTGGGTTGTGTAATGCACCCGGGACGTTCCAGCGATGCATGATGGCTATCTTTGCCGATATGATAGGGAATTTCATGGAAGTTTTTATGGATGACTTTAGCGTTTTTGTTGATACTTTTGATGAGTGTTTGTCGAATATTGATAAGGTGCTTGCACGTTGTGAAAAGACAAACTTGGTTTTAAATTGGGAAAAGTGTCATTTCATGGTAACTGAAGGAATTGTTTTAGGACATAAGGTATCGGGTAAAGGAATAGAGGTCGATAGAGCAAAAATAGAGGAAATTTCTAAGCTTCCTATGCCTACAAATATGAAGACTCTACGTTCATTCTTGGGACATGCAGGTTTTTATCGTAGATTCATTCCGGATTTTTCCCACATTGCTAGACCTCTTACTCTTCAATTGATGAAGGGTGCCCCTTGTGTTTTTGATGCGGCATGCCTAGATGCTTTTCGAACTCTTAAGAAACTTCTTACTTCGGCTCTTATCTTGGTAGCACCTGATTGGTCTAAGGAGTTCGAAGTGATGTGTGATGCGAGTGATTATGCCGTAGGAGCTGTCCTAGGTCAGAAGGTTGACAAGTTGTTTCGCCCTATCTACTATGCGAGTCATACCATTAACTCGGCTCAACAAAAGTACGCCACAACCGAAAGGAATTTTTAGTTTGTTGTTTTTGCTTTCGACAAGTTCGGTCATACTTGGTTGGATAGAAAGTCATAGTTCACACTGACCATGCTGCGTTGCAATACCTATTTGCCAAGAAGGATGCAAAACCACGCTTGTTAAGGTGGATCTTGCTTCTTCAAGAGTTCGATGTAGAGATTAAGAATAGAAAGGGGTGTGAGAACGTAGTAGCTGACCATCTGAGTAGGATGGAGCCGAGTGAAGAGAGATGTTTTACAAAAGTTGAGATTGATGACCGTTTTCGGGATGAGCAGTTGTTCGTAGTGGATACGATGCTCCCGGTTAAGCGAGGAAATTTTCTGCAGAGAGGATAGAAAGGAAACCCATGGTATGCCCCATTCGTTAATTATCATGAGTGTGGATTCGTAGATCCTGAGTTTGATGAGAACCAGAAGAAGAAGTTCTATAGTGAGGTGAACCGATATGTGTAGGAAGATCCCTTACTTTTTAGGCTTTGTGCAGATGGAATCCTGAGGAGATGTGTTGATGACAGTGAGATAGTGAGTATTCTCTCGTTCTGCCATGATAAAGAGGCCGGTGGCCACTTCTCGGGCGAGAGAACAGCATTGAAGGTGTTACAAAGTGGGTTCTACTGGCCCACTATTTTCAAGGATGCACATGCGTATGTTAAGACATGTAACGCCTGTCAACGCTCAGGGAGGATTTCCAAGAGAAATGAGATGCCCCAGAAACCGATAATTGTGTGTGAAGTTTTTGATATATGGGGATTAGACTTCATGGGACCATATCCGTCTTCTTTCGGGAATCAGTACATTCTTGTCGCCTGTGATTACGTTTCAAGGTGGGTTGAGGCAATTGTAGTCATACGGTTTCTTAAGAAACATATTTTATCCCGGTTTGGAATACCTCGAGCGATAATCAGTGACAATGGAAGTCACTTTGCAAATAGAGATTTCAATAAGCTTTTAATGAAGTATGGGGTCACTCATAAGTTAGGCACTGCCTACCACCCTCAGACTAGTGGCCAAGTAGAAGTGTCCAATCGGGGAATTAAAAAAATCTTGGAGAAGACAGTCAATTCTAATCTTAAGGATTGGTCAAAGAAGTTAGATGATGCGCTTTGGGAACACCGAACTACGTTCAAGACACCAATAGGTATGTCACCCTACATGCTTGTTTTTGGCAAGGCTTGCCATCTCCCCGTAGAGTTAGAGCATAAGGCCTATTGGGCGATTAAGAATCTAAATATGGATGACGCATTAATCGGTGAAAGAAGGATGGCTCAGTTGAACGAGTTAGATGAGTTTCGCTTTCAAGCTTACGATTGTTCGGCGAAATATAAGGAAAAGACCAAAATGCTTCATGATAAGTTGATCAAACCTCGTATTTTCGACGTAGGTGATGAGGTCCTTTTCTATAATACTCACCTCCATTTATTTCAAGGCAAACTTAAGTCAAGGTGGTCAGGACCATATACGGTATTGCGAGTTTTCGACTCAGGAGCCATCGAGGTAACACATCTCAAGCACGGAACGTTCATCACGAACGGCCTGCATCTAAAAAAGTATAAGAAGTTACCATTCGATGAGGCTCTCGAAATTGTGCATTTGACTGATCCCGAGTCTTGATAAATCGTTTCTGAGTCTTAGTCGAGCCAATGACGTAAAACAAAGGCGCTTGGGGGGAGGCAACCCCGCCTTAATAAATCTGGGTGAAATTAAATAATTGTTTATGTGCTTTTATTGGTCGAGCAAACGACGTTAAACAAAAGCGCTACCGGGAGGCAGCCCGTTAAATAATAATTTGGATAAGACTAGTCTTAATGTGATGAAGAATCTGTGAAAAAAATGAACACAATGGAAGATCAACACAAAGTACAACTAAGTCTTAGGATGAAAGTTTGAATGTAATTAAGGGAACGATTAGGTGGTTATCCAAAAATCCCGAGGGAGAACAAAGAAAAAATTCAAATGCATCATTTCTCGGACTTAGGAGTCTATGAGTATGTGATACTTGCTTTTACCCGGATGATGATTGACTACGCACTATGGATATTGTTTTTCTATTATATGCCTCTGTGGTTTTTCTTTCATGCTTAGATATTCTGTACTTCACCCGTTGGGGATATTTATCCATCTATAGCAATCCATTAGGTGTGTTGCATATTGCGTATCGAGTTTTCTGACGTAGCAGTGCCTTAACAATGTATACTCCCATATCCCTATTCTATATTCTGGCACGAGGACTATATCCCGTGTATGCTTTTTGTTGTTTTCTGTCTACATTGATATAGGAATTCGGGTCGTGCTTACACGAGGCTGTTACGGGATTCGATAGCACCTTTATGCCGGGTTTATAAGCTAAGTCTTCCTTAATACTTTGCCGCACATTTCATTTTATAATCTAGTCTGTTTCCAATATTGTGTGACATATCTTTCTTATTATGTATTAGTTCAACTACTATGTAATATTGTGTGTTTTAAATCAATAAAAGTTCATGTGGTGTGTTTATCTACCTTTTGTCACTACAATGTTACACTCCACACACTTTTATTTTATTTGTACACACAATGGTCATAACTTTGAAAAAACCACCCACCCTTTTATATCATCTCGGTAATTATTTGACTTGTTTTGGTGAACCATTATTTTTCCAACCACTTTTATTTACCCTCACTATGCATTGAGGACACTGCAAGTTCGTAAGTGGGGGGTAGTGTCGTGGTTGGTCAGTGCTTGTTTTGTATCAGAAAATCCCTTAGTTTTCGATCTTTTTCGAGCATTATTTAGTTGATTAAAATAAATTGTATAAGGTATATATTTCATGGATTTGATGATGTAATGATCGATTTGGATGTATATAACCAAAGTGAACCGTAGCGCATTTAACCCCAAATTTATTTGTGTAACATGAATTCATTGTTCATGTAAGCCTTTGATATTGAAGCGAAAATTTTAAATCAGTATCCATTCAAGTATCCTAGTGGTTATTCTAGAGATAATTGCGGTAACTTAGTACCTAATTTTTGAATGTGTACCGTGAATATCGAAGGTTTGAATGTGATAGAAAGGATATAAGTTAAGTGGAATGAAAAGAAAAATACCAAATTAAGATGAACTATATATATGTCGGTTGTAACTACCAATGATTTGAGTGCAGTAGGGCGTTATCACGAAACGTCCTATATCACTATGAGGTTTAAAAGCTCCCGACTGCCCGATGATAGTAGTCCAGCTAGGGTGTTATCACGAAACGTCCTATTGCTGGGAAAGAGGGCAACTGCCTGATGATAGTAGTCCAGCTAGCGGGTTATCACGAAACGTCCTATTGCTGGGAATGAAGGCATATGCTACAAATGTGAAAAAAAAATTGACAATTCGGTTGAGCATGGTTGAAAACTTAGTTATCTTCTGACTATCCCCAGTATAAACTGAATGATATGCTTTAGGGATTATCCTAATAAGTACACGAGAGGACTTTGTGTGGAATCATATCGCTTATACCTAGGAAAGTCATTAGAATTTATCTGAATGGATATTTGTGCGTATTGCTTGAATTATTCAAGAGATGATAGTGGAAATTGAAAAGGCTTGTCACACACACACTCTGTTATACATTTATATTGAGGTTAATGCCTGGTTGTAATTTTAATGGTTATATCATCTGGTTGTCCCTATTATCTTATCTTTGCATGAATTTTTCCTTCATTCATTTTGTTTTATCGCTTGTTTTGCTCGAGGACGACCAAAAGCTAAGTGGGGAGTTGTTGATAAGGGAAAAATTCATAGTTATTTTTATAACTTTTTACCCCGTTTCTGATATCATTTTGAGCACTTTTATATCATTTCAAGTCATTAATTCCTTAGATTCATCCAAATATGTTAGTAGTTGTTATTATGTAAAATATCGTATTTTTATCGTGTTTTTATAAGTTTTGTACCGGTTTAGTAACCGGAGTGTCGTGTCGGATTTACGTTTGGTATTTTGGTGGTTTATTGTAGAATTATAGGTTGACCAAGACCCCGAGTAACGACATTTTAAAGTATAATCATATCTTTGGAAGGATATAGAAAGTGTCACTAAGTCAAGTGGTCAAGTGGCTAATCGATTCGATTTAGTGGAAATCGAGAAATATCTTCGACGAACGAATGGACCATCAAAACCGCATTTTCTGAAGAAGTTTCCTTCATGAAAGTTGTAGATCATCAAATAAGCTTTCCAACGCACTTTGAATCACGTCAATCGGATGTCTACAACTCAAGATATGGCCATTTTACTGAACTGCCATACCGTATAGACGAATTTTGACAATACGGATCAAGATTTTTTACCCGGATCGATCCTAGATGCTCCCGGATCGATCCGGCTGTTTCAATGATGAATGTGAACGTGCTGTTCATCATCTTCATCAGCCATGATCGTTCATATACATACATACATACATATATTTCCTATATATACTACCCCCAAATCAACACAAAGGAGGGCTCATTCACCTCTCTTCTCCAACCTCTCTTCTCCAACCTCTTTTTTTCTTCTTCCCCCTCCCCTCTTCTCCATCGTCCATGATCATCTTCTTTTCTTTTTTTTATATGTTTGTTGTGATATAATTTTATATATCTTTATATCTAATAAAGGAACAAGGGGCGCTAGCCTTGTTCCTTCTTGTGCTGCCACGTGTCAACGGCTAATTGGTCCGGCTTTTTATTTTTCCCCCCCCGTTTCTTTTTCCCCCCTGATGGTACGTATTCCGGGTTACAGCGACGCTTTTGATTTTTTTCCTTTTTTGTTTCTCTCGCTTTTCTCGCTTTTTCCGTTTCCACTAAATTTTCGGGTATATAAACATATATATGTATCTATAGTGCTGCTGCGTGTCAGCGTCTAATTGGTCCGCCTCCTTATTTTTTTTTATATCTCCTTTTCCTCCTGCTGGTACATACTTCGGCTTATGGTGACGTTTTTTATTTCTTATTTTATTCTTTCTCTCGCTTCTCCCTTTCCCCGTGTATTAAATTTTTCGCTTATACAAACATATATATGTATCTATATATATATATATATATTATCTTTTCTTTTCTTCTCACCTCCTTCGATATTTGTGACGTATGTCGGTATTTTCGGTTTGTTTTTTTTTTGTGTTGCTTCGTAGTCGATTTTTATTATAAATATTGACTTCGCATCATGTTGCTTTTTTGTTTCGTTCGGTACATTATAGAATGATCTGTTTATGCTTCTTTCCCCTTTACATTCTAACGTGTTCTTTTTCCCCGGACGCCGCATTATACAAGGGGTACTATTTTAATATTTCGCGCCTTCGGTTTATGACATGTTTTCACGGTGTTTCCCCTTTTCTTCATACGTCGTTTGTTTAATATTCTTTCGAAAATGATTTCGTATATTGTGTCGGATAGTTTTTCTTATCTTGTCCTCTTTACGCCCGCTATTGTTTATGAACTATGTTTATTAAAAGGTTTTGGTCCTTATCAAAATAAACAAGTTTCGTCTTATAGCGCGTTCTTGTCAAATAGTGCTTTTAGAATGTCTCGGCTTTTAACGTGTTCTCGTAAAAAAAAATACAAGATGTTTTCGCTCGTTTGCGTACTAATCAAATGTTTCCGACTCGCAGTTTTTTTCCCCTCGTTCTTCAAACCTTTATGGTTTATCAAACCTTTATTGTTGTTATATTTTATACAAACTTTATTATGCTATCATTGTACTTATTGATGGTTTCTATTTTCTTAAGCCTGGTTATCGATTTGTATAGTTCTTTTTAGAAAATCAATGTTCCGTGTGTTGTATCTTTCACTTCGTAGTGCCCTTTTCCTAAATGCTTTGTTATGGGCTTGTATAATTTATTCTTTTTTAAAATAAATGTGCCGTGTTTTATCCTTATATCCTTATTGAATAAGTAAAAGAAGGGTCGATTCTTTGGGATCCTTCCTTTCTTCAAACAGAAGGAACAAAGATAGAAGCGTGGTTCAGGTACATTTCGGGTTTTTTTTCCCATTTTTGTTTTATGTATTCGTTTCGTATTTCTTGCGGGTTTGCCCTTCTTTGTGTATGTTTCCGGCCACAGTTATATTGTGCTTGAAAAACGTTATTTATAATTTTATATATGTATGTTTTTAGCTTTGGTTTTATCGCTGTTTTTAATTATTGAATTTTATACTTTATGGGTCGTATTTTCCGCGTTTTTGTAAATGTCTTCGATGTGTTGTGCATCGGTATATTACTTAACTCTTTTTGTTGTTTAATATCGAATTTTCGTTATGCTTTCTAAAATATTAAGTGTCTTCAAACTCTTGTTTTTTAGGTGTAACTCTATTAATATATCGTTCTTGTATAATTTTTTAAAGAGGCCGTCGGAAAAGCTTCCCGGCCGTTGTTTATAGGAATAAATCTAATTATTAAAACCGCAAAAAATTCGCCTACAGTCTGTCTTTTATAAGTTATGCAATTACGTACGAATTTGGCACAAGTTAGTTTAATAACTACCAAAATAATTGCTAATTTGTTTCTTATAGGCTTTGTTAGTTTTAATAGTAGTTATTAGATATAGCTACACCCGATACATATAGTGAGCTGTACATTGTTTTATTACAATTACTATTACTTTTATATCAAGATATGTAATGTAATAATACAGAATTTATGTAGGTGCAATAAAAAAAAATATTGTTTCCTCCCTGATACTTATAACATGATACAAGGGGGGAAAAGGGGAAGAGTCCACGTACTATTTCTTTCGGTTTTTTCCTAATTTTTTCTCCCTTTTTGGGGGTTCTTTTTTTTTTTTTTCCCTTTCTTCTTTCCTACCGTTCCACTTGCAACCTTACAGCCCCCAAGAAAAGATGACAGCAGCGGCGGTGTGACCGTTGAGGTCAATCAGACCCAAATCTTCCTACTACCAAGATGAAATCTTCTCTTCTTGGTGTGCTTACGTATGGCTTGCAAGGTAATCAAATGATTACACTGCTTTCTTTTAATCTTGTCCACATAAATTTGTTTGCTTTTGTTATTATTAGGGGAAAGAGAAGGATTATCGCATTTACAAGTTTTACCCCAAGAGAAGGTCTTTCTTCTTCTTTTCTCTCTTTTCTTTTACCATTGTCTGTGCATGTACTTTTTTAACCGCCATTGCTGATGTGTGTTTGTTGTTGGATCTCATCTTCTTAGGTTTGCGTGGTTGTTTATTCAGTTTCCAGCAGAAAGGTTGGCGCTTTTCGTTGCTTAAGGTTTGCTGTGCTTCACAAACTGCTTTTCGATTCTGTTTCATATCTGTTTAGCTTCAGAATCAATATTTCCTTTGGATCATCTTGGTGTTTATGCTTCGTTTGTTAAGTCCAATGTGAAATTAGCTTTCCTTTAGGAATCTTGATGATGAAGAATTTATTACATTTCAGCTCCATTTCATGTGCCTGAAACGCAAGCCTTTTTCTTTATTCAGTGTTCTTAAGTGCAGTTTGAAAGTCTTCACTGACCTTTCTAGCTAGCCAGTCTTGTTTTGTTCTTCATATATATGTGCTGTATCTCTATATCTAATAACAAGGTGATCTTTTTATGTACTTCTTGTTTACATGGATGCACACCCTTTCATATAAGTCAGCTTGGTGCTTCTAGGTTTTTCTGCTGTTTCCTGCTAGGTTAGCATTTGTGAAGAGTGTGTGTTGTTATAGAACTTGGTTTCTTTAGTTCCTTTTTCTTTGTCCTACAAGCATAGCTTTTCTTTTCAGCCAGGCTAAGTAAGTCAGGTTACGTAGTGTTAACGGACCTTTTTCCATTACAAATAACTATCTGCCTTTGCATATAGATATTCTCTTTTACATGTGTCCTGTCGCTTTGCGCTTTTATATATGCCCTGTGCCTTTGTGTTTCACTTCATAGCCTGACCTTTGCTTTCAAGGATATATTTGTATCTTGCTGTCTTTTAGCTATTGAGCATCCTATGCACTACTTTGTCTTATTACCGTTTTGAACAATTTACAAACGATGCAATCTTCTCCTCAGCTCTTACAATGTTTCATTAATGTGGTGCGTCCCTCTTCTTTAAGTAAACTAATAACATCTCGTGCGTATCCCAGCAAATAATCTTAAGCTTTCTATTGCTTAAGGTTTGTTGTACTTCACAGCCTGATACTCGTTTCGGTTCCATATTTAGATTCATAATCTATATTTCCTTTTAGTCATCTTGACATTTGTGTTTCGCTTGTAATGTTTAATGTGAAATTAGTTTTCCTTTAGGAATCTTGATGATCAAGAATTTATTATATTTCAGAGCCGCTTCATACGCCTGGAACTGTAGGTTTTTTTTAATCAGTGTTGTTAGGTGCGCTTTTAAAGGAATCATCGGCCCTTTCTAAATAGGCAGTCTTGTTTTGTTCTTCATGTATGTGTGCTGTGTATCTATATCTAATAACAAGGTGATATTTGTATGTCCTTCTTGTTTACATGCGTGCACACTAATTCATAAAAATTCAGATTGCTACCTCAAGGTTTTCCTGCAGCTTCCTGTCAACTTAGCATCTGCAAAGAGTTTAAGTGTTATACAACTTGCTTTCTTTAGTTCCGGTTTCTTTGGGCTAAAAGGACACCATTTCTTTTTCACCCAAATTTACTTAGCTTAAGTTACGTAGTATTCACGGACCTTTTCCATTGCAAATACCTTTATGCCTTCCCAGCATGATGTTCTCTTTACGAGTGCCTGTCGCTTTGTGCTTTATATGTGCCCTATTACTTTGTGTTTCACTTAATTACATGCCCTTTGTTTTCAAGAGTTTGCTTATCTTCCGCTATCTTTTACACATGGAATGAATTTATGCAATAGTTAGCTTTATTAACGCTTTGTTCGGTTTACAAACAATGCAATCTTCTCCCAAATTTTACACGTTGTTCTCATTAATGTAGTGCGTCCCTCTTCTTTTAGTAAAAGAATAATATCTCGTATGTGATCGGAAATTAGCAATAACTAGATGGTTAGAGAAAAAAACATAGAAAACTCACATCATAGAATTTCCGCTTCTACTAACATGAAGGCAAGAAATGTTATTTCTCCCATTAAAATGTCGATCGAACAAACTCACAAAGGCTCGGGTCTTTTAATCATGTAACAAGGTCGACATACCACTTCACAAGAACTAACCCGATTCATCCCTCCTCTTACCCAAAACATTCACCTTTGCACCCGGATATAACTTCATTGCCCCGCCTTCACGCTGAGCTGGAAACACACTATGCGTTCGAGCATAACCAGCTCCCTCATGGTACTCCACCTTCCTCTCAAATAACGCCTGAGGCGCTTTTGTTTTCTCACAAGATCCGATCCAAACCATTCTACTCACACACACACAAGAAGACTCATGTTCCAAACTCTAATCTTTATCCTACTGTCTTCGCCCATGAACTCGCACAGATTCCAAAGAAAAGAGTGCACCGTAAAAGAACAAAATGGACATACGTGCCCTCCGCAGGGCAGTGAGATGCCTTAGCCAATGTACCGCTTTTTGTTTGATATTTTACCCGCTACAACCAATTGTGGTTCATGTGGGTCATTAGATTTTTCCATGAACCTCCTGGGTTCATGTTGTAATGGAGGTGACATAATTCTTGTCAACACTCCTCTTCCTAGCATCTTAGCTGAAATGTTGACATCAAGTTCCAATGAGTCTAAGAGTTTTAAGGCATGCATCCGCACCTATAATAATCATTTAGCCTTCACTTCGCTCGGTGCAAATACGATAAAGATCTCAGGCCGACGAAATAAAGGCATCTATACCTTTAGAGTACAAGGGCAAGTTTACCACTTCATGCCGCCTTTGTTTGGTGAAGGTGATTCCACTAAAAACTTACAGTTCTATCTTCATGATACCGAACATGAAGTTGCAAGCAGGCTATTAGCCTGTCCTAGGTTGTACGAAATGTCGCTCCAGAAAATCTTGCTTGTCCTTGAAGAAAATCCTTATGCTAGGTTTTTTAGGAGTTTAAGGACCGAGCCTAATCTTGAAGAACATTCCATTCTCGCTTCATCAGTAATCCAAATGTGGACCAGCGCGTCTACAACAAACCTTCAGTTAACCAAGTTGCCGGTATCTTAGTAGATGGTACCGAGAACCACCACAGAGCATCAAAATCTACACTCTTGCTTGCTGGATGTGCTCACACCATACACTATTACTATGGTTGCTATGACCTTTGCAATATCCTTTGTTGTTCCCTTATGGACAGCTTGGTTGGCACCAAGGTATCCTCAAACAAGGGGTGACAAAAAAGGGTAGGAAAAGAGGTAGATGTGAGAATAGTAGTACTGTGTTAAATCCTGCACATGCCTGTGATGCTCAGAGTTTACTTGACCATGAAGAGCAAATACTGAATGCAGCCATAGATAACCCTAATAACGTGTCGATCCGTGAGTACTCATCGCTATAAGTTTCAAATAAAGCCTTCGCCGATCCATATTTATCGCATTTTGGCCGACTATTCCAAAGAATATGCAAAGTGGATATGTTTGTCAAACTAGAAACACAGAGGCTTGATTATTTTAGATCCCAACAAGCCAACATTAGACAAGAATTCCGACAAGGACTTGTTGACGCTCTTGCCACAAAGAGCAAGCTTGTGGCAAGGTAGATAAATGGTTGTGTTGCCTGCTACCTTTATTGGTGGTCCTAGGCACATGAGGAAAAAATATTTAGATGCTATGTCTTTGGTGAAAAAATTTGGGAAGCCTGACATCTTTATCACCATGACGTCTAATCCTAATTGGCCTGAGATAAAGGAACATCTGAAGTACAATGAACAATCTCAAGATAGGCCTGATATAGTTTGTAGAGTGTTTAGAGCTAAGCTAGAAGTTCTGAAAAATGAGTTGTTTAAAAACAATGTCTTTGGGAAGGTTGCAGCGTACACGTATGTCGTTGAGTTCCAGAAAAGAGGTCTTCCCCATGCACACATCCTGTTGATTCTTAAACCACAATCCAAAATTTACCGACCCGAGGAATTTGATATGTTTGTGTGCTGTTGAAATACCGACAAACCGAAACACCCTCATCTGCATAAGCTGGTTTTAAAACACATGTTGCATGGTCCATGTGGTGATCAGAATCCTACGAACGTTTGCATGAAAAAAAATGCAACGTGCAAAGACTTTTACCCGAGAGCCTTCTGTGATGAAACGTGCGTCGCTGACGATGCATACCCAAGTTATCGCAGGCGCAATAATGGTGTTAAGGAGAAAGTACGAGGTGTTTGGTTGGACAATCGCTGGGTTGTGCCATACAACCCCTACCTTCTTGCCAAGTTTAACTGCCATATGAATGTTGAGATTTGCTCAACAATCAAAGCTATCAAATATATATATAAATATATATGCAAAGGTAGCGACCGCATCCTCGCTCAATGTGTCAAACCAACATGATCATGACCACCTTCTACCGCTTGTGGTCGGGACAATGAAATTGAATAAGATCAAAGTGGCCGTTGGATTTCGGCCCCTGAGTCTTTGTGGCGCATGTTTAAGTTCCCACCATCAAATAAAACCCCCTGTCATTCAAATGCATGTTCATCTCGAAAATTACCAGCCTGTTACTTTCAAGGACAAAGAACTCCTATCCTCTCGTTCTTAACAATCCACTAAATCAAAGAACAATGCTCACGAATTTTTCTACATGAATAAAACCAATCCTGATGCAAAAGCAAGGAACTGTGTCTACACAGAATTTCCTGACCATTTTGTCTGGTTAGTGGACCGGAAAAAATGGAAACTTCGGGCAAGGGGGAATTCAGTTGGTAGGGTGGTCACAATCTGACCCGCGTAAGGAGAACGCTTATTTTCTGCGCTTACTTCTAGCCAACGTTCACGCCTAACATCTTACACGGACCTTAGAACCATCAATGGTCGAGTCTTTCGGACGCTTCATGAAGTCGCTTACACAGTATGGCTTACTTGTAGAAGATAATAGCCAAGAGCAATGTATGGCAGAAGCTGCTGTGTACAACATGCCAGCTGCATTGAGAAAGCTGTTTGCAGATTTGCTTGTGCATTCTTGCCCAAACAATCCTTCTCTGCTGTGGTCCAGATTTGAGGATGACATGTCGCATGACTTGGCTTTTCGTTCGAGCTTGCCCAAGCACTTGATAAGAAAGCAAGTTTTGCAACATATCAATTCTTATTTAGTTGGCATGGGTAAGAGCCTCAAACATTATAATATTTGTCAGCATTTCTTTGCGGACGCCTTTGATGAATCTGATGACACAACTAAAGAACTTATGCTGGAAAGATCTATCTTAGTCTCTGGCTTGTGGATCTAGCATCAGGGGAGTTGTTGAATGCTCAACAGAAGGCAGCGTTTGACTGCATTATTACAGTTGTTGACCAGAACAAATCGGGGGCCTTCTTCATAGATGGCCCAGGTGGTACTGGAAAAACCTTCCTTTACCGAGCTCTTTTGGCACATGTAAGGGCCAAAGGCCGATTATACCGCAACGGCTACATCGTTGTATTGCTTGCCTCCTTATTGCCCGGAGGACGAACAGCTCATTCAAGGTTCAAAATACCAATTGATGTGGAAGACATCTCAACATGTAAGATAAGCAAACAGTCCTCCTTAGCTTTGCTTATCAAGGAATCAAAGTTGATCCTATAGGATGAAGCCCCAATGGCAAAAAGAACTGCTGTTGAGGCTTTGGATAGTTTACTCCAAGATTTAATGGAATCCAAAGATATTTTTGGTGGAAAAGTCATTGTCTTAGGGGGTGATTTCCGGCAAACCTTACCGGTTGTTCCTAAAGGCACAAAAACAGAAACCATCAACACATCGTTAATTAGATCTCCTATATGGCCAAATCTTAGGCAACTACATTTGGTCTCCAACATGCGCCAGCTTGAGAGATCCGCACTTCACGTCATTTCTCTTGGCCATTGGTGATGGTGTCCACCAGTCTAAAGATATTGACTCTGTTTTGCTTCCGCATCATATTTGCTATACCCAAATCTCTCCAACAAACGACTTGAAGAATTCATTTCACTTGTCTACCCTAACCTGGATCGATGGCCACTGATGTCCCGTTTCGAATAGAGCTATCTTGACAACTAAAAACCTGTTTGTCGATGAGATAAATGCAAATTTATTATTCGTAAATATCCAGCCCCGAGGTAGAGTACATAGGTTCGAGACCAAACTCTCAATCCTTCGGACCAAGGATTGTATGAAGATTTGGTCAACGACTTTCCCCCCAAATGGTTTACCTCCGCACAAACTTATTCTTAAAAAAATGCTCCTATTATTCTCGCTAAAGGAATATAGATCCTGTGAGGGCCTCAGTGCGGCGGCACGATTAATTTGCAGGTCTTTCTCCAAAAATGTGATCCACGCTGAGATAGTCATTGGAGACTTTGCAGGCAAGCAAGTTTTCATACCAAGAATTCCATTGCAGCCAACGAAAGGTGAATTCTGCCCGGTTCCTTATAAAAGAATTCAGTTTCCAGTTCGTCTGTGCTTCGCAATGACGATAAACAAATCTCAGGGCCAGACCCTGGACTTTGTCGGTGTGTACCTTAAGGAACACGTATTTTCTCATGGTCAGCTCTATGTAGCCCTGTCCCGTGCACGCACTTCTTCAAATGTCAAGGTTTACATAAGCAACAAAACGTGCAGTCTGTCTGTGCGGCGGGAAACACGAAATGTTGTGTATAAAGAAGTGCTACAGCTGTAGCCAACTCCAGCTCCACACATGCACAATGGAAAAAATTAGCACAGCTTTGTGCACAGTTACGTTCATACAAAAAATATTGCATACTACTACCATGCAGAAAAAACCACACATTCCATTTTATGTATTATAATGTCATCGATTTTATTCGCTCAGACACCACACTTCCTTTCTATTGATCCAGGTGACCACATGTTGCCTGTAAATATTTCACGTGTTCTCTTTTATAATCTGCCACAGCCTTTGTCAAATGTTATGGCCACAAAATAAAGCTTGTTTCATGCCTTTATGTACAGAAGCAAAAAAAAAAATTTTGGCGTTACATGAATGTTTGCACATGCCAATCAACATTTCAGCTTGCCCGATATTTCTGCACGTCTTTATTTAAAATGTACAGCAAAAAATATTTATCACACGCTTCTGTTAGACAGTCATCAAAAGCAACAATTCCCATTTTGTTTAGGAAATGGCACGGCAACTAAAGGATGCCATTCAGATCACCCCTACGCTGGCGACGAAATGGTGTGTCTTGATTCAGGTTGTCCTGCGGCGCAAACCAAAGAAAAAAGAAAACGGCCCTCTGTTTCGAAACTACGTGGTCACTGACACAAAGGTATTGTACATTCGTTCAACAATATTATTTTACTAATTAAAAAGGACAATCTTACTGAATTTTATATCTATTACAGGGAACCTTGGTTCCTATGGTCATGTTCGACGGATCAGACCCGCTTTGCCCACACGCTTGAGCCATACAAAAGATACTATGTCTCGAATGCCATTGTCAAAGACACTCCGACTCAATTCAAGTCCCTTCAGTATCCCTATACCTGGACTCTCCAACGCAAAAACCTTGTGGAACCATATGAGGAACCAATCCCACCTCCGCTTCCTTGCAAATTTGAGCTGGATAGATTCGCAGACTTCTACCGCTATGCAGATCATGACAAGCCAATCTGTAAGCATTCATTCCTGCCGAGCTACATTAACACTCGATATTTATGTGCCTATATTCATTCTTAGTTACATAAAAACATTGGCCCTTGACTTAGGTATCAAGGCACTGGTTGTGCATACTTTGCCAGTTCAACAGGCGAGCGCTAAATCTACTTACAGGGATTGTGTGATCATTAATGAAGAGTAAGTAATGCATTCCTTCACTATGCTAACATGTATTGTTCCGGTCACTTAACCCTTTTACAAATTTATGCCACTAGACACTAATTTTAACCCTATTGTAGAATGATTCCCATGTTGGTGCGCGTCTGGGATGATGTGGACCTCGATAGTGATGTGAACGTATATGCAAAATACAAATGTCCGACATTGATTATTGCGTATGGACTCAATGTGAGCACACAGAACGGTATGTAATGAATCATTCACATCTAAATATAGAATTCTCTTGGGTAGGTCTCTTTTTTCTGCCAGACACATCACTGCCATATCTTTCATACACTTACTGATGAAATACAATAATTCTCTTTAGATGTTTCTTTCTGTTTAATTCCTTACTCTTCTTATGTTTATAACCAATTTCACGTGTGTGCAAAGAGCCTAAATAATTTTGCACAAGTACCCTTACAATGCCCAGCCCAAATATATGAAATCTTCCCTTCTATCTTTAAACACTAGCACAATTATAAAAGTTTTCTATGAATACTTAAACCAGTGTTCATATCATTCCACTCCAATGTAGGTCTATCACTCCGAACAAGGACACATGCCTACTTCATGGAAAATCCGCCACTCATAGAGGAGAAGCCCTTAAAAGAATGGTAGGCCTGTTCTGATCTCCGTTATTGTTTGCTTATGTGGTATTTAAACTGATGTTTATACTCGCTGCATAACAGGTATGATGCACACTCAGTGAAGATCTCATCAATGATCCAGACTCGCGCTTATAGGGATCCAGCTACACTGTTCCACCCACCCTGTCCTTCTGAGATACTGCCGTTAACTTTTGCCATTGCCTCTATTGAAAATGTAACTCGTGTAGTAACATACATTCAATTCTCCATTTACCGAGCTCACACTAAAACCAATACCAATTTTAAAATGCAGGTGAAAGCAGTCTGGACTGAAGGCTCAATAACTTTTATACAGACAAAGACATTTTTCTGGTATGAAGCATGCGAACAATGCTCCACAGAATTGGATGTGGACATGGACTGGAAAATAATGTGTTCATATTGCCAAGAATACACTAAGGTCGCTATGAGGTAAATACTTTTCTCATCTGTTTTAGTTTCATACCTTGTTCTTACTATGCTTTCCAATGTTTACAATTTAACCCACATAAATTTAAATGGTTCAGCTACAAACTTGGAGTGTTCTTAAACCATGGAAAGACTACTGTTGAGGTCTTTGTGAAATCTCCAGAAATTGATAAACTACTGCCTTTCACGGCCAATGAAGTCGCTAGCTAGCTTAACTGCTGTAAGTACCCCCATAATCTCGGTCATACCATATTTTAACTTTCTTTTTCTTTATTCAATTTGTTAGCTTATGTTGTTGCCTTCTATTTCATAGAACAAACCACTGACAAGCCAGATAGAAGCAGCTCTCCAAAAGAAACACATCATCTGCTATTTGAAATACTATGACAAAGAATCCCAGGGTACGATGCACCGACGCTATCCTGTGCTAAAGATATACTCAGAAGCGTAATGCATGAGTATAATGCAAAGACAACAAAAAAGCTGTTCTTCTTGCCGCGTTCCTTCAAGATAGTCTTTGGTTTTGACCATATTGGATCGCCCACCTCTGCACCAAAACTCCTCGCTAACAAAGAGGTCTACACCCCTGCGATCCAAAGTGTCATAGCAGATACACCTGAGATGACTTCGCTCCCCGAAAAACAGCAAGGGCACCAGTTTGGAACAAAGCGCAAATTGACTTTCGAAGAACCCAAACCTACCCAGGCAACAAATCAGCCCAGAGATAAAGCTACACCCGAGATCTCCCACAACACAAGAAGCAACCAAAGCTATGGAGGCACAGATCGTTGATTCATCAGAAGCAACCCCAATGAAGAAGCCAAAGGCCGACAACACCAAAACCTACCATCTGTGAATGTAAATATTAAAGCTAAAACCTTTTGAAAAAACTTTTGAACACCGGAAGTATTAATGTTCCTACCTATCGGCAACATATTACATCATTAAGGTTCTCGTCTAATGAATCTTAATGGTCATAATATGTGTCTTCTAAATGTTTTGTTAGATCCCTTAAAAGGGTTATGTGTTTGTCTTGTTGTAAACTCAGGCAAGCATGCTACTAACATTGAACTTCTACCATGCATCATCTACAACCTTATATTATGTAATGCCAAACACCCAATGCTCATGTAATATTAATGTATGTTATCTTATTTAATTCGTTCAAGGCCTTTACTTACTTCGTATCATCCCACTGTTTAGCACACAAAAAAACACCAACATCATACATACCAATCTGGAGTGGGCACGCACCGTGCATTATGCACGGTGTAACGATCCTAGTATATATATATATATATATATATATATATATATATATATATTCTTAGATCTTCTTCTTTTCATCTTCTCCATCTTTTATTTCTTCATCACCATCATCTTCATCACCATCAAGGTGATCATTAGATCTATATATATATATATATATATATATATATATATATATATCATTTCCATTTTCTCTTCATTTCATCTTCATTTCATCTCTTTTGGGGCTATATATATATATATATATATATATATATATATATATATATATATATATGTCTATGTATGTATATATATATATATATATATATATATATATATATATATATATATGTATATGTTTTTATATAAATTAGTTAAAATATCGTTGTAATGGGATAATTATCAATAGATTATTGTTTTCGAGCTTTTATTTACTTTTACGCACTTATAACTATATATATATATGTATTTACTTTTATGCACTTATATATGTCTATATTATTAAGCACTTATTTACTGTTTTTCATATGATGTTGAATTCGCTTTTACTTACTGTCTTTAGTATAATTTCCTTTAATCATTCCGTTGTTATCACCATCATGAGTAACTAAATTTGTGTATAGTCGAATTATGTAAAATCGAGTGAAACGCCCTAAAGGGGATTAAACGGGAGTTGTGTAGCGCGTAATCTTATGTTTTAATGATTAATCCACGTCCTAAAACTTATTTTAAACGTCTTTGAATTAGATTGATCACCTAGTTCACTATCACACACATCGAACCTATAGATGTATTTTGCGGTGAAATGTGGGATAAGGGGTTTTGGGATCGCTAAGTAGATTCGGCCTAGTTGTTAGGACCGTTTCCAATACAGAGGTTTGTCATCGTTGTTCGAGCGACTCTAAGAGCGTAATCATGTTAGGTTAATCGGTTTTCTAAAGGGAAAATTAATTAACTTCACATAGGGTGTTGAGTGAGAGTTGTTCAGACCTTAACACCAGAATTAGGAGTTGGCACCCGTGGATGTCGTTAAATTACTGTGGAAAGGTAGGTTGGTTAAAACACGCTCCCTGTCAAATCTTCTCTTAGGGGTAAAAGTAACTCGTTGGATCATAATTCGGCTATACCTTTTAATAAATAGAACTACAACCGTTAGTTAATATTTACTTTTGCACTAGTGTAATATCTCCCTACCATAATCTTGACCTGAACTAAGTTCTACATTGACTTTGGTACTTAAACGTTATTCCCTGTGGATTCGACCTTGTTACCATTATACTACTGTTGACCCGATACTCTGTCGGTTAAAGTTAGCAGTTAGTTATTTTGCTATCAGTGCTGATCTTCTTCACTACAACCCTTTTCTCATTTCTCAGAAAACGATATCACACATAAATATGCTTGGTTCTCTCATAATTAACCTGATCCTTAGCTAAACAGATTTCACACTGTCACAATAAATCTCAGCTTGATCCTGATGTAGCCCCAAATCACTGACTAGTCCCTTCAACCAGATACCCTCATTGACTGCTTTAGTAAGAGCCATATACTCAACTTTAGTAGTTGATAAAGCCTGATGACGGTCAAATTATACCCGTAAAAGTCATCAACGTTGACCTTAAATCGAGATTAATAATATATATTTCATATTAAATCACATGTTTATATTTAATATTTAATGTTATGTGATTTATATTATGTAAATTGGTATTTAGCTGTTTTTATTATTTAAAGCCGATTTATTGTGTGATAATTATTGATTTTGCAGATCACAACAAATCGAGAGGATTAATGTCATTCAATCAATTATATCAAGATAAAGAAGGAAGAAAATCGGAGCATTAATCAAGAGATAAATGAGAGATTAATCGATCAACACGCGTCGCAAAGATGGGGAACAAGATAGACGAGAAAAAAGCGATTGACGCGTGAAAAGTTAGGTTCGGTCGACCGAGCTCGATGCTTGATCGACCGAGTGTCACCTCTCGGTTGACCGAGCCTCGGTTTGGGTCGGTTTTCGGCTTTAATCGTGCTTATCTTCTAGAACCACCCTAAGTCGGCAAAAACCTCTATATAAGCAAGCAGCTACGAGAATTGTAATACACACAAAATACACCAACATATCCCTTCATTCTTTCTTCAATTTTATAGCTTTGATACAATGTAGTTTATTGAAGGTTTCCAGCAATTTAAAGGCTGCGATTATGTAAGCCTTTATTTTCTGTTTCTTTTCTTTTAAGTAATTAATTCCCCCCAATTATGCTTTATCGTTTGAGTTAGTTAATTCATAGCTAGATGATGTAGATCTAGGCTATGACGTTAGGGATGTGGCGAAGCCTTGTCTATGAGGATCCCATAACCTACGTCATATGTTTAACGTCTATTCATGAATCTGCTTGGTTTAATTAATGCGTATCTATGTTAATTTATATGATTGCTTTACGAGTTACTGTTTAATCTGTTCTGTATGATGAAACGCTGAGAGATACGTTCAGGGATGTAATCTGGGGATGAAATTGATTCGGGTGACCGAATGAGTCCACTCGGTCGACCGAGCCCACCTATTCGGTCGACCGAGCCCTGTTTTATCCGTTAAATAGCCACGTCTTTATGGTTAGGTTAACTTAATAGAATTTATTATCTCGGTAGGTATGGCTATGGCTACGTCACTCACTTGATTTAATTAAAACGTGTAAAAAGGAAATACCGGTATAAAACTCTTAGGTAGGCTCATGAATTGATCTTCGGACTTTCAGCGTTATCTAGGTAGGGTTATATTAGGGATTTCGCGCACCCTTCTTATACGTAGATCGTAAACTAGCATGAGACTATAAATTGGTAATTGTTAGTTGGACGAGAGTTTGAGTGATCGTCTAGGAAGTACGCCTAACCAAAGGAATGTTGCCTGGACGAGGTGTACGGTTAATATCGGCATCCTTAGAGTCGTAAGCGTGTGAGTTATATGAGATGGAGGCACCAAAAGGCGAAGTCACGTAACAATATCACAGTGATCTAGTGACCTACCGGTGCTAAGTCAAGTTAAAGAGGATGACTCCCGTAGCCAATCTAAGATAGATACAAACGGATTGACAGTTAATAAGTTCAGTTTATTATATAAATTATCTAGGTCCAAACGATAAAGACTATAATTGGGGAGGTTAATTACGTTGTGTCGAGTCGTGTCTTTACTTTTCTTGTCTTATGTTGGTCGTAGACCGCCTCTATGTCCTTGACATGTTTAATTAATTGTTTGTATACAAGATGATCCACAATTGGTTCCCTGTGGGATCGACCTTGATTCACTATAGCTATACTACGATGGGCCTAGTCCTCTTGCTAGTATTTGTTTATGGTGGTCAAGTATATTATAACCTGATTGACCACGTCATCAAGTTTTTGGCGCCGTTGCCGGGGAACCAACGGTCAATTTTATATATAAATAATTTTCTTATTCATGTCAAGTTTTCGGTTTTAGAGTCTGTTTTTACGTTTTTGAGTCCCTCTGGTTGTCTGCTCTGTCTGAAAATTCCAGATTCAAATAAAAATTAAAAAAAAAAAAAAAAAAAAAAAAAAAAAATTTATTCGGTCGACCGAGAGACCTCATTCGGTCGACCGAGAATTTATAACTTTTTTTTGTTTTGTTTTGTTCTTGTTCTGTTCTGTTTACACGGTTTCTGATTTGTGTCTGGAATTTCGCGTGTCTGTTTATCCCCTTATGTTTAATCCGCAGGTCTGATAGCAGCATGGGAAACCATGTTAAAATCAGTCTACGGTCTGTTTTGTTTTTCTTCTGTTTGCAGAAACCAGGGAAACAATAATCCAAGTCAGTAATTTTTCAAGGGCGCTGAGAAAATAACCCAGCAACATGCGGAATTACTACTCTATGATGGGAAAAGCGATGGAAGCAATACCATTAAAGCACCAAGATGGCTCCGAAAAAAATATACATATTTTAAGGCTTAAATTCTTCGTGGTACAATGTTGAAGGCAAGGTACTACCTTTTTTGCTTATGTTTTACCACCTTTTGGTTTTTTGAGCATAAGTTGGCCTATACATGAACCTTAGAATGAATCTTAGCCCGGAGTTGGTTTGTAAGATTAATTCTATTTGTGTCGAAGGTTTTGCTCCATATCTGTCTCATCTAGAGGGTGTAAGGAAACATGTAGTAGTTGAAGGAAGCAGTGAATAAAGAGTTCCTCGTAGTTCTGTTAAAATCTCATGGTCCTATGCATGAAATTGCTTCTACTGGCCATGGGAGCAACAAATTGTGTAGTTTAAGCATTCACAATCTAAAGAAGACGTTGAGTTTTGAGAGAACACCATCTTCGGCTTTCGTTGATGTTTATGGTGATGGCTTCTCGGTGAACCCACCTTAAACAAAAACGAGATTACGCTTTGGGTGACAATTTAGAAATCATAGAATCTTAGTACATTGGTTCGGAAATGGTCTAACCATGGTTGGGCGAGTTTAACCGAGCCTCGGCTCAATCGACTCCCCTCCACGTGTGATGTACGCGTTCTGCCAGCTTCAACAAGACTTAGCATAGCCGATAAGCCTTCGGGCTAAACGGGGCTTAATCTTGACGGATTGGCCTGAACTGTCACATATGTTCCAACGAATAAGACGGCGTAGGCTTGCCTACATAACCGACCTTATTCGGAGTACTTTGATTCATTGTTTCTTATTGTCAAGGCCAAAACCGTAATTTTAACTGAGTTTCTTAGAATTCACTAATTCCTAAACGAGAGCCGAGGTAAGAGCTTTATATAAATGGTATGGATAAATTTCGTTTCCTAGGTATCACAACCAAGGGAAGGGTATAAATCCGCAAAAGAAACAAGCCCACCTCTTATAGTGCTCAGAGGGGTCAATATCTAGTAATCCAAGAATAATGACTGACAAGGATACTTTTGGAAAGTCGAGCTGAGGACTCTAAACTCGGAACTACTTCTTTAAAACCTTTAGGATTTCTTTTTAGGATTTTAGGTTTTGTTTTCTTTGAGTCAAATAAAAGTAACGTGACATATGTTGAGGTTTTTTATTTTGCCGTGTTCCGATGGCCATTGGGCTAAGGATGTGCAAAACTTTTTTACTCAATATAGGCCACGTGAATTAGAATTTCTTAGGAGAGTCGAGAAATTGCTAAAGAAAAGGAAATTTAGCAAACAACCTTAAGATGGAAGCATTAAGAGAGCTTGAGAATTATTGAAAATGTAACAGAGAAAGATTGGTGTGAACAAGAACAATTTTGGTCAACTTCCAAAAATCTTTTAGAATGGTGATCCAAGTGAAAATTCAAAGTGGTGCGTAATTCATTCTGTAACTACCCTTATCCTTTCATTTATACCTTTTCACCCTTCAACCTTTTCGATCCTCTCACCAATCTGCCTTTAACAGATTCACATTTCTAACCATTCTTTCATCGCCTCTCTTTCTTCCATCCGTTTCACTCTCCCACCCAATCTCAATGCCTTAACCATTTTCAACCCACCCATTAACACAATTTCTTACCCATCCTTTATCTTTTCTTCCCATCCTTATGTGTATCTTTTTCTAAACCCATCACATTCTCAACCTCCATTTTGTTTACACAATACCTATGTGTTGCGGAATTTGAAATATTGCTAAGCTTTAATGATTATATTTTATCATTTTGATTTTCATGATCCTAGTTGGGGGAAGTGTAGCTCTGCCCTAGCTAGATTTTAAAGGTTTTTGGTTCGATCAAAGTACAACTTATCTTTCTACCGGAAGTTTTAAATTTCACGTTTTTTCCGTCTATTCCGGCATTTCTAGATGATAAGTTTTGTTCTGAAATATCACACAGATCCGACCTTGTTGATGACGGTTATGACTTTTACGTGATACATTGGGTTATTAGTAATTTCGAGGAGTAGCTACATCTCCCTAAGTTGTTGATATCCAATGCAAGCGAGAAGTTTATGCGCTAAGTATTTGATTTTATTTTTAGCCAATAGGTCGCATTCAATCTGTTATACCTTACTAAGTTTCTCTTTTCCTGGATTGAATACCTTTTCGATCGAGTCACCCTCGTGTTTTCCCACGTCGGGTAATGCTTTTTGATCTTTGTCTTATCCACCCGGTTTTAAGAATATTTAGGCGGTGGAGGTTGTAGATGAAGACCACCGTCTTTAGTTGCTTGTTTATTTTTCTTTCTATTTAGTATTTTTCTTGTCTTTGGTTGTATAAAATAAAGTGGCTTAAACTGTTTTTAGGTATTCATACCTAATTACTGCCACGTTATTCTATAACTTCCATAGACATGGTGTTATTAACGGTTTAGTGGAGTTTGTCTCCTTATCTGAGTTTTCACTTGCTTCTCCACAACATGCCGACATTTACTCGATATTGTTCCTTTACTTGAGAGCCGTTTCCAGAGCTAAGTCTTTTCTTAACTTCTCACTTATTTTTGTCATTGAGGACAATGCCACGTTTAAGTGGGGTAGGAGACTTAGCCATGTTATGTTATAATTGAAAATTGAATGAAACGGCACATGATTGAAAAAATTTAATAAATACCATATTATGTATCTCGTACCCTTAGAATTGTGAGTTCCTAGCTAAGAATTGATAGGAAAGGAACCAAGTTGCATGAGTACGTGATCATTTTATACTTATGCTAAGTAAATTTAAGGATATTCATGCTGGTTGTTGCGAGTAGTTATTTATTATTCAATTACTCAAATCTTGTGAATCGAGTATACCGCGCAAATCATAATAATGAAGAAATTATGTGTACATTGCATAGATGATTGGTTATGTAGACTTAGTGTCGATACTTATTGGTGATGTATTCTTATCTTCTTGCCAACAAAAGCGGAGTAATAAGCTTGAGGCGTACACTGTTTTAGCAAAATGTTAGACATCGGGCTTGTAGTAACATTACCAAAGTAGCCCGCGCTTGTGGTAATATTTGATGCTATACATGATCTAAGATAGGGGGATACTCTAAAAAGTTTTCTTCCTTGAGATTAATAGTATTTGAAAAATATGAAGATATGAAAAGAATATTCAACTCTTTAAGAGGCTTTGAGTAGTACTCGGTCTCCAAGTCCAAAAACCCTATAGATACGCTCTTGCTTATTGCTCTAGTGCTTCAAAAATTTAAAGGCATAAGAAGTATGAATACTGAAGTTGGTGGGTTGAGATTACGAAGTCTGCATAAACTCTAATCTTGCTACGAATATATAAAACTAAATGCACATGCACACATCACTTCGATTCATAGCGAGTAGTGAATAATGGATATCTTATGAGCATGACTAGTATGAGTTGACTTGAGCTTCTTGCGTAAGTATGACCTGACCATGGGAAATGTTGTCTTGGGAAATGACTTATTGATGCTTTGTTCGGGACGATCAAAGTCTAAGTGGGGGGTAGTTGATGACGGTCAAATTATACCCGTAAAAGTCATCAACGTTGACCTTAAATCGAGATTAATAATATATATTTCATATTAAATCACATGTTTATATTTAATATTTAATGTTATGTGATTTATATTATGTAAATTGGTATTTAGCTGTTTTTATTATTTAAAGCCGATTTATTGTGTGATAATTATTGATTTTGCAGATCACAACAAATCGAGAGGATTAATGTCATTCAATCAATTATATCAAGATAAAGAAGGAAGAAAATCGGAGCATTAATCAAGAGATAAATGAGAGATTAATCGAGATCAACAGCGTGCGATGGGAACAAGATAGACGAGAAAAGCGATTGGCGCGTGAAAAGTTAGGTTCGGTCGACCGAGCCTGATGCTTCGATCGACCGAGTGTCACCTCTCGGTTGACCGAGCCTCGGGTTTGGGTCGGTTTTCGAAACTTAATCGTGCTTATCTTCTAGAACCACCCTAAGTCGGCAAAAACCTCTATATAAGCAAGCGACTACGAGAATTGTAATACACACAAAATACACCAACATATCCCTTCATTCTTTCTTCAATTTTATAGCTTTGATACAATGTAGTTTATTGAAGGTTTCCAGCAATTTAAAGGCTGCGATTATGTAAGCCTTTATTTTCTGTTTCTTTTCTTTTAAGTAATTAATTCCCCCCAATTATGCTTTATCGTTTGAGTTAGTTAATTCATAGCTAGATGATGTAGATCTAGGCTATGACGTTAGGGATGTGGCGAAGCCTTGTCTATGAGGATCCCATAACCTACGTCATATGTTTAACGTCTATTCATGAATCTGCTTGGTTTAATTAATGCGTATCTATGTTAGTTTATATGAATGCTTTACGAGTTACTGTTTAATCTGTTCTGTATGATGAAACGCTGAGAGATACGTTCAGGGATGTAATCTGGGGATGAAATTGATTCGGGTGACCGAATGAGTCCACTCGGTCGACCGAGCCCACCTATTCGGTCGACCGAGCCCTGTTTTATCCGTTAAATAGCCACGTCTTTATGGTTAGGTTAACTTAATAGAATTTATTATCTCGGTAGGTATGGCTATGGCTACGTCACTCACTTGATTTAATTAAAACGTGTAAAAAGGAAATACCGGTATAAAACTCTTAGGTAGGCTCATGAATTGATCTTCGGACTTTCAGCGTTATCTAGGTAGGGTTATATTAGGGAATTGCGCGCACCTTCTTATACGTAGATCGTAAACTAGCATGAGACTATAAATTGGTAATTGTTAGTTGGACGAGAGTTTGAGTGATCGTCTAGGAAGTACGCCTAACCAAAGGAATGTTGCCTGGACGAGGTGTACGGTTAATATCGGCATCCTTAGAGTCGTAAGCGTGTGAGTTATATGAGATGGAGGCACCAAAAGGCGAAGTCACGTAACAATATCACAGTGATCTAGTGACCTACCGGTGCTAAGTCAAGTTAAAGAGGATGACTCCCGTAGCCAATCTAAGATAGATACAAACGGATTGACAGTTAATAAGTTCAGTTTATTATATAAATTATCTAGGTCCAAACGATAAAGACTATAATTGGGGAGGTTAATTACGTTGTGTCGAGTCGTGTCTTTACTTTTCTTGTCTTATGTTGGTCGTAGACCGCCTCTATGTCCTTGACATGTTTAATTAATTGTTTGTATACAAGATGATCCACAATTGGTTCCCTGTGGGATCGACCTTGATTCACTATAGCTATACTACGATGGGCCTAGTCCTCTTGCTAGTATTTGTTTATGGTGGTCAAGTATATTATAACCTGATTGACCACGTCATCAAAGCCACTATTACCTGAAGAGTTTCTTTCTAGCTGACAACTAAATTCCCTAAGGTGAAAGCATAACCAGTCATTGATTTTCTACAGTCCACATCACCTGCATAGTCAGCATCACAGTATCCTGTGATTCGTTCTTGAGTATCACCTCCATAAATGAGACCAACATCAGATGTACCTCTAAGGTTCCTGGACATTCTTTTCACAGCTTTCCAGTGTTCCTTTCCAGGTTGATCCATAAACCTGCTGACAACACTGACTGCCTGAGCCAGATCAGGCCTAGTGCATACCATGACATACATCAGACTGCCAACTACACTAGCCTAGGAAACTTTTGACATGTATTCCTTCTCCTCTACTAATTATGAAGTAAAAACTAACAAATGAACATTTGATGCCATAGGACTATCTATTGGCTCTGCAGCTGACATGCCAAACTTTGACAAAATCTTCTGTACTTGTTTAGATAAAAACAGTTTCTTCTGATTTCTATCTCTCCAGATCTCCATCCCTAAAATTTTCTTGGCTGCACCCAAATCCTTCATTTCAAACTCAGCACTGAGAAGGTCTTTCAGATACTGAACATCAGACTTCTTTCTTGCAGCTATCAGCATGTCATCCACATATGACACAAGATAGATGTATGATCCATCTTCCAACTGTCTGTTGTATACACAGCAATCATAAGGACTTCTGTTGTAAACCAACTGGATCATGTAACTGTCAAACCATTTATACCATTGTCTAGGAGTTTGCTTCAGTCCATACAAGGACTTCTTCAACTTACACACAAAATCTTTCTTACCAGGAACTTGGAAACCCTCTGGCTGAGTCATGTATATTTCTTTGTCTACCTCACCATGTAAAAAAGTTGTCTTCACATCTAACTTCTCAAAATCTAAGTCCCGTTGTGCCACCATTGCTAGTAAAACTCTGATTGGAGTATGTCTGACTACTGGTGAGAATATCTCATCAAAGTCCACCCTTTCTTTTTGACTAAACCCTCTTGCAACCAAACGTGCCTTATACTTAACTCATTCTGCCTCAGTTATTCATTCCTTCTTCTTGAAGATCCATTTACAAGTAACAACTCTCCTATCAACTGGATGTTTAAATAGATCCCAACTCTGATTCTTCAGTATTGACTCAATTTCATCTCCCATGGCAGCAAGCCATTGAGATGCTTCAGAACATGTCACTACTTCCCTGTAAGTAGAAATATCAAAACCATCCACTTCTTCTACAACTTGAAGTGCATATCCATCCATATCATCAAAACCATACCTCTTGGGAGGTCTCCCAACATTGGATCTTATAGCTTTGCTGACAGCTATACTCTGCTGACCCACGTTCTAACGCTCAACTAACATTTACTCAGCTGACAGGCATGGATTCAGTTCTGGTTTAGTAACCAAATCAGAAGAAAACTGACTTGGATTAGTTGATTGTTGCATTCCAACTGACTCCACATGAAGCTCCACCTTACTGTCAGTTTTCTCAGTTTCAGAATAGTTATCCTTCCTACTGATGAACTGAGCATAAAATTTTCATTGAAAACTGTATCTCTACTGAGAATAACTCTGTTCTCTACTGATGACCAAATTCTATAACCCTTCACTCCATCACCATACCCCACAAACACTTCTTTCTTGGCTCTTGGTTCCAGTTTACCTTCACTGACATGATAGTAAACGGTGTTTCCAAATACACTTAGAACTGAGTAGTCAGCAGGCTTGCCTGACCACGCCTCAATTGGTGTTTTGAGACTGATCCCTGCGTGAGGACTCCTGTTGATTATGTAACAAGTTGTTCTTACAGCCTCTACCCAAAATCTTCTTGACAAACCAGCATGAGACGGCATACATCTTGCTCTCTCCGGAAGAGTTTGATTCATTCTTTCAGTTACACCGTTTTGCTGAGGAGTATTCCTGACTGTATGATGTCTGGAAATACCCTCGTTTCTGCATAACTCATCAAACTCAGTCCAGCAAAATTCCAGACCATTATATGTACGATGCCTTTTGATCTTCTTCCCCAACATATTTTCAACTAGAGCCTTCCATTGCATGAAGCTCTTAAATGCCTGACTTTTGTGTTTCGTCATCACCACCCAAGCCATCCTTCAATAGTCATCTATAAATGACACAAAATATCTGTGACCACCCAATGACTCCACCTTTGATGGCCCCTAACAATCAGAATGAATGTAATCAAGTGATGACTTTGTGTTTAAAGCTTCCCAAACACACAATGCTCACAAAAGTCCAGATGCTTGACCTTACACTCCCCAAGAAAATCTTTCTGAGAAAGAACCTGCATCCCCATTTCACCCATGTGATGTGCCACAGTTTTGTAAGTCAGGATCGATGAATCTCATCTCGATGCCACAAAGAGAGAACCAAAGAACAAGCGACCACTTGTAATATATATAAAGACCTTTTCTTGACTCCTTTGAGAACCTCAACTGAGTTTTTATAGACACTCAGTTTTCCACTTTCCCCCCTAAAACTGAATCCTCTGCTGTCCAAAGAACTGAGAGATACCAATTTTTTGGTCATTTGTGGAACATGTCTAAATTCACTCAGTTTACAGAATCTTCCATCCTCTGTCCTCAACTGAACTGAGCCAATCTCAACTTTCTTGCAGACCTTGTTGTTTGCCATAAATATGACCACCATCTATCTGTTGATAACTTGAGAACCACTCTCTGTGAGGGCAAATATGAAAGGATGCCTCAGAATCCAGAATCCACACATCAGTTTAATGTGCTGACTCTCTTACGACTATAACCATATCCTCATTTGAGTCATGCTCAGCTGCCACAATAGATGTGCCAGAACTGTTCTCATGTTGTTTCTTCTATTTTGGACAATTGGACTTCCAATGTCCTTGCTCCTTACAATAATTGCAAAAATCTATTGATTTAGGGGCTTAGGACCTTGTCTTCTTGGAATTGTTCTTCCTAGACTGACCATGCTCTTTTCCACTCACTCTCTCGACTACTAGTCCAAAGAAATTTGATTGTCGACTCCATCGCGCCTATGTCTCGGCTCCTGGCATGTAAAGCTGACCTTACATCCTCTAAAGCAACTGTATCCTTCCCAATTATGAAGGACTGTACAAATTTCTCATAGGAAGCTGATAATGAAACCAGCAAAATCAACGCAGCATCTTCATCCTCAATCTTCACATCAATATTCCTAAGATCAAGTAATATTGTGTTCAACTGATCAAGATGATCTCTCAGCTGAGCCCCCCATGCATCATCAGGCTGAATAGCCTCTACTTCAGCAACAACTTGTTGGTCAATGACTTAGTCATATACAGGCTTTCAAGCTTCAACCATAACTTGGTAGCGGTGTCTTCCGCAGCAAGTTCTATGATAACATCATCGGACAAGCACAACATGACGGTTGAATGTGATTTCTCCTCTAGTTTGGCATAATCAGTCCACAATCCTTGTTACTTTAACAAGGCCCGCATTTTGATTTGGCACATACTGAAATTGTTCATCCCTATAAATTCATCAATCTTTACGTTCATTGCTGACATCCTTCTAATTAAAGAACACACCTTTGATCACAAAATCCTAGCACCGGTCATCGGTCTTGGTGAAGATCAACTCAGTTCAACCTGTAACTCTCTGAATCTTAAACCTGACGCTCTGATACCAGTTTGTTGAAACATAGACGAATTGTAGTTTAAGAAAGATTATAACAATAGCAATGCAAACATAAAGTATGGTGGAATTGATAAAACACAAAAAAAGAGAACACATTGATTTAATGTGGTTTCCGGCGTTGTGCCGACTACTCCACGGACAGAAAATGAGATATTTTAGTATGCACAAATTTACAAGGTATTCCATACACTTGTGAAATTAACACTCTTGAAAGACACACTCTTTTAATTACAATATTGGTATTTATATGCAAAAATCCCAAACCCTAACCGCCAAAGATCTTTGTCGGAATTGTCATAAATAACCCAGTTATGGACCCCTGCTCCAGGTATTATCCACCAGATGAAACTCAGCTCAAAACTGACTTCCTAGACTTGTAATCAACTGCCCAGATGTAGAACTCAGCTATACTCAGCAAACCAAAAACTGGCTGCTGACTTCAGAAGAAACTTAGTTGCACTTCAACAAACTTACTTTCACATAACTGAATATACTTAATTGGACTGACCATCATTCTCAGTCTCAGTTTCTTAGATTAGTTCCACCAGTTTATTCATCAGTTTAGAGATCAAGTCACCAAAACTGACAATTTTTTTTATTTAGGAGATGACTCTATTACAGTTCCCAAGTTAACGCACGAGGAAATTGTTATGAAGGTGAGTGAATGGATTAATATCATCCTTCTTACATGAGACCCCCAATGACTAGGATCCTAACTTGAGTGGAAAGTGGGCCTCCTCTTGTTTGCTTGATTCGCCGGCTTCTTAGAATCCCGACTTGCACAAAAAATGGAAATCAACATACTACCTTCGTCATCCTCGGCATCCTCCAATAAAATGGTGATCTGCATATTGATGCACTATATACCCAAACAAATGTGTGAAACTAAAGAAAAGTGCTGAAAGGCCAGAGGAAAAGAATAGGAACAAAACCACCTGGTTTTCACCCTTCAACATGTGAAGGGTGCGTCCAATGATATCTTTCTCATAGTTGTAGCTGGTAGGTATCCTCTAACACTAGTGATAAGGAGAGTCTGCTATCACTAGCTCATAGTGGTACAGAAATTTGCTATTGGTCATTCTTGACAGACCTAAACCTAACCTTGGAAACGGCGCCAGAAAGCTGACGGACATTACCTAGGCTATACAGATCCTAACCGGCAGTGTACCGAGTCAAATTGTAGTGCTAGTCTGGTGAGTCAGGTCGTATTCCTCAGGGAAAACATGGTAATTCTTTTAAGTGGGGTTAAACACCAAGAAGCTATTATTAACTCGATCTAAGTCGCAGTTTTTACTTTTTCCTGGGGTTAGATAGTTAGATCAGTTAGATTAGTTAGTAATGTTAGAGTTAGATGTTAGTAAAACAGAAAATAAAACAAATAAATACTAATATAATATATATTTTGGATCTAGCCAAGAATACTTTCTTGAATCAATATCTTTTTAGTAGAAATAAATGAGACAGATCTTCCTTTATTCAAGGTCCAATCAATTATACGAAACGGTATACTCCTAAGCTAGGCAATTTCTCCTCACACGAGCGTATGAAATTGTCATATGTCTTGTCCTCTGTCCAATGTCATCCTCAAGCATGGGTCACTCCCGTTTTGTCATTCGGCCAATTTTAAGGTATGTCAATTAAACAGGCGAATTTAACGTGATAATCTCTCGAGTATAAATTTCAATAAGAGTTTGTTTCTCCCGAAACAAATCTACCCCCGGTTTAGGAAATCGGATTCCGTTGTCACGTTTTCACTCGGCCAATTTTACCCTCCGGTCTTTCTATTAACGAGTTCATAAACTAACTACGAGGTGTCAATTCATAATTAGATTATGAATTCTTTCAAATCAATTAGCTACTTCAATTCAAACATAGAAAGAGATTCATTATAACCGATTTTAATCATGATTACCAGAGTCGATCATTCATTTTACCAAAAGATTAACTAATTCAGATTCATATCTTGGCTAGATATATTTTTAATTTAACATGGTTATAACTAATATATAGATATATATATAAACAAACATAATAACATTAGAAAATTACCGATTACAACTGCTGAATTGGAGCCTAATCCTCGTGAAAGTAACAACAGCTTCAGAGACAACAATCCTCGATAATCCTCTCCAGCATTACAACATTACTATGTTTATTCATACATAAAAACATATATACATACATACATAGACATATATATGCATATATGGGCCCAAAACATAAAAGAAATAGAAAGAAAACGATATAGGAAAGTATATATATAGATATATACATAAATTCCAGGGCAGCTGATCAAATGAGCTTGAGAGGAGTATTTATAGACCACATTGCCGGCACGTGCCGGAGCCTCACCGGCACGTGCCGGCTACACAGTGCATTTTTAATCATTAGGATCTTGTGGGCCCAGATTCAGAGATTTTCCTGCAATATTCGGCCTTCTCCGGCGCGTGCCGGCCATGCAACATATCAGATGTTCGTAAAAACCGATCTCGAGCTGTAGACCTCAGATTGACATGATTTAATATTCGTTGGAAAGCTCTTCCGAAGATCTACAACTTTCATTAAGGACTTTTTCTCTGAAAATGCCTCTAAGTCAGGTCAAATGTCCGTCAATGATAGGTTATGGTAGAAGTACTAAGGACAATTGATCTGTTCGAACTTGTTAGCTTATGGCATAATCTTCTATTCCTCAAAAGATATGTTTTTAGGCTCAAAAAATGTCGTCACTTGGGATCTTGGTAAACGTATAATCCTGCAATAAAGTACCAAAACACCAAACGTAAATCCGACACAACACTCCGGTTACTAAACCGGTACAAAACTTAGTAAAAACTTATAAAAACACGATATTTTACATAATAACTACTACTAACATAATTAGATAAATATAAGGGATAATTGACTTGAATTGGTACAATAATGCTCAAAATGGTATCAAAAGTGGGGCGAAATGTCATAATAATGAGCATAAATTTATCTCTCATCACAACCCCCTACTTAGCTTTTGGTCGTCCTCGAGCAAAACAAGCGATAAAACAAAATGAATAAGAGATAAATTCATGAAGGTATAAGATATAAGGGACAACCGGATAATACAACCATTAGAATTACAACCAGGCGTTAACCTTAATATAAATGTATAACAGAGTGTGTGTGTGTCAAGCCTTTTCAATTTCCACTATCCTCTCTTGAATAAATCAAGCAAAACACACAAATATCCATTCAGACAGCCCTAATGACTTTCCTAGGTATAAGCAGTAACAGTTCCACACAAAGTTCTTCCGAGTACTTATTAGGATAATCCCTAAAGCATATCATTCAGTTTATACTGGGGATAGTCAGAAGATAGCTAAGTTTTCAACCACGCTTAATTTTTTATTTTTTATTTTTTTATTTTTTCTTTTGATGAACTTAATTTCACATGTGTAGCATATGCCCTCATTCCCAGCAATAGGACGTTTCGTGATAACACCCTAGCCGGACTACTATCATCAGCGATCGAGTCAGAACCTCATAGTGATATAGGGCGTTTAGTGATAACGCCTCTGCACTCAAATCATTGGTAGCTACAACCGATATATAGATAGTTCATCTTAATTTGATATTTTTCTTTTTTTTTTCTTTTTTTTTTCATAAACTTAACTTATATCCTCTCTATCACATTCAAACCTTGGATATTCACAATTACGTTCAAAAATTAGGTACTAAGTTCTTGCTATTATCTATAGAATAACCACTAGGATACTGAATGGATACAGTTTAAAATTTTCGTTTCAATATCAAAGGCTTTACGTGAAGGAATTCATGTTACACAAATATATTTGGAATTACAATGCACTTACGGTTCACGTTGGTTATACACATCCAAATTGATCATTACATCTTCAAATCCATGAAATATATACCTTATACAATTTATTTTAATCAACTAAATAATGTTCGAAAAAAATCGAAAACTAAGAGATTTATTGATACAAAATAAACACCAATGCCATTGCTAGACCAACGACTCCACTCCCCACTTACGAACTTACATTGTCCCCAATGTAAAGTGAGTGTAAATAAGTTGTTGGGAAAGCAATGGTGCACTAAAACAAGTCAAAACAAATACTGGGATGATAAAAAAGGGTGGGTGGGTGGGTTAAAATTATGACCGTTGTGTGTGCAAATGAAATAAAAGTGTGTGGAGTGTGACAGTGTAATGCAAAAGGGTAGATAAACACACCACATAAACTTTTATTGATTTAAAACACACAATATTCCACAGTAGTTGAACTAATACATGTCACACATTATTTGAAATTTAAAACAGACTAGATCATGAAATGTAACGTATGGCAAAGTATTAACTCTGAGTCTTTTATACCCAGATCCTCAAGGGTTATTTCAAATTGTTCTAACAATCTAAGTCCAAGAAATGATGCATTTGAATTTTTCTCTTTTTTCTCCATCGGGATTTTCGGATAACCACCTAATCATTCCCTTTTTTAATGACATTCAAACATTCATCCTAAGACTTGGTGAAACAAAATGAAAATCAATCCGAAGTATTCGCAAAGTATCATCCAAAGTATGAGTAATTATTATATTTAACATTTTTGCGGGCTGCCTCCCGGTAGCGCTTTTGGTTAACGTCGTTCGCTCGACCAAAATGATAATGATTAACTAATATAATATACTAAACAAAACGGGATACTTCTAACAATTACTCACAAAAGCACGTAACAATTAAGCACATAATCCACTAAAAATAAATGCTTAAGTAGTAAAAAGGAAGGATAATACCCGTCATTGACTACATTTATAGTCTATAGCCAGACTTTACCGTGCTTCAGTTTTTAATGCACTGGTGGTGGGTCATCCTCACGCACTGCATCCTTCTTTGAATACCGGTCTCCAACATAGAGCAGACAAATTCCGTCGAATCCAACGATTCTTGACCTTTCCTCTGATTTTTGAGCTTTCGTTTTGTGAGCTTCCACATTATTGCTGGAGTCATCTTCTTCAATTACCTGCGTGTTAGTACGATCCACAAAAAGAGAACACAAAGGGTCTACACAAGAATAAGATTCTAGTGGATATTTCAATAGATTGTAAATGTTAAAGACAACGCGCTCATCATTCACTCCCAAACTAAGCTCTCCCTTACGAACATTGATCACAGCTCCCACCGTTGCTAAAAATGGTCTACCGAGGATAAGGGGTGCACTCCCTACCTCCATATCCATAACAACAAAATCGACGGGGAAGTAGAATTTATCTACCTTAACCAACACGTCTTCGATGACTCCTTTAGGATGTTTAATAGATCTATATGCCAGTTGAAGAGTCATCTCTGTACGCTTAAGCTTACATATGCCAAGTTTCATGAAATCATTGTAGGACATGAGGTTTATGCTTGAACCGAGATCACATATTGAATTCTCAAACAAAAGCCCCCCAATATCACATGGGATAGTAAAACTACCCGGATCTTTAAGTTTAGGAGGAAGCTTATGTTGAAGCAACTGCGAACACTCCTCACTTAGACACACCATTTTATATTCTTCCAACTTTTTCTTTCGGGATAGTATGTCTTTAAGAAACTTACCATATTCCGGCATATTGATTAGAGCTTCAATGAAAGGGATATTAATAGTTAAGTGCGAAAAGTGTCAAGAAAACGTGCATACTTCTTATCCAACTTCATCTTTTTTAGAGAATAGGAAAGTAATTCAAGATCAATTAAAGCGGTGTTAGAATGTATACTTCCTTTACCCTTGTCGTTAGATGAATATGGTAAAGCTTCCTCGAATGATTGTGCCTTTTGAGGACACTGTGGGTCATCATTCGCATGCCTTTTTCTTCAAAATATGCACTTTGGATGTGGTGCTTTGCCCTTTCGAGTTGAACTCGGTGGTGAATTTGGGGTGAGTGGATAAGGTTCGATTTGAATTGGCCCTTTCAAACTTGATTCCATTCTATCCTGCTCATTGAACAAGGTTCTTAAGTCATTCGATCTTGAATTTTTCAATATTCTAGGAACCTTGACCCATTCCTCGTTCTCCCTTTCAGGTTCAATTTGTCTTAGGAAATCTTCAATAATGTCCTCTTCCTCTTTAGTGAATTCCGGTTTATTTTCCATATCTTTTTCAAATTTACCATCTAAATCATTCTCTACTTCATTATATCCGAAGTTTTCTAATCCATTACTTCCACAGATACTTCCACTTCTAGTAATAACAGCTTTTACCCCACTCAGATTTCTTTCGATATTACTTGGCAATCCTTCTGAGGGTTTACTGTTTTTACGTTCTACTTCTCTACTCAAGTGATATTCCGTTCCTCAATGAAGCTTCTATAATTCTTATTACAGTATTATGTCCACTCATAGATGTTTTCAACGTACTCATATCCTTAGTATTTGTACTTATAGAAGTCATCATGGTTTCTATATTCGAGCTTGAGTAGATATCACACCCATCAGATTTTCCATTAATTTATCCCATTTATCAACTCCTTCAGGTTGAGTTGAACTCTGAGTTACTGGTGTGCTTTGAGTGGTATGTTGTGGATACGAGCTAGGTAATGACTGTAGATTCTGATTCGAGGTATCTCCTTGATAAACTTGATATGGATTCTTATACTGGACTGGATACGGTGGTTGTCCTTGCTTACTAGGGATTTCATACCAACGAAAAATAAGGTGATCTCTTCTAATAGCATTAAACGAGTTTGAATACGTGTTGTTCAAATTCCTATGCTGTAAAAAATTCACCTTTTCCCTTGAATATCCTTTTGGTTCTTCCATCCCTAATGACACATTATCATGATTTGAGTAGTAATTCGGTATGATATTTTCTGAGTTTACATTTTTACTGGCTAAAAAGCCGTCAAATTTCCTACTCAAATTCTCCAAGTGTGCTAGGACTTCACGTATTCGGTGTACATTCTCCTGCAAAAGCTACTTTTCTTGTGCTAGAGCCGGTTTCCCACATTCATTATTTTTGGAAATCTTTTCTATAGCATCGTAAACTATTTGGGCTTCATTCATCATTAACGAACCACCACATGCATGATCTACACATCCGCGTGAGTCTTTCCTTAATTTACTGACGTAAAAGTTGGATTTGCATTTCTAAGGAATAACCATGATCGGGACAAGCTCGTAATAACTTTTTAAATCTTTCCCAAGCATTCCCGAGCATTTCTTCAGATCCTTGTTTAAAGTTAGCAATCTCGACTATTAATTCCAATTTTTTTCCAGGAGTAAAATATTGCTTTAAGAACTCGGTTTGAATCTCCTCCCAACTTGTCAATGAATGATGTGGAAGTGATGAAAACCAATCTCGTGCTCTTCCTTTTTAAGAAAAAAGAAACATAGACATCCTCGTTAGTTCTCGATGAGCACCTTGACTTTTGGTCAGTATTACAAATTCTTGAAAAAGATAGAGATGATGATGTGGGTCCTCATCATCTTCTCCTAGAAATTGGGCTCGTGTGTCAATTAAACCAAAAGATGAGATTTTATTTGAAATTATTTGCTCTTTATTGGGTAAACGAATTGGATTATTAATCGATTCCTTCTTACGATATAATCACATATCGGTCTCGGGTTTGGTGGGTGATTATTACGATTATTCGATTCGATTCGATTATTTCCATTCCTCGGGCATGATCAAGCCCTCGTTCGGTGTTTCATCATCGAATTCGGCCATTTCCGTATTTCAATTCGAAGATGATCCGGTCATCGATTAACGAACACGTAAAAATAACTCGAAAAGATAGTAGTAACAAAAATTGATAACTTACCTATAAGGTAAATATCAACGAAAAAAGAAAATAGAATTGAGATAAAGAAGAGAGTTGACTTATTCTCGAGAATTTTGAGCTAATACAAGTAGTAACGCCTAGACACAAAGAAAGAAATTAGCGACGTTTTCCCCGGCAACGGATTATCAAGGATATTTTCCTAGCGTCGTTTCCCAGGGGACGTAGACACAATGCCTTCATTTCCCGGCAACGGCGCCAAAATCTTGACAGACCTAAACCTAACCTTGGAAACGGCGCGGAAAAGTCGACGGACATTACCTAGGCTATCAGATCCTAACCGGCGGTGTGCCGGGTCAAATTGTAGTGCTAGTCCGGTGAGTCAGTCGTATTCCTCGAGGAAAACATGGTAATTCTTTTAAGTGGGGTTAAACACCAAGAAGCTATTATTAACTCGATCTAAGTCGCAGTTTTTACTTTTCTCCTGGGTTAGATAGTTAGATCGATTAGATTAGTTAGTAATGTTAGAGTTAGATGTTAGTAAAACAGAAAATAAAACAAATAAATACTAATATAATATATATTTTTGGATCTAGCCAAGAATACTTTCTTGAATCAATATCTTTTAGTAGAAATAAATGAGACAGATCTTCCTTTATTCAAGGTCCAATCAATTATACTGGCGGTATACTCTAAGCTAGGCAATTTCTCCTCACACGAGCGTATGAAATTGTCATATGTCTTGTCCCTCTGTCCAATGTCATCCTCAAGCATGGGTCACTCCCGTTTTGTCATTCGGCCAATTTTAAGGTATGTCAATTAAACAGTAATTTAACGTGATAATCTCTCGTATAAATTTCAATAAGAGTTTGTTTCTCCCGAAACAAATCTACCCCGGTTTAGAAATCGGATTCCGTTGTCACGTTTTCACTCGCCAATTTTACCCTCCGGTCTTTCTATTAACGAGTTCATAAACTAACTACGAGGTGTCAATTCATAATTAGATTATGAATTCTTTCAAATCAATTAGCTACTTCAATTCAAACATAGAAAGAGATTCATTATAACCGATTTTAATCATGATTACGAGTCGATCATTCATTTTACCAAAAGATTAACTAATTGATTCATATCTTGGCTAGATATATTTTTAATTTAACATGGTTATAACTAATATATAGATATATATATAAACAAACATAATAACATTAGAAAATTACCGATTACAACTGCTGAATTGGAGCCTAATCCTCGTGAAAGTAACAACAGCTTCAGAGACAACAATCCTCGATAATCCTCTCCAGCATTACAACATTACTATGTTTATTCATACATAAAAACATATATACATACATACATAGACATATATATGCATATATGGGCCCCAAAACATAAAAGAAATAGAAAGAAAACGATATAGGAAAGTATATATATAGATATATACATAAATTCCAGGGCAGCTGATCAAATGAGCTTGAGAGGAGTATTTATAGACCACATTGCCGGCACGTGCCGGAGCCTCACCGGCACGTGCCGGCTACACAGTGCATTTTTAATCATTAGGATCTTGTGGGCCCAGATTCAGAGATTTTCCTGCAATATTCGGCCTTCTCCGGCGCGTGCCGGCCATGCAACATATCAGATGTTCGTAAAAACCGATCTCGAGCTGTAGACCTCAGATTGACATGATTTAATATTCGTTGGAAAGCTCTTCCGAAGATCTACAACTTTCATTAAGGACTTTTTCTCTGAAAATGCCTCTAAGTCAGGTCAAATGTCCGTCAATGATAGGTTATGGTAGAAGTACTAAGGACAATTGATCTGTTCGAACTTGTTAGCTTATGGCATAATCTTCTATTCCTCAAAGATATGTTTTTTAGGCTCAAAAAATGTCGTCACTTGGGATCTTGGTAAACGTATAATCCTGCAATAAAGTACCAAAACACCAAACGTAAATCCGACACAACACTCCGGTTACTAAACCGGTACAAAACTTAGTAAAAACTTATAAAAACACGATATTTTACATAATAACTACTACTAACATAATTAGATAAATATAAGGGATAATTGACTTGAATTGGTACAATAATGCTCAAAATGGTATCAAAAGTGGGGCGAAATGTCATAATAATGAGCATAAATTTATCTCTCATCAATTCTACTTGGTAAGTAGTATGTGTTCGTAGAGCATTGTGTGTAGTTCTTACAGAGTGTTTTAGACATGTAAATATGTCAAACACCACGCAATAATAATCGTATCACGAATCATGCGAATTTTATTAAAATCATATCTAAGGTGTAAAGTCCCACATTGGTAAGTAGTAGAATGCTCACCCTCATATAAGTGTGAGACATAAAAGTCTTATCAACTAGGGTTAGGCCTTTTAGACCCAGCGAGGACGGTGGTCTAAGTAGTTGACCAGACATTTATGACTCATTTAGCACTACCAGGCCCGGGGTCTGGAGGCGTTACAGAATGGTATCAGAGCCGACTATTAGACGGAACTATGCGCTGCACCGTACAAGAAGACTGTGTATGGATGTCCTCTAGTTACCTCTGGTAAGATGATCCGAGAACAGTCTTGGCCGTCCTGGCGAGAACACCAGTCTCTTTTAAGGGGGGAGAATGTAAAGTCCCACATCGGTAAAGTAGTAGAATGCTCACCCCCATATAAGTGTGCGACATAAATGTCTTGTCAACTTGGGTTAGCCTTTTTAGACCAAGTGAGGACGGCGGTCTTAGCAGTTGACCGGACATTTATGACTCATTTAGTGCTACTAGGCCCGGGTCTGGGGGCACTACATAAGGTTTCAAACTTTCCATTACATATCCGTTGCAATTAGGATTTGGGTCTTTTTGCTTGAGTTGTACAAGATGAAAGTCTCATATACGGTTCTCGAAGGGGGAGTTATTATGTTTATGAAAATAAGAGATGCATACATGAAGTAGAAAGACAGAGATGAGCTGGAACTAATGGATCTAGGTTGCGAAGCAATTGCCACTGGGAATTCCCCAGGAAGTCTTTGAAGAAAGGAATGAGCGCTTTGCCCTAACGAAGACGCACGGGAGAGATTCATGCAATGCATTACACAGTAAAAAATTTAGATTAATGCTTATATCAAACAGTACAACATGAAAGACGAAGCGTGCAATTAAAGGAAAACAATGATACAATGTTGTAATTGAATGGATGTCAAATAGGAATATATATATGATGCAAAACTAAATGACATGCAAATTGAGGAGATTGAATTTCACTATGTTCTTAAGATAATATTGCTCTAATCTTGTGCCCATGGTCGTGCGCCTAGAAGCCAAGGGGATATGGCCCGGAGCTCCCTAAAATCAATGAATTTAAGGGCTACCACTGAAATTTTGACCTAATAATATATATATATATATATATATATATATATATATATATATATATATATATATATATATATATATATATATATATCTTGTATTTATATGATAAATGAAAGTATTACCTTAATGGTTAGCACTCTAGTATACTAGGAATAAGACTTGGTTTTGAATCTTGCAAGCTACAATAATTTTTGTTTTTTTAAACTAGGATTAGGAGCCAAGTAAGTAGTTTTTTTTCCTTCCAAACCCATGACTATCACACACCGCATTTTTGTTTTATTTTTTTTATATATGTTTTGGTTACTATTTTTTTTCGAAGGGCGAGGGCCTCAATTTTTTTTTTGGCCGCGAGCCTAAATTTGGACAAGGACACTCCTGCCCATGGTAATAGCAATTTGCTCTCAATATATAATGACTTTTTTCTTCGAATTTAGTGTCACTTCAAAAACACAAGAAACGACGAACATATCGGTTGTCCTGACTTCTCTTCTTGATAAGAGTCAACTTTACGATGCTCCGGTGCATGTTTCAACCCCTGTTTACGAAGCTTTTGGCTTATATTGGGTAGTTTTAGACCATTTATATGGAAAAATGCATTGCACGCTCACTTTGAGGTAAACCGTCAAATAGATGGAAAACCTCACCATTTTACGGTATTTTGACCATTTTCGAGCCCTAGTTATCTTGTGGAGTTATGCTCAGTATGCATTTGAATGTTGTGATGCATGATCTAGGTAAGTTATGAGCCCTGAAGTTAAGGCACGAGGCTTAGAAAGACGAAACCAATGTCCGGGAATGGAAATTGATCAAAAATAGTTGTTGCCTTCACCATACGTTCACTTCATCAGAAATTTGATCCCAGATACAAGCATTTTTTATGGACTATTGATCTACATGAAAGTTTTATACATCTAAATGAGCTTTCCCACGCACTTTGAATCACTCAAATCGGAGCTGTACACGCAAAGTTATTGTTAAATTACTGAAGGCCGTCAATGCTAACAGGGCAATGCGCACGCATTCAGTCAAATATGTGCGCATTGCTGGAGCAGAATGTGTGGATTTGGGGCATTTTGAGCTATGCGTACGCATTTTGAATTAATCGTGTTTCTAGGCTCGTTGTGAGCTAGCTAGAGGAGGGTAGAGCTATCTATGTTTGTTTTGTTACACCCCGTGGTTGAGCTTTATCTCTTTGTTGTTTATTCCCCAGAAAATTCCCTTCGGTTAGTCCCATCCCTAGCCTAACATTACAACCGTGCAAGTCCTACTTGACCTTGCTTAACCTCGGTTGGCCCCGATTAGTGGAGATGCTTATGAAGTATGAACCTATGGTGTAGTTGTAATAACCTAACATCCATAATCCAAACCGGTGAACCGTGGAAAATGTAGGAGAAGCTATTCACACACATGCTTCCCGTTTGTTCGATAAGGTAGGGTTAAGTGGCATGTATTTTCTCTTTTACTTGTCGGTTATCATTGATATATGATTGGCTCGACCTAAGCGTGTAACACTGACTCTGGATTCTTTTAAAATGCTCATTTTGCTCGAGGGCGAGCAAACGCTAAGTGGGGGGTGGTTGATGAGAGTCAACTTTACTATGCTCCGGTGCATGTTTTAACCCCCGTTTAAGAAGCTTTTGGCTTATAATGGGTAGTTTTAGACCATTTATACGGCAAAATGTATTGCACGCTCACTTTGAGGTAAAACCGTCAAATTGATGGAAAACCTCACCATTTTACGGTATTTTGACCATTTTCGAGCCCTAGTTATCTTGCGGAGTTATGCTTAGTATGTGTTTGAATGTTGTGATGCAGGATCTAGGTAAGTGAGCCTGGAAGTTAAGGCACGAGGCTTATAAAGATGAAACCAAAGTCCGGGAATGGAAATTGATAAAAAATAGTTGTTGCTTTCACCATACGTTCACTTCATCAGAAATTTGATCCTATATACAAGCATTTTCTGGACTTGTGATCTTCATGAAAGTTGTAGACAATTAAATGATCTTTTCCACGCACTTTGAATCACTCAAATTGGAGCTGTACATGCAAAGTTATTGCTAAATTACTGAAGGCCGTCAATTCTGACAGGGCAATGTGCATGCATTCAATCGAATGTGTATGCATTGTTGGAGCAGAATGTGCGGATTTGGGGCATTTTGATTAATGCGTATGCATTCGAGTGAATGCGTACGCATTCGGACGTTTTTGGGCACCTATATATACATTTTTACACAGATTTTCAGGAATGAATCATCCTCCCAAGAACCCTAACAAGTAGTATAACTCGACTTCTTCTCTTTTAGCTCCTCTAAACTCTTTCTTACTTTAATTTCTCTTAGATTAAACATAATCTAGCTTAGTGTCTTGCTTAACTCTCTTGAATTTTGCATTTTGTGTTCTTCTTCTTCCCCAAGTGACATGGGTGTGGATGAAGCTTGATGTAATCCGACTTTTGCTATGATTTTGGTAACTAATCTAGTTTCTTTTCTTGTTTTATTGCTTTAATCTCTTCCTTGATTGTTATTTCTTGCATTGTGATGTGTAGCTAATTTACTACATACACAAACCATGTGAAGGTTGAAGAAATCTCCCTCTAGTTGATTAATTGGGAATGGGTAGTGTTTAATTATTGTTATATCGATGAATTGATCATGTCTTAAAACATGTTCTTAATGCTTGAATTAGCTTGTACACCTAGTTCATTAACACACACACCACTTTTATAAATGTATGTTGCGAAGGGGTGTGGGAAAAGGGGTTTTAAGATCGTTATTTACAATTGACTGAGTTGTTTAGATCGATTGGGTAACGAGGTTTGTCGGTGTAAATCGAGTGAGTTTAGTTCTTAATCTTGTTTCGGTCAGTTAAATCCTTAAAGACGGACTGTTGAACCAGGCAAATGTTACTAGGTTGTTGCATGGCGTCTAGTACTATCTTAGGAGTTTGCACCCATGAACAAGTCGATAAAAGCATTAAGATGGTTGGTTGGTAGTTTCCATTCCCAAATAGTCGATTAGAGGGGTGAAAGTATTCAATTGGATCGTGATTTGGTTGTGTCTCTTTCTCTCTTTATCTATAGTTTAAATGTTGTTTTAGCATAATCAAAACTTGAACACACTTGATTAATCAAAACTAAGTATGAGAATGGCTTTGGTAGTCGATTAATTCCTCGTGGGATACGACCTTGCTCGCTACTATAGTGCATCAGACTCGGTACTCTGCCGGTTAAAGTTGGACCGTTACTATTTTGGCCATCACTTCTTACGTGTTTCAACTTCAATAAATGCACTGTATTTTGGGAGTGTTTCGTGATGAATGAGATGAGTAATGGATGTGTTTAACCTCCAGTCATTAGGTGTTTATCTAGCAGATGAAGTTGATGATTAATCATGTTGATTGAGCCACGAATCAAATCACATGTTTTGTGATTTCATATCAACTAGGATCAGTCAGTTAAACAAAGATAATCAATCACGTTTAATGTAACGTGTTCACACACGATTATTATAGATGAACGATCCAAAAAATTGGTTAGAATTACTTTCGAGAGTAAATTCGTGAAGAAATTTTATCGAAAAAAATTAATTAATAAATCAAGCCTAACCAAAACCCGGACCGAACCGAACCGACTGTGGTGTGTGGTGAACTAAAAGTCATCTATGTTTTCCCTCATGAATAAAAGTGTCCATGCCCCACAGGGCACATCCCCAAGTTCAAACATACATCTTAAATGTAGAGCTAAAGACATACACATTTACCTTTTAACTTTAGGCATTAATCCTCATTCACCCGGCATCTAAACCAGTGATTAAAATGCATATCATTAATTACTCATTATTATGTAGCATATAACGATACCACAAGCTTTCAATGTCATACACCGGAACTTGTTCGAAATTGATTCTGAAGTGGACTGCTCACCACTTTAAATAAACCCATTTACGGATCATTTTCTCCAAAAATCTCCCACAAGAATGAAAATTAATCCAAATGAAATATAGACTCTGAAAAGAAGCCGGGTGGAATAATATTACATTAGGTGATGTAGCTTCTAGTTTTGAACCAGCCTTAGTGAAGTACTATCGGATGTACTCTACTAATCAATGAACGATGTCTTGATTGAATTGTTCAGTCTTTGGTGTAAACCAAGACAAGAGCACTCACACAATATTTTCTTTAAGACTTTTCGGTTTCATGGTTGTGTCCATTTTGTCCCTGGACAACAGTTGTATCAGAAAATACTTTACATAAATCTTTTTTTTTTACGGAAACAAAAGATTTATACACATGCAGCCTTTTTCACCCTAAGTGGGACTCGAACTCTGGTCACTACCGGGTTATGACCTAATGTTAACCACTAGGCCGATACCTTGTTGGTGTGTTTTTGATAATTCAAATATCAAAATTCTCACAGAAGCGACTCCACTTCACGTTTACACATAGTGTATTCTGCCATATCACTTGTATTTTTCAAGATATAGGAATAATTAAAAGATTTCTCTTAACCTCCTACTCTCTACGGACAACATTTTTTCTAACATAATGAGTAAGTGTTAAGTTATTCCTCAGTAACTTGCTTGCCTCTTTTGAACCATGGGATCTCTAGTCAACATGGTGGGTTGCCATTACAACGGTTCATGTGTAATAGGCTGCAATCGAATTCCATTTGTCAATTTTCACATCAGATCTCTAGCTAAACCTTTTGTAAGTGCATCCTGAAGATCATCTTTTGATTTTACGTATTAATGGAAATTATACCATTAGAGATCAATCGTTTAATTGCATCGGGTCTCCGATGATTGTTGATATGTCTTTTTTTTTAATAAATGGATACAAGAAAGAACCAAAGAGGAAATTCAAGAAATCTGTACAAGTTGAAATATCTCGAGTATAATAAAATCGATGATTTTTTTGTGGGTTTATTGTCAAAAAAGACAATTTGAATATAGAAATATGCAAAGAGGACAGTGAAATGTTTTTCTGGGTAAAAAGGACATATTCTTATTCCATTGTGATAATGAAACATTAGATTTGGGGTCAGTTCCACTGCAGCAAACAGTGGATTTGAGGTTATGAACAGTGGATTTGTCCTTATCACCCATTTATATTTCCACTGTGGTGATTCACATTTTCCCTCTATTTTTTGTCCTTTTAAATCACTTCCCGTTTTTTCATTAATTGTGGTATTATTATTTTAAGATTTAACCGAAAGTTAAACTAATGATGATACGGATAATTAACATTTTACAAATTTTAATGATTCATGTTGACCTGTTATAGATATAAAAAGAACAAAAACCCAATATATACATACATGTACATATATACATGTATATAAACATGACTAAACGGTTTGAATTTGGATTTAATTACATAAATTCATTTTTCAAAAAAAATTACATAAATTCAGGTTGACTTGTTATAGGTATAGAAAGAACAAAAGGCATATATATATATATATATATATATATATATATATATATTGGAAAATTAGGAATAATGACACAATCTGAAATATTTTTAACTAACAGGACAGCTACATATTTTTTATAGGGAGAAGACAATCGCATAATTTTATAAATGAGAAGACAAATACAGTGAATCCTTAAAATCAAATGAATCTCCTCAAATGAATCCCAAATCAATGAATTTAAACGATGAATTTGACAATGAATCCTTAAAATTAGTGAATTTAATGATGAATTTTGAAAATTAGTGAATTTAAACAATGAATTTAAATCAATGAATTTAAATAAATAATTTCGAACACAAGTGAATTTCGACAATGAATAAATAGTTTTGTCTTTTATGCAAAAGTTTAAAAAACGTTTTCTACTCAATTGATGAAATATTTCATCATCTTCTCCCATCATTCCCTATATATATATATATATATATATATATATATATATATATCGGGTAAGTTAAAGGCCATGCCAAAACGTGTAGCCGAGGATATAAAAACAAACCGAACAATCAAGCAAAGATACCCACTACCTATTGAGAAATCATCAAATTTCGTTATCTTCATTGATCTTTAAAATTATATCTTCATTATTAGCCTTTTTCTGAAGTTATCAAAATAGCTGAAAAAACAAGAAACAAAAAACAGCTGAAAAATGATCAAGAAATGGAGCTTCAAATTCAAATCATCATCATCCTCATTTCACTTTGTTCCTATGGCTATGGATCTCAGCTGATTCTTTCACACAAACCAACTGCAAATCTTTCTTCTACTTGGTTCAACAATGACGACACTTGGTTCAACAACGACGATTCGGATAACTTAGCATTCTCTAGTGCAGATATTAGAGCCATTTTAGTTACACCAAGCCGAAATCCGAGCCTGTTCTATGCTTGTGGTTTTGTTAGCATTAATTTATCTTTCCGTCATGTATTTTCGGTCGTCGTTTTAAAACTCTACAATCACACCGATTACTTGTTCAACGGTGATTATGATATGAATGTTGTTTGGTCAGCTAATAGAAACAAGCCCGTTTCCATAGACGCGGTCTTGCAGCTGAATTCAGATGGGAATATGGTTTTGAGCAATGAAAAAAAAGAGCTGGTTTGGTCTACGAATACCGCCGGAAAATCTGTTGTGGGTTTGAATCTTACAGAAGAAGGAAACCTTGTTCTGTTTAATGCAAATTACTTTGTGGTTTGGCAATCATTTGATCATCCCACAGACTCTCTGTTTCCAAAACAGAGTCTTTTGCCAGGGCAGAAGTTAATCGCTAGTGTTTCAGCAACAAATTGGAGTGAAGGGTTATATTCTTATGCAGCTAACAAAGATGGGTTTTTCCTATATGTTGGACAAGAACTTTATTACCATCAAAGAAGAAACAATGAGAATGGAAGTTTGATACAGTTGGGATGGGATGGGCATTTGAGACAGTTTCGATTGGACGCGACCTCGAATGCAGGGGCTACCGATGTTCTTGAAGGAGAACTTAGCAGTTGTCAGTATCCATTGGTATGTGGATATTATGGAGTTTGTCAAAGTGGACAATGTAGTTGTCCTCAGTTTTTTGATTCTACGGTTAGCCATTTTAAATCAAAGGATATCAGGAGACCAAATCTCGGATACACCCAAATAACTCCATTACATTGTAATGCTTCTGATCATCACAGTTTTGTAGAGGTTTTGAAAGTGGGATACTTTACTTTTAGAGTGGATATACATAACACTGATCTGCATACTTGCAAGAAAGCATGCTTGGCTAACTGTTCTTGTAAAGCTGCTATGTTCAGATATGGGTTAGATTCTTCTACTGGCGATTGCTATTTGCCAACCAAGATCTACTCGCTTATCGGCATCAATGATGATAAGTTAAATAATCATACTTTGTCCATAAACTTGAAAGTTCAGACCGCGCCCAAGAAAAGTACTTCTAGAAGAAATTACGTCTTTATCATCACTGGACTGACTTTAGGTGGTGTCCTGCTAGTTGCGGTGTTTGTAACTGTTTTCTTTTTCGTGATGAGATGGAAGTCCAAGTGGCATAATGAAATAGAGGAAGATGATTTGGATAATGTTGCGAAAATCCTTGCACGATATTCTTTAAAGGACTTGAAGATTGCAACATGTAACTTCAGTGTCAAGATCGGTGAGGGATCATTTGGCTCAGTCTTTCAAGGATCACTCAGAGATGGAACCAAAATTGCTGTGAAAAATCTTGATATGGTAGACAACATTGACAATTCATTCTTGACAGAAGTCGGAAGTATCGGTAACTTGCATCATGTAAACTTGGTAAGACTAATCGGCTATTGTGCTGAAAAATCACGTAGGCTTTTGGTTTATGAGTATATGGTCAACGGATCACTAGACAAATGGCTCGACGGGGGAATCCAAAAGATCCCACTAGATTGGAATTGCAGAAAAAAGATAGTGCTCGGAATAGCGAAGGGATTATCCTACCTACACGAAGATTGCAGGCAAAAAATCGTTCACCTAGATGTAAAACCTGGAAATATCTTGCTAGATGAGGGGTTTAATGCACAGCTCTCTGATTTCGGACTTTCTAAATTACTTTCAAAGGATCAAAGCAAGATCTTCACAACGTTGAGAGGTACTTCAGGCTATCTAGCTCCGGAATGGCTATCGTCTGTTATCACAGAGAAGGTAGATGTTTACAGCTTTGGTATTGTGATTTTGGAGATATTATGTGGAAGGAAAGTCCTGGACGTATCCCGGAATAAAGATCAAATACATTTACTTAGTGTTTTCGCACGAAAAGCGAAAGAAGGGAAGATGTTAGATATGGTGGATGCATTCTGTGAAGATATGCGATCAAATGGAAAAGAAGTTATACAGATGATGGAAGTTGCGGCTTGGTGTATTCAAAACGACTATCAAGTTAGGCCTTCAATGTCTTATGTTGTTAAGGTGTTGGAAGGTGTTGTAAATCTTGACTTGAGTCAATTAGACTTTGACTTCATTTGTCCTATAATTTTTTAAGCAAGTAGGCATGAAGGTTATTATGTAGACATTTCTCCAATTTTTCCTTCAATATCAAGACCAAGATGAAACTCCATGATTATATTTTTCATTTATCTTCTCATGTGGATAGATTAACTACATCCCTTATCCTATCAATGTCAAGTCTCAATTCATGAAAGAAATGTCAATACCAAGAATGTTTTTGAAAATTGCTCAAATTTTACTCGCCCAAAACCAAATGCCAAGTATATAACTCATTTAGCACGTAAAATAATACGAAGTGAAGCTAAGCCTACTGACGAGGGTCGGATTAACATATCGCCACGTGATATCTCCATATTAACCAAGTACTAAGTTTAATGGGAATTAGGGATAATGACACAATCTGGAATATTTTCAAGAATAAGAGACAAATTTGCGTATTTTTTATAGAGAAGAGACAATCGCATAATTTTTATAATGGTAAGACAAATAGTGACTCAAAATCAAATGAATTTAAACAATGAATTTTGAAAATTAGTGAATTTAAGAAATAAATTTAAATAATAATTTCGATACCAATAAATAGTTTTTTTTTATGCAAAAGTTTCAAAAGACTGTCCTTCTACTCAATTAATGAAATATTTATGTCATTCTCCGTCATTCCTCCTAAGTATAAGTCAGGAATACAAACTGGGTAAAACTTTCAAACTTTAACAGGAACATCTTATATATATATATATATATATATATACATATATATTATATCATAATAAAAGTGCGATGAGGTGTTTCCCCCAAAAAAATATTTCCTACCTTCGGTGTTTCCCCCAAAAAGTGTTTCCAACCCTAGGTGTTTCCCCATAAATTTTTTCTTCCTTTTTTTTTTTTTTTTTTAATTTATAATTTTACTTTAGTTACATTGTGCATATTTATCCATATATCATATATACACACACGTTCATGCATTTCCTACTTTTTTAATTTTTTTTTTTATTTTAGTTTAGTTACATTGCGCATATTTATCCATATATCACATAGGGGGAATGAGGGAGAATTACAGAAATATTTCATCAATTGAGTCAAAGGACAGTCTTTTGAAACTTTTGCATAAAGGACAAAACTATTTATCCACTGTCGAAATTCACTTGTGCTTCAAATTCATCAATAAATTCATCATCGAATTTCACTATTTTCAAAATTCATTGTCGAAATTCACTAATTTTCTGATTCATTTGTCGAAATTCACTATCGAAATTCATTGATTTCGGATTCACCTTAGATTTACCGATTTTCTGATTCACTGTCATTCTTTCTCGCCATAAAAATTATGCAATTGTCCTCTCACTATAAAAAATACGCTATCGTTCTCCGCATTCTTAAAAATATTCCAGATTGTGTCCTTATCCCTAATTTTCCATATCATATATACACACACGTTCATGCATTTTTCCTTTTTTTTTGAATTTTATTTCTATCATTATCCGTACTGTGTTTATTCAGTATAGTAGTAGTTTAGTTTTATTTGTGGATGTTGGTCGTTCACTTTTGTTGTCGTTTCTGCCTGTCTTCTTCGTCAATATAGTAGTAGTTTAATTTTATTTGTGGATGTTGGTCGTTCACTTTTGTTGTCGTTTCTGCCTGTCTTCTTCGTTTTATTTTTAATTCCCTCCCCCCCCATGTTTTCCCCAAATTATTTTCCTCCTCCTCGTTCTCTTTTCTATCCCCCCCCCCCAAATGTTTTTCTCAAATTATTCTTCTCCTCTGTGCTCCTTCACCGTTGGCTGGTGGGACAGGAAAACGACGCCGTTCTGCTCATAACTGACGCCGTCCGTTTGGTACACATCATCACATCTAGGCTTTGTACGTGTCCGATCTAAATCATTGATGTAGGCTTTCAACCTGGCAAATGCTCTGGATATACGTGTTTCCCCATGGTTGCTCTGTCTTCTTCGTGGCCCAATCGTTGTCTCCTCCGTGGCTGCAAATGTGAAGACGGTGACAGATCAACATGGGTAAGGATTTGATATGGTTGGAGAACGGTGGGTTTGGGGGCTGCATCCCAATCCATCCAAGAGAACCAGGTTTGCTTCTTATTCTCTCATATCATCTAAATCAGCTTTTCATCTACAATTGTTGTAACAAATATGCTTCTTATCAATTCACGTCACCTAGGATCTTTCACCAGGATGTAGTCTTTGATTAGGTATTTCTTTTAAATCTTTTGATGCATTTCTTCATTTTACAGTTTTTGTGGTTCTCTGTTATTAATTTCTTTAGGTCATGTATATTAGAAGAGGAGAAAGGCTTCCAACCATTGTTTTGAAAGGTTTGTGATACATATTATTGTATATTTTTAACATCTTTAATTTTACGTCTATCTCTTCATACAAAGAGAACTGATTTATTTTTTACTCAATTTGAGAATTGCAGGTGCCTAAACTACAACTTAGCTTATGTGGTTCATCCTCGACTCATGAAGGCATGATTTAGTTTATTTTTTATAATATTTCCTGCTGCTACTGTCTCTCTACACCCATAATTAGGATTCGTTTTTCTCACAATTTTCCTCCGTTGTTATTTTTATTTTGAGAATGAGAATAAACCTCCCTTCAGATTAGCTTTCTTATGGCTGAATCTGAGTTTTACAGTAAAGGAGTACGCATGCAAACAGGGACGACTCAGTGAAATCCGCTAATTAGAGTAAGTTTCTACATTTCTTGATTTCTCTATTGTTGTTATATATGACAATTTTCTGACTGCTGAAATTTAGTTGTTTTGGATTAGAATTTTCCTTGAATTAAGGACTAGAAATCAGAGTAAGAATCAAGGCTTTGTTGTCTTTATGAAGACGTAGCCAATTGCTCCTTTTTTGGTTTTAAATTTTTTAACTGACTTGTAGGCTTTCACACACAACTTTTCAAAGAGAAACAACTACAGATCATCAAAGCTTGTTCAGTTCATGGCTTTGACTTCAGAAACATGTAAAAAGATCCATCAGACATACGGGTGAGGAGGCACGGGATGTTAGCAAGTTGATTAGAGAAACAATAGAGCTGACTGAGAAATTCAATTTTCCAGATTATGTTTGGTTTTTTAAGAACATGGATTTGCAGGGATTCATTAAGAGGCTTCCGAATGCCCGTTAGAAATTCGTCAAAATGATAGTGGTGATCATTGAAGAACTTTATCAAGTGGCTAGAAGAAAGAATGAAAAGGTGAAGGATTTGCTGGATGTATTGCTTGAGATATCAGAAGATGAAAGCTCTGAAATCAGATTGACAAGGGAGAACATCCTGGTAAGTTTGGATGTCATTTGAGAGAAATTTATTTCCCTATTGAAGTGAACATTTATTGTATGCAGCGTTATCTGGGGTCTAGCACTTTTGTTTGTAGGAAGAGACTTTAGTCATTGATATCCATATTTAAATACCTAATGATTTACAAGCCTGCGGTTCGGGACACAGACATAGGCGTTAACTTCCTGGCTTCCCTGCTTTGCTTGTTCAACAGAATTTGGAATGTGCAATACCAGCTCATCAACAACTGCAGGTACCATGCAACAACTAGGCCATCCACCGAGAAAAGCAACATCCTCAGCACCAAAGAGATGGAGTTCGCAGGTGCCAACGAAGAGTCAATGCCAGATATCATTTCCCAACATACGTGGAAGTTTATCCAGCAAGGTTCATTCTCGGTTATTGTTCGATATATATCATCATGCAAACATTTATGATCCCCGGGACCATCTTCAAGTCCCTACTTGCTGGCCTATAATTACCTGGCTGTGGCCTGAAAAGTTGAGATTTTTCCAGGCTGAGGTATTTTTTACCCAGGCTTTACTTTAAGGTACTTTACTTTCTCTTGTTGTTTCTACTAATGCCTTATAACCACTAGTCCATACACTGCAATGTTTAGGCACGATCCACTTTTACTGAGTAGACAATACGCATCTATGTTTCCTTGGACAGAACGCATGGTTGGAAAAAAATAACGATTGAAAAAAACACACTATACTTCTAAACACATTAATCCCAAGGTACACACAACCATTGGCTTCCTTACTTTCTGCCTTCTTTATTTGACAGAGTTTGAAATATACGGCGGCAGCTCTTCAACAGCTCCAACAACAATTACATGAACCAGGTCTTCGACAATGTTGTAGGATAAATAAACAAAGAAATAGGCCTGTATATATTTGTACTAAAACATCTACAACTTTTTGAGAAGAGCTGCTTTATATGTTTGACATGCACTATCTATTATGTGTATTTCCATTGATCATACAACCACTTACCCATTTACTCTATATGTAATAGTCACACACAACGCGCTGTCAACAACAAAGTGACATACACCGCTTCAAAACCACCCACGTAAAAGAAGCAAGAACCCTATATCGGAGGGCAAACACCGTGCAACGCACGGAACACACCCGCTAGTATAATTTATGCATCAAGATTTATATTATAAAAACCAACAAAATAAAATATTACAATTATTATTATAACATAATCCAAAAAAAGTTATTATTATAACAATCCAACAAAATAAAACATTACATTACCGCCAACAAAATAATAATAATAATAATAATAATAATAATAATAATAATAATAATAATACGGCAAACAAAAAAAAGTAGTACATTGATCAAACAAAATAAGAATAAAATATTATACACACAACCAACGATATAAAATATTACATTACAGCCGACAAAATAATAATAAAATATTATATTTATAGTAAATTGATTTTATGAGGTGATTTCCCCTTTTTTAATTTAATAAATTTAGGTTATCAACTATTCAATTTTGTTCTCATAAATTCAATACAACTCCCTGGCTGTAATGAGTATGACCGGACTTCATATACGTGACACACAAAGATTTAATTTGGATCTTCTATGTAAAATGTGCCTAACTCAGTTCGACATTGGGTCTTGAACAAACATTGGTCTCAACAGAATAGACTTTACGAAGCGTAGGTCGACCGTTGTACCTTATGATCAGTTCGAAGTAAGATATTCGCCCATAGTAGATCGAATACTCTAAGGGATCAAGACACTTTTGGTCAATTTGTTTCACAATTTTTTTGCATGTACTTCTATCTTCTATCCTCAATGTTTCATATAGGCGCTTTTACCTCTAATTATATATGATCCTTTTTACCTTTTCAGTTTACTTTTGTCACGTGACAAGTTCATCTTAGTTGTAATGCATAATGTTAGGCACGTGATACTTTGAATGTAGAATGTAAAACAAAAAGATGTATGGGTGTGGAATAAGAGTGCCAAGATGAAATATTAAAAACATAAGTACAATATCCATGAAACAAAAAGAACAAAAGTGTCATTGTTCAATATTCATAATATGTCTATGTTATTCTTTTAAATATGACAGTAGGAAATTGATTAGTGTCATCTGAACTGGATTGATCTTTGAATTTTTGTTGTTATATTGGCATGGAATGGTTTGGCTTACTACTTTCTATTCACAATAAGAGGGATATATATCGGAATATGTTTTGTTAGGTGGAATGCCAAATGAAGAGTAATCCCGTTGATCAACCAAAACTCAGAAGAAGTCTTTGGATTTGATGCACCAATGAAAATATTAGACTGTGACACCAATATTATCAGTGGGCACCATTTGAAAAAAATATTCTAAGTGGACACCCTGAAAAATTATGTTCATTAATTACAATAAGTTCATTTACATGTATACATATTTTATGATCAAAGCTCATCATTATTGAACTTCAAAGAAGAATTGTCATTCTGGTGTTTAACGTGGTTATATAACTATGAATACAAAAATAAAAATACATTATACTCATGTACCATGAATAATGATTATATCATAATTAGATTAAAATATTTATTCACACATTATCATACTTTCGTCCTAACATTTTTTCCCACATAACATGGAATAATGATAATAACAAAATTTAAAAAAAAAAACATATTTACATCGCATTAAAGAGAAGAAATACTAGAACAGTCATACTTTCATTAATATAACTATTATTTTAAGTACGTAAGTAGTAATAAGTTATCACATACAAGGTACATAATTACATTATAAATGTCATGAAAATAAATGTCACTAAAATACAACATGCTGATAGTTTTGTAATGAATGGGGAAATATTTTTCATAATTAAATTTTCAAAACATGACCTATAGAACACATGATGAAATGCATGAGGTATATAGAAAACCTCATTTTGATACCTGACTTGGCCTACTTGTTGAGACCATCAAACTCCTCATCTAACATAAGAATGCTTGGAGTATATGTCTAGGACATGTGATCCAAAAAAAAAGGAGAAAAGAGCGGATGATTTTGACTGACCCTACCCCTCTTATTTTCAGCAATAGAATAGAAGTCCTTTACTTTCCGTTTACTTGTTACTGTGAATTGAATGAAAAAACCGATGAAATTACAAAAAAGATGGAAGAATTCAAATACCAGTTCGGAACCAATAAACGGAAGAGCGAAAGTTGTATGGATTCCAAAAGACTCTTCTGATAGAAACTCAAAAGGAGATATCGAAGTAGTTGATTTACTTTCTCCCGAAACTATTTTACCTCATAAATATCGTAGAGAGTTTAGAATAAAAATTAGTTTCAATTCCAAAATACGAATAAAAATCTAGGATTTTGCACCGCGAACAACTTGGTAGTCAATTTGTTGACAAAAACCGAATAGAAGAGCTTGCCCCACCCATGAGTAAATATTTCATAGTAGCCTCGTTAGACCGTACATCTTTCTTGGTATATCCAGATAATAGGTAGGAGCATAAACTGAAACATTCTGGAGCTTCTGATATGAAGCTTTGAGTATTGAGGGATGCTCTTGTTATTCCCAATAAGATGGCTCGGTAACAAATTGTTTCTTCCAAAGCTCGTCCCACTCGCTCGCTCAAAACAATCCAATTAGTTCTCCGGGTGAAAAACGCGTTAGACATTCCGCCTTCTCAAACCAACACTTTTGATGTTATTTGACGTACAACAATCTCTACATGCCTATTATGAATCTGCACCCCCTGGGATCGATAAACCTTTTGGATCTTATTAACCAAAGTTTTGAAATACAAAATCTAAGACTCAAATCTGTCTATTGTTGTCTTGGATCCACAATTTATCTGATCATTTCTTCGCATGTACCTGCAGTAGCATTCAAGTAATGCCCCTTTATTTCACCGGTTTCAGCCCCCGTACATCTGTAATAGTGATAATGGTATTATTGAAACTGGCTTGAACATGAATAACTCCTTTTGGTATTCTACGTGCACTCCTACGCGACCCCATACGTCCATTTCTACGTGAACCGATTCGTGGTATAGCTTTTGCCATATTTTATCATTTCATAAATATCAGTCAGAGATTTATAGTCCAGTAGCCGAAAGCATCACTCGCTTACGCTCTGACCCGAGTAGCATGGGGCACGTGGAATCCCGTGTGATATTCGTATGATTTTGTATTAATTATTAAATCCATGGAGGACAAGGATTTCTCTCCTATATAAAGATAGTTCTCCTAAGCCTTTTCTCCTTCACAATACACGCATACATACACACAAAATAAGCTAAGGAATTTAGCCAAAGCTTAGGGTATAGAGTTGGGAAAATCTTCGGGATTTTCCAGGTAGTATATCAAGGAGGTCAAGCATCAAGGATCAACATCCACCGGTTGTTACTTGGAGATACACATCGGAAGATCGTGGCATCTCAATTTTCAGATCTCGGCTTCTCAATCTTGGAGTTCATCCTTTTTGATTGGTAAGTAGATCTCACCTTCTTGTAGGTAGATCTTAAATTATGTAGTTTAATTTTATACGATCGTGATCCTCTTGTTTATTCCGCTGCGTAATCAGGCGGATCTAGATCTGTCCGGCGATATTACATCCAACAAGTGGTATCAGAGCCTCCGATCTATATATTAAAGTATTTAATTGATAGATATAGGAGTGGATTTGCATGTTTAGATTGCGTTGTTTTTTCGTTTTTTTTTTAAATTCGAAAATTTTCATGATGATGAATGCTTTGATATGTTGAGGTGAAGAGATGGATTGGGGTTGGCACTTTTTACCCGTTTGATCTATTGTAAACTCATATAAATTCGTTATATGAATATAGGAAATTTTGTAAATTATTTGTTGATGTAATTTTAAATTTCCTAGAAATAGATCTGTTTTATTGCTGTTCGGGGTTTCTGTTTTTCCCGTTGATTGAGCCGTTGAAACGACAATCCCTCCGGTCAGAATAAAGACCAAAAGTTGATGCACAATCCCTCAAAATTTGGAGTCGATCGGAATCGGTCTCAATGTCAGATTGCTGCAATAAAGTTGCTGCTGTAACAGAAAAGCACAACAGCCATAAAAACCCTATCTGTGAGTTCGTCGAATTTCTGGAAGAGTTTGTAACTTTGGGACAAAGATCCGACCGTTCATATTGACTAAAATGGAGATTTTAACAAGCCCTAAAAATTTCACGTCGATCGGGTTTTGTCTCGATGCCCGATCGGCTCCGGGAAAACACTGCTGAGCTGCAGTCCTAAACAAATGCAGCAGTTGGATCGGCGGATTGCTGGAGAAAATTGGTCCATCGAAACTCGGATCCAACCATCCATATTGAAGCAAGAGGAGTGAAGAACATGCCCACAAAATTTCGTGACAATCAGAGTTCGTTTGGATAACGATCATCGATTAAACGGATCAGCAGCATATTGTATTAGAAACTAGTAAACCCAAGTTAGGGTTTCTTTATTTACTTTCTAAAAGGTTAGATACGGGGATGCCAACGGTCCATCTTGATATTTATTTTTCCGCACTAGCATGTATGCTTAGGATGTATGCGTAGAACCGGAAAATTGCCATGACATGCATCAATCATGAAATCCACTCCATATGCATACATTTAGCTATTTAATTTTGGATAATTAATTAGGCATGTATTCAACTCGATTAATTAGTTTAAGTTTTAATAAATTGTTGTGGAAATTAATTATTATAAACTAATTAAAGAACCGAGGAACCGGGTTTTGTCAATCGTTAAGTTTTCGGTGATGGATTCTCGGTGAATCCCACCTTAAACTGTAACGAGATTGCGGGTTTGTTCCGTAGTGTCTACGGGAAAGTTTGACAAATTTAAGAAATCGAAAAATCATGATACATGGGTTCGGAAATGGTCTAACCATGGTTGGGTAAGTTCAATTGAGCTACGGCTCGATCGACTCACCCTCCACGTATGACGTTTGCACGGGGGTTCGGCAAGACTTAGCACGTCCGACAAGCCTTTACGGCTAAACGGGGCTTCTTTTACCCGGATCCGACCGACAGTCACATACGTTCCAACGAATAAGACGGGTAGGCTTGCCTACATTACCGACACCATTCGGGTACATGAATTGTTGTTTTTTAAAATATTTTCAAGTCCAAAACCGCGATCAATAAACCCACCACTTTTTCAAAATATTGAGTGGGAGCGGGAAAGGCGACAGCCGACCCCACGGCCTCTACTATAGATGCAAGCAAGTGAGAGAAAGGTGACGCCTCATGCCGCTTTGATTTCGGCCCCCTTTGGATGGTGTTCACCGCTATCAAAATTCAAGGATTGGTCTCCGAAAGGATAGGATCCTGAGGACTCGCCGTGTCACTGACCTGCCCTACGTAGGCATACTCGAGGCGTACTTAAAGGTCTAATATAGTAGGTCACATCATCAAGATATTTTAGGAAATATCTTGGCTGAAAAAGGAAGGTAATCGATGATTAAAGTATGGGATGTACGATTCCCATGAGATGTTTGATTCTCAAAGTTTAATCATCGAGAGAGATTGTCTCAATTTAACCGTCATCATGCTGATACCGACCCCCTAGGCGGCGGTTAAATCCTTGGAATGGTAGGATAGACTTTTACAGTTTATAATTCCTAAAATTTATCTAGTCGTGTATGTATGAGTTTTTTCTGTCAATTTTATTTACAACTATCATCTCTAGGCTACTAAACTGCTAGTGTAATGACTTCGTTAAAAGTGGAACGTAACAAGAACGTTGAACTCATCGAAGAATGCAATTAAATTTCGGAAGAGATATTCATCTTTTAAATCTTAAGTGACATAGTATAGGTATGTCACTGCTGTCATTCGTGTTGAACGAGAGACACACTTAGTTCAAAGATGATGTAGGACTGTATAAAATTCTATTGGTGAATTTTAATTTTGTGAGTAATCACACAAGAAATTTCTAATTGAAAAATTGGAAAATCATAAATAAAGTGTTGCTAGTTAGACGGTATTTGGAACCGATAAACTAATGTGAGCTATATTCTTATGATTTGTTGTTTTTCTGAATCATTAGAAATGTGTAAGAGACTGCATAAGAGTTTTTCCATTCCTGGAAAAACATGAACGAAGCATTACTAGTTAGACGGTATTTGGAACCGATAAACTAGTGGGAGCTTAGTTCTGGTGATTTTCTAATCTCTGAAAAATCATTGCTAGTTAGACGGTATTTGGAACCGATAAACTAGTAGGAGCTTTAACCTTATGATTTGTTGATTTATTAGAAAAATCAAATAGTCCAAACAAGTAGCACTATAATTAGACATCCCACAGTCCATGAGTAGTGTCTACTCAAATGAACTGCTAGTTCAAGACTGTTTCCATTTAAGGAAAGTCATGAATGGGAAAGAATGTCTATACGTGTTAGTCATCTAAACTAAGTAGTTATAAGGCTAAAACGGAATATTAATAAATAGAAAATCAGAGGATAAGGAAAGTGATTTCGGATCACTGACCAATGCATCCTTAACGATTTCCTCGAAAGCTATGTTCTTTGGAAGAACAAGGTAGCTATGCATTAAATGATAAATAGAGTAGACAACGGGCAGTTATTTCAGCTAGAATAGTGGGAGTGGAGTGATATAAGGAAATGAATTTCGGATTCAATCCTTGAATATCACAGAAAATTTATTTTTTGTTTTCAGATTCGTTGAAACAAATGGATTCACTTTCAATTTGATAATTTGTTTCTCTTATAGAAAGTTAATATGACATTTGTAGCACGAATCCAAGACTCTGACTTTTGATAAAGTCAGAACCACTAAGAAATACTGAAAAGGTATATGTAACACATCTTAAACTATTAAAGGCAAAAGGTTTTCGTATTTAGATAAACACTTCTTCATACTCTATTAATTAGTGCATATTTCCTAAAAGCAAGATTTGAAGACTGGCTTAGGGTGATTCCTATCTCCCAGTCAAGGAACACTGTCTCAAAAGGAACAATGACTAAGTTTCCTTTCAACCGGGAAAGGGTAATAGATTTAAAGAAGTAACATAGCTTGTTCATAATGACCTCCGGGGTTTTGTGAAAGATACAAGTTAGAAGGAGCTTCTGAGTAGTGACATCTCGCCAGTAAGATTATCTAAAATATTTGGAGGTATCCCTGATTTCACCAGAGATAGAGTATTCCATGCTCAGTAATAGGCCATAGCATAGGCTTGGGACTGATACTGGGCCTGCCTCTAAGTGGAATTTATCCACTGAGGGATAACACCATAAATTTGCCTCATATAGTTATTAATGTGCTACAATACACTGCTTAACTCATTTAAGATATTGGTTGCGAAATAACGGTTTACACTATCATGTAAAACCGAGCAGTCTACCTTGAAGATGCTTACAAATTTGTGGAAAAGGAGTGAATTTGGTTCACCCCACTTCCGTCAATGTAGGCATTTAGCACTTAGTGCTTGAAGGTAGGACTGGAAATTTTGCGTACACGTTCAGATGATGACTGTTCATGCAATATCTTATACGTTGAGTAAAAGTTGGTTATAAGATTCTTAAGATCAGAAAATGACGGTTATACTGTCAAAAACCCTTCTGAAAGGATCTATGAATAACAACCTTGGACTTTGGAGTATGGTTACTCAAGGTAGTTACTAACTGATTAGATCAGACCACGTCCAACATTGGTTGTTGGTGATAACACTGATAATTACTACTTTGGTTTTCTAAAGACTTTCCACCAGGAACGCAATGGGAGTATGGTTTAACCACTTATTGTGGTTTTCTGAAGACTTTGCAGTTTACAGAGGTGATTGATAACCTATGGTTCCTTGCGGGCTATATAGGATTCTGATCAATAGAGGTTGGTTTAAAAGCCATAACCCTATGAATGGAGTTTTGGTACTCCAGTTCTATTCACACTCTAGTAGAACCACCTGAGTGTCTCAGGCCCAGTGGGAGTAATTGGATTTACATGATAAGAGTCGAATGAATAGAAAGTTTAACTTTCGGTACAAAGCTGAGTGGTCTACGGTTGATTCCCTAACAAGTAGAGAGTTAACCAGACCGTGAACTCTCTCACCACTCGGTCTTGTTTGATTCCGTTAGAAAGCAGAAAATAGGGGTGATTCCCTAAGACTTTCTTGCCGAACAAACGGAATCTGAATTCATTCGGAACAGAAGGGTTTTAGCTAAGAATAAATGCATGATTTTGTTATAAAGCAAGAAATAAGGGTAACTCCTTGAGACTTTCTTGCCAATCAAACGGAATTTGAATTGATTCAGGAACCAAGGCTTATATCCTTTAAGGATCAAAGCAACCCTCTAGGTCATTTAAAAGTCACATATTTCAAGTATGTGGACTTGACCAGGATATTGATAAGTCTTTCTTAAACTAGATGTCAATAATGGTAAAATAGTATATACATTAGTGTTCATGAATGCTAACACTGAAACGGTTGGAAACAACATGGGTGTGTTATCTGAATTCAGAAACTGACATGCCAAGATTCTCTTTATGAAAGAATCGGACTACATTCTAAAGGATTTGATTCGGTCAAATTCCCGAGAATATGTGACTGGCAATCCTATCTATCCTAATGGTTAAGATGATTTTTCATATGGGTATGCAACATTCAACGAAGTAGTCCTACCATACCTTTTGGGATAGACTCTCTTTTGATAAAAGAAAGTCAGATAATTACAAGTTAATCGAATCTTGGATTCGAGTATTAAATAGCAAGTTTAGTACGTCCACAAGTATCTTTGGAGAACGAGGAATAATATGCTAGTATATTGGGAGAGTACCAACTGATTAGATGGACCGGTGACGTTTCGATTTGAAATATCGTCTCGAGCTACCTAACGGATCAGTATACTAAGTCGTGTGGCATTTAGATGTTGCATACTCACCGAGTCACTGACCGACCCTATGGCAGCACACTCGGAGTGTATTTTGAAATCTAAATGGTTTGATGCACTTGGCGGGTACAGAATTGAGGGATATATCTCTTTTGCTTTTAGAGCAAGTGGGAGAATGTTATGTATAAGGGGTATGCTCTAAACAATTAATCACTTGCCTTTCGTGCAAGTGGGAGATTGTTAGGTGTAGTGACCGAAAGACAATTTCTGTAATTGTTTTTGACAGGATTTATAAATCATCTTAATATTTGCATTTATGCTTATATTAATACACTACTGAAAACCCAAAGTACATCGGTATGTAATCACATAACTCAGTGTATGGCTTACGCACGAGGATTGAGTTAGTGATAATATGCTTAAAACTAGTTAGTCCATGGTGAATTTAATCAGAGTATGGGTCTCATGATTAATATACCAGTAATGCACCCAGAACACTTACCGGTGTGACCGTCTCATCCGGATTGTCGGTATAGGGTACCTAGTGGCGCATTTATATATGATGTCTATCATATAGGACTGGACCGATTTGATTTGAAATCTCGATATAATTCCGTGATCGAGAAATCTTATCAAATCACAAGATGATCATATATGGATTAATCTCAATCCTGATGTGATCACAGTCTACTGCTTGGTTCAAAGTAGGGTTTGATGTGTTAGTTAAGGGTCACTTGGATACATGTGATCTGAACACTTCTCGTTGGCTATATTCTGGAATGAGTGAGTAGTCTGTGACTTTACAGATATGGAATCCGTTTCTTCCTGCAGGAAGTAGACAGACAGTTCCTTTATTTGTAATCCTAGAAACTGATCGATGGGCCCAATTCATATTATATTAGTTATGAACTAATTGATCACTAAGGGGTTAATGGTAAATAAGGATAATATGTTTTAAGAAGGGTTTATGGAAATATCCTGAATCAAAACAAACAGTCTATAGAGGATTTATCCGTGTGTAATGATTATATCAATGGACGCTTTTACTAAGTGATTAGAATGTAAGTATATATCTATAATTGATAGAGTTCAGTTTCGGGTTTATGGTGGCCTAATCCCGGAATTAATAGATTGAATAAGAATTGTTCTGTTCGATGAATAATTTTATTTAATTTATTGTAGCTACTGGCTATTGGTCCATGGTCCCCGATGTGGCTTCTAACATGCATATGTTTCTTGACGTTGGGCCTCAAATAATAATTAAGTAGTTGGACTATTTAATTAATGTGCGATTTATTAATTATTGGACTAAATAATAAAATACATGGAAAAGTCAATTTTCGTGGACTCGGCCCAATAGTGTAAAAGTCGTGTGCTAGCCTTTTTTGACTAGGGTTGGCGTGTTTTGTGTCTTGGTGATTATTAAGGAATTAGTTTTCTTGATGATTATAAGACATGTGATTAATTGTTTATTTGTTAAATAATTAATTAAGGAAAATAAATTAGATTGATTCTTAAATATTCTAGATTTATTCTAGAATATTCTAAGAGTATCTTTTATGGAAAATGATTATTATAATTGATTTTCTATTAATTATTAAACCTTTGGAGGACAAGGATTTCTCTACTATATAAAGAGAGTTCTCCTAAGCCTTTTCTTCTTCACAATACACACATACATACACACAAAGCTTAGGGTTTAGAGTTGGGAAAATCTTCGGGATTTTCCGGGTAGCATATCAAGGAGGTCAAGCATCAAGTGTTGGTCCCTTGGAAAGGCTAACGAAAGTTTAGAGGGGGGGGGGGTGGTGAATAAATTTGTCACCAAAAACTTTCCCTAAGCTGGATTTTAAACAAATTATGGTTCAGTTAAAACTTGTGTGGAGTTAAGCTAACTGAGCTGAGTTTAAGTCAAACTGACTTAACCAAAACTGAGTCAACCGGCAGCGGATATGATTCTAGCCTTTTTCTAGATCTTGTTATTCTTTTATGAAAACTGAGTGTGGTAAACTGAATTCTGATGAATGTCAGTTTGTGAACTGTGAAGTGTATAACAATCAATTATCAAAAAATGTTGTAATTAAATGCTGAATAAATAAATAAATGCGTAAAGTAAATAAGGCAAATATTATAGAGGTTCCAGGTGGTGTAATCCTGTACATCCTATCTTCCCCTGTGGTGCGGAGGAAAATTCCACTAGAACTTCTTGAGGTGAACTGTTACAAAAAGTCTAAACAATAGTCCTTGGCTAATCCCTAGCGTCACTATCTAAACAGTAGTAGAAAAGGTAGAATTGCTGTTCTTCAATTGCTTGAACACTGGTCCTTAGAGGGTTGAGATTGCCTCTTCACCAGCTACCACCACAAACACAGTCTGCCCGACTGCCTGTAACAACTGTCCTTGACAAAACCTTCCTGGTTTGCTTCACAGTCTAATTCTTTGATGTAGAATCAAAGTTGGGTTGAGAATCAATAAATTGATTCTTGTTTGTGGTTCTTCAAAGTGTCTGATTCTTGATAAATTCTTGGTAGCTTGAACACTTAAAGAAATTCTTGATATGATCTTGTTATAGCGCAGAGATGATAGCAATTCGAATGATTAATGCACACATTAATTCTTATTAAATCTCTATGATGTCTTTAATCCTTGGTGCAAAGTCCTCTATTTATAGTATGAGGTCCAACGTTCATCTTGCTCGAATTCGAATTGTATCAATGTCTATTTTGTAACGGATATAATTTCTGACCGTTCTGCTGTGTCAGTATTTCATCCAATAAAATCACTTCCTTTATAACGTTCAACTGTACTATCAGTTTGTTGGATGATTGACATATAAAACTGAGTTTGCTTATCAGTTTTCTACTGAGAATGTTACTTGTCAGTTTCCTGACTGACTTGGAGCATTAACTGAGATTTTACTTTTCTTCAAATATCAGTACTCCAGTTTTTCATCTGATTATAACTGATTTAATCAGAGTACACCATGACTCATTATCATATAAGAATTCATTGTCCTTATGATTCTTAGGTCTTCATATAAGATCCATAAAGTCAGTTCAGGTCACCACAATCTTGCCTGAAGTCTAACTTTACAGTCTTGACGTAGTCTTCATAACTGAGTTTGAACCCTCAGTTCTTCGATCTTCAATAACTGAGTTTGTGACCTTCAGTTCTTCAATCTTCTAAATAAGCCAACTGAGTTTGTGTCCCTCAGCGAACTTATCTTCCTCAGTTTTCATGTTGGTGTGCTATGTTTTTCAGTTTGTTTATCTTGATGATTTCCAGTTTTCTGAACGACTTCCAGTTTTCAGTTTTACGACACACTAACTATTACATTGCTTGTCTGATGTAACCTACACAAATATCAGAATCTAGTAAAACCTAAACATTCAGTTCTAGACATTTTTTAGCTTTTCACTATAAGAGCTAGCTTCAGCACTTCATCAATGAGGTTAAGGTAGTACTTTGAATAATTATGATGAATTATCATCAAAATATAAATTTTATTTCCAACAATTTCCCCCTTTTTGATGATGCCAAAACTCTCCCTAAAAGAAAAGCTTAAAGATCAAAACATTGTAAAACAATGTAAAACTGGAAAACTGGATTTCATTAGAATGAGCAAAAGCTGGAATAGTTACATTTAGTCCAAACAACTGAGATTAAAGACTAAGCCTCTTCTTAACTGAAATAAACTTCTTTTCCTAGTCATACAGATGATATTCATTTTCTAGCTTGGTGTCTTCCTTTGAAAATGTCCTGTTGTAGTCAACTTGACTTCCTTCTTTCCATCTTCTCCATAGAAGTAGCTTTGGTAAGTCTGATTCTTTCAAGTAGTATTTTTCAAATTCGACTACATCAGCTTTCATTTGTTCAGTCTTGTCTTTAATCTTCAGTTTTTCATCAATCCTCTGATTCTTCTTGTATTGTGCCATTTTCTGCTTTGAGAATATATCAGATAAAAAGCAGTTCAAGGATTCCTCATTTGTCTTATCCTGGTACTTGGCTTTGATAGGATTGTGATCTTTGACAAACTGCATCCACAGATCTTTTGTAAGTGTAGCTCTCCGTTCTCCTGGTTGACTATATTTTGCAATGAGCTGCTCATCAGTTAGTTCTTTCCTTAAGAACTTTGGATCTGATTTGTATCTTTGCAATTCTTCTTCAAGTCGCTTCATCTCTTTAAGTAACTTCAGCTTTTCTTCTTTAGCTTCGCCTTTTTGGCATCATATAACTGATCTACCAAAGCATGGGTTGCTTGTTGGTCGGCTAATATACGTTGCTGAGAAGTAATTACTTCCTTAAGCTGAGTTTCTAACCCGTAGATATGCTGATTCATATGCCAATAAGCCTGAGCATGAGTTTCCCGATCTACTGCGGTTGAGTCTTCTAGCTTTTATTTTAGTAACAGAATATCTGAAGCAGAACTTGAACTGGATTTGTGGATCATCTCTAGTCTTGCATGAACTGAGACGTCTGTTCTGGTTCTATAAACGAGATATCCAGAAATATTTGATAGAAGGCCATTTTGTGCATCATGGTAACTGAGCACAATCTTCAAATTTTCATGAACTTTGGCCAAGTCATCCTTAGTTAGGATGTCAGAAGGATCATATGTTGTTTCAGGTTGATTTTTGGGCTGGGTGATGTCTTCAATAATCATCAATTGTCGATTATCAGTTTAATCAGCTGCTTGCTGAGTGTCAGTTGTCTGATTTCCAGCTGGCTACTCTTCTTGCTGACTTACAGTTTGCGTAGCTAGCAGTTGAGGTTGAATTTCTGAGTGCAAAACTGTAGTCACATTAGCTTTTTTGCTTGTATGATCATCATCATCACCATCCTTTTTCTTTGAACTTTCTTTGTGAGCAGATGATGTTGCTGATTCTTTCCTTTGAGCTAGTTCTGTAAACCTGTTGAACCAGTTTTCAAGGAATTCTGATATAGGAAATAGAGCATATAGATCTCCGATTTCCAATTTCTCCAAGATTATTTTCTCTTCAGTCTGTAGACTAGCATCACGAGAGTCTACTGGTTTAGGCTTCATTTTCTTAGTCAGAAAATTTAATCAGCTTCAAAAACTGGGGCTGATTGCTGAACTAACTGATGTTGTACTTGAGAAGTTGTATCAGCAAGAGTGTTTTTCCTTGAATCTTCAGTTGTTAGTTGTTGTTGTTGTTCCCCCTCAGTTGGTGCTGTCTTACTTGAGGTTGCTGGGTATAAACATCTTACAACTGATCTTCATTCTGTTGAGTCTGTCTTTCGCTTGAATCCTCTGTGTTTAGCTTCCTGCTGAGACACAGTTTTCTCACTGGCTTCAGGTTGAGAAGTTGGTCCTGTTTTTGTTGTTATTTCCTTTGTGACTGCATCTTGCCTTGCTTGCTTCCCTTCCTTGATTCTTTCCAGATAAAATTGAATGATTCCACTTAGTGTTTTCTTCAATCGTAATCTTCCAACGGTTGCCTGACCTTCAGCTTGAGCTCTCTGTACACTGTCTAATTTGGCTAAATGTTGCTTCTTTATCTGATTGACTACATAACCTGCCCAATTGAATTCTATTTCATCCGAGATAGTGTTCATCAGATAAATATTTTCTTCAGATAGTGTACTGATTCCTTTGGATTTTCCAATGACATGCTTGCTGAGCTATCTGCTGAGGTGTCCAAATTCTGGCTTGATTTTGTCAACATGAATACCAACTTCGATTGGTACCGTAGAAAAAGTTAGCTTCTTGAGAAATGTAGTCCTATCCATTAGTAGAGTAGATAAATCTGTTGAAGTTACAGATGAATTTGTGAAGCCAAAAAGTGATCTCATGACTCTTTCGTTGATAGCAATACGATCTCCACGAACTGTTGTCATTAGAGAGTCTCTTACCAAACGCATATTTTGCTATACCTTCCAAATCACATTTTTCTTTGAATGTAACTTCCATAATATTTCTTAATCCTGGTTGTTTTTCCATCTTTGCACAGATGTGACTTTCTAACATAGTGTTTTGACACATAGCTTCATATATTTCGAATGAAAGTTCATCTAGCTCTGTTATTAGTCTTTCTTGTTTGGATTTGTCTGAAGTGGCCATTTCTGGGTGTGAACACAAAAATTGATTTTTGAGAGGAGAGGAATACGAAGAGTCTGATTCTGTTTTTATGAAAGAGGAGGAATTCGAAATTTGATTGAAAGTAATGTGAACGAGGGATGAATAAAAAGGTAGGATATTCTGGCGGTTGAGTAGTACAACTTTTCAAATTCCATGATGGTTTGGGTAACCAATGTATGCACTGTTCTGACAATCGTGGGGTGTACACGTAATATTTTGACAAAAAGAGCTGCAGTAATTAAATGCGATATAACCGCTGTCGCTTTTATCTTGTCAACCTTTGACTTAAGTTGACTGGGATGGAAACTGAGATTGAAGTCAATTTGTAGATATAACTTTCAGTTTCAGTAAAAGTCTATCAGTTTCACTTTTAGTTGATCAGTTTGAAATTGTTGATGTCAATGACTAATCTGTTAAGTGAGTGCAACCAACATAACAAAGATTAATCCTCTTCACGAATTTCTGGCTTAACTGATTTCAACTGACTTTGATTATCCCTAATTCAGTTCTCAGTTTGGCAAATCTGTCTTTGTCCAATGGCTTTGTAAAGATATCTGCCAACTGATCTTCATTAGGTACATAACGAACTGTGATATTCGTTTTCTCTGCATGATCTCTTATGAAGTGGCGACGCACATCAATGTGCTTTGTTCTTGAGTGTAAAACTGGATTATCAGTGATTGCAATTGCACTTGTGTTATCACACATTATGGGAATCATTCCTTCTTCTATCCCATAATCTCTTAATTGCTGTCTAATCCATAAAACTTGAGCACAACAACTTTCAGCTGCTATGTATTCAGCTTCAGTTGTAGAAATTGAGATTGAGTTTTGCTTCTTGCTAAACCATGACACAAGTCTATTTCCTAGTAACTGACATGTGCCTGATGTGCTTTTTCTGTCCTCTTTACATCCAGCATAATCTGAATCTGAATAAGATATTAGCTTGAATTCTCCTTCTTTTGAATACCAAATTCCAACTCCATCTGTGTCTTTCAGATATTCAATGTTTTTTTCACAATTGTGAGATGACTTTCTTTTGGTTTTGACTGAAATCTTGCACATACACCGACAGTAAAAGATATATTTGGCCTACTTGTTGTGAGATAGAGTAAGCTTCCAATCATTCTTCTGTAAAGTGTTTGATCAACATCTTTCCCTTCTTTGTCTTCATCTAATCTGATGTTGGTCCCCATTGGTGTAGAAATTCCAGTTGATTTTTCCATGCCAAAATTTTTGATAAGTTCTCTTGTATACTTGGTTTGGTGAATGAAAATCCCATCATCTAATTGTTTAACTTGTAATCCAAGAAAGTAATTCAATTCTCCCATCATACTCATTTGGAACTTGCTTTTCATCAAGCTTGCAAATTTCTCACATATTTGTTCATCTTCTGATCCAAAGATGATGTCATCGACATAAATTTGAACAAGTAGAGTATTTTCACCATTTTTCATTCTGAATAAAGTTTTGTCTATAGTTCCTTTGATAAATCCATTATCCACTAGAAACTGAGATAGAGTTTCATACCAAGCTCTTGGTACTTGTTTAAGTCCGTATAGAGCTTTCCTTAGTCTGAAAACTCTGTCAGCTTGATCTATGATTTCAAATCCAGGTGGTTGTTGAACATATACTTCTTCTTCAACAATTCCATTTAAAATTGCACTTTTAACATCCATCTGGTAAACTTTGAACTTCTTATAAGCTGCAAAGGCAAGAAATAGTCTGATTGCTTCTAATCTTGCAACTGGTGCGTAGGTTTCATCAAAGTCTATGCCTCCTGCTCGAGAGTATCCCTTAGCTACAAGTATAGCTTTGTTTCTGATGATATTCCCATCTTCATCAAGTTTGTTTCTGAAAACGCATTTGGTTCCAATGATATTCACATGAGCTGGTCTTTCTACCAATTCCCATACTTGATTTCTTTCGAACTCATTCAGTTCTTCTTGCATAGCTAGAATCCAATCTGGATCTTTTAAAGCTTCTTCAATTTCCTTAGGTTCAAATTGTGATAGGAAACATGCAATCATTGCATCTAGTTGATGTCTAGTTCGAACGCCAGTTTGAGTATCACCAATTACTTGTTCTTCTGGGTGATCTCTCATCCATTGATACGTGGGTGTCTGTATCAAGGGTTTTATATCTTGTTCAACTGGTTCTTCAGGAGCTGGTTCTTGAATTTCTTCAATTGGATCAGGAACATGTAGTTCAGGTGTGGTTTGTTGAGTAGATTGAAACTGAGACTGATCTGGATCTGAACATTCTGAAATTTGTAGTCTCCCAATGTCAACAATAATTGGTTCTGGTAAGATTGGTAACTGAGACTGAGAAACTGGTTCTGGTCTGTCTTCAGTTGTTTCACCAGGGAAGTTTGGTTCATCAAATACCACATGAATTGATTCTTCATGCTTGAGTGTCCTTTTGTTGAGTACTCTAAAAGCTTTTGCTGACACTTGAATATCCTAGAAAAATTCCTTCATCTGCTTTAGGCTGAAAAACATGAAGTTGATCTTTCCCATTGTTGTGTATGAAACATTTGCTTCCAAAAGCATGAAAGTATGAAACATTTGGTTTCCTTCCATTCCAAATTTCATAAGGGGTCTTCTCATGTCTTTTGTTCATGAGAGCTCTGTTCTGTGTATAACAAGCTGTGTTATCTCCTTTATTTGTGCCCTGACATGTAGAGATTCCTTTTCCTCGAGCGAGGCAGCACGCTCCTTTAGGTTCTTTAAATTCCGTGGGCGGCGTAGCTACTGAGATCAGTGCAGTCAATTATGTCTCTCCGAGAAGTTGGTTAGCCACCTCTCATTTTGTTCTAGGATTTTTCTTCTTCGTAGGTCATTTGTGGCACGCGGAAGAGCTCGTGCAGCTGCAGCAGGATTTGAAAAAGGTATTGATCGTGATTTTGAACCTGTTCTTTCCATGACTCCACTGACTGCTTCTGCCCAATATCTTTCAGGCAATTTTGCTTCACAGATCATAGTCCTCCCTGCTTCTTTGAGTGTTCTGTTCCTTCTTTCAGCTACACCATTCTGTTGAGGTGTTCCTGTGGCAGCCAGTTGGTGTAAAACACCATTCTCTTCACAATATTCAATAATTATGCTGTTGAGGAATTCAGTTCCCTTACCTGATCCTATTTTCACAACTGATACTCCTTCCAGATTCTAAAGTCTCTTGAGTAGTTCAGTAAGTCTTTGCATGGTTTCACTTTTCTTGGTTAAGAAAATTACCCAAGTGTACCTTGAAAAATCATCCACTACCACCAATGTATACTTCTTTCCACTGATACTTATTGGTGTAATAGGGCCAAATAAATCCATGTGTAATAACTCTAGATGTCTGGTTGTTGAATGCTGAGATCGATTTGGTCTTGAAACTTGCTTTTGTTTGCATTCCTTGTTGACAAGCGTCACATAAGTTGTCCTTCTTATATGATATTTCTGGTAGTCCAATTACTAATTGTTTCTTAACAAGTGTGTTGATGTCGTCAAAGTTGAGATGACTCAGTTTCTTGTGCCATAACCAACTGATTTCTGATTTCATATGCACATGCAAACAAGTTTCAGCAACGGCTGTTGTCCAGTCTACTACATACATATTTTCTTTTCTTCTTCCAGCTAAGACAACTTGATAAGCTGATTCGCTGACGACAACGCAGAATTCTTTGTCAAAAGTAACTTTGTATCCCATATCACAGAATTGACTGGTGCTGAGTAGATTGTAGTGTATTCCTTCTACATAAGATACATTCTTGATTGTAAGACCATTCCTGATTAAGCTACCATATCCTTTGGTGTATCCAGGTTTGTCTTTACTTCCCAAATTAACCTTTGGTCCATCTTTTGAAATAAAATCACTGAGACTGTCTTTGCTCTTTGTCATGTGCCTAGAGCAACCACTGTCAAAGTACCAAATATCCTGCAATAAAAACTAAATAATTTTAGGTACCGAACTCAGTTGGGTCCATAGGGGTCAGTTGTCAGTACAACTCTGGGATATATCCTTTAGGTATTCTTCTCGGATATTGTTGCACTTGTTTTCATACAGGTAAGCCACACTCCCATAGTGTCTATGCTTGGATTGTGTCTTATTTATTTGATCTCTCAGATCTTTTGGCTGAAATTTATTTCCATCATGCTTTCTATTAAAACTTGAATAATAACCGTCATTCCTTTTGTACTGAGGTCTGGACTGACCTTGGTACTGGGGCTTTTGCTGAGAGCTGAGATTAGCTCTCTGCTGATTTTTGGACTGAAACTTGCGATAAGTTCTCTGGCTGGAATGATTGTCATTGTTAGTTTTATTAGTGGATGCAGTAAAATTCCAATCATCATCAGTGGGATATAATCTTCCTTTCTCCCTAAATGTGTGAATCTTTGAATGATTGACATTTTTGGATTTACTTTGATTGTAATTTTTCTGCTTCTTGACTTGATTGGTTTTTGTGGACCTGGTAGTTAATTTCCCAGTTCGGTTTTCTTGAGATACAGCAGATTTACCATTTGGTTTAGCCTTGGTGGTAAATCCAGTTGTTTTCTTGGAAAACTGATTTATCCTATATGATACTGGCTTTACTGGTTCAACAATTTTCTCAGTTTGAGGAAGTTGTTCAGCTACAAACTTAATACCAGTTTTGGTACTAGGTTTGGCATCTTTACTGGTTCCATTCTTAGAAGATTCCTGTGTATCAAATCCTAAACCCGTCTTGTCTCCATACGGTTTTCCTGATTTGAATCCAGTAACTGAACTTGATTGAGCAAATGATTCGATTCTTCTTTCGTCGCGATGCAAATGGGTCGATGTCTTGTATATTTTCTTTATCAGTTTTAGTCAGTTTCAACATTTTTATTTTAGACTTCAATCTTTCAACTTCAAGAATTAGATTCTCTTTTTCAGCTTTAATTGATTCATAACCAGCTTGAATAATTACCAGCTGATTCATGAATTCGTCAAGAGTTTCTTCAAATTCTAGATTTTTTGGATTGGAGTCAGCAGTCGAAGAACATGCATTTTGCATGGAAATTTGAGCCGAGGAATATTTAGAATTGGATTCACATACCTCATTTGGATCTTCCATGTGTGCCATTAAAGCTGTGTCATCTGATAGTCTTTCAGTACCAGCTTCATAATCTGATTCATCTCCAGCAAGGACTGCTCTTCTACCAATTCTTCTTGGTGGAGTCTTCTTGGTCAGTTCTGGACATTCAACTTTATAATGTCTAGGTTTCTTGCAGTTGAAACAGAGATATTCATCATCTTTTCTTTTCTCAGGAGTCCTCTTGATGAACTTCTGGGTGACTGGGTGTGCACTCTTCATTCTTCGAATTCTGTTCATCATTAGAGCCATTTGTTCTTCCATTTCATCCAATTCATGAAGATTGCTTGATGAGTTTTCTTGAATGTCATTTGATGCTGCTGCGAGTGCTGTGGTCTTTGGTTCCTCCAGAGCTTTGATTATTGTAGCTGTACTTGTAAAATCTTCACTGAATTCATAAGCTTTCAGATCTGAGAAGATTTTGAAAGAATCCTCTATGTCAAGTCTTCTAGATTCTTCCAAAGCAGTGACCTTCATTTTCCAGCACATTGGTAATGCCTTCAAGATTCTTGTGTTGATAACTTTCTTTGAGTATTCAATCTTGAGTAGTTCTAATTCATCCATGATAGCACTGAATCTTGTTTCCATTTGATCAATGGTTTCTTCGGAATTCATCTTGAAATTCTCAAACTTTTGTTTTGCAACAGAAATTTTATTTTCCTTGATTGAATCCGTTCCTTCACAAACAAGTTGTAGTTTGTCCCACATTTTCCTTGGCAGTTGTGCATTCTTTCACCTTTAAGTACATGTTGCTGTCAAGAATTCTGAGGATAAAATCCATAGCAAAATTGTTGAGATTGTTTCGCTTGCGATCATCACTAGTCCATTCGGATTTGGGCTTTGCAACTCGAACTTGCTGTCCATCAACAGTTTGTATGCGAGTGATCTGAATTGGTCCATCAGTGAGTACATCCATCATTTCATCATGAGTAGCTGCTAGAAAAGCCTGCATACGACGTTTATATTCGTCAAATCTGTCCATGTTGCACATAAGTATCTGTCTCGCATACTGATTGTTATCCATTGTGAGTGAGTGTAGGTTGATAGTGAATTAACTGAACTGAGCTTTCAAATGAGAACAACTAGAGGAGATATAGAGCAAATGATATCTTGTCAAAGAAACCTTGCTCCGATACAAATTGTTGGTCCCTTGGAAAGGCTAACACAAGTTTAAGGGGGGTGAATAAACTTGTCACCAAAAACTTTCCCTAAGTTGGATTTTAAACAAATAATGGTTCAGTTAAAACTTGTGTGGAGTTAAACTGACTGAGCTGAGTTTAAGTCAAACTAACTTAACCAAAACTGAGTCAACCGCCATCGGATATGATTCTAGCCTTTTTCTTGATCTTGTTATTCTTTTATGAAAACTAAGTGTGGTAAACTGAATTCTGATGAATGTCAGTTTGTGAACTGTGAAGTGTATAACAATCAATTATCAAAATGTTGTAAGTAAATGCTAAATAAATAAATAAATGCGTAAAGTAAATAAGGCAAATATTATAGAGGTTCCAGGTGGTGTAATCCTGTACGTCCTCTCTTCCCCTGTGGTGCAGAGGAAAATTCCACTAGAACTTCTTGAGGTGAACTGTTACAAAAAGTCTAAACAATAGTCCTTGGCTAATCCCTAGCGTCACTATCTAAACAGCTGTAGAACAGTAGAATTGTTGTTGTTCAATTGCTTGAATCTTCGCTCTTGAGGTTGAGATTGCCTCTTCACCACTACCACCACAAACACAATCTGCCCTGATCGTCAGAATAACTGCCCTCTTGACAAAACCTTCCCGGTTTGCTTCACGAGTCTAATTCTTTGATGTAGAATCAAAGTTGGGTTGAGAATCAATAAATTGATTCTTGTTTGTGGTTCTTCAAAGTGTCTGATTCTTGATAAATTCTTGGTAGCTTGAACACTTAAAGAAATTCTTGATATGATCTTGTTATAGCGCATAGATGATAGCAATTCGAATGATTAATGCACACATTAATTCTTATTAAATCTCTATGATGTCTTTAATCCTTGGTGCAAAGTCCTCTATTTATAGTGTGAGGTCCAACGTTCATCTTGCTCGAATTCGAATTGTCAACGTCTATTTTGTAACGGATATAATTTCTGACCGTTCTGCTGTGTCAGTATTTCATCCAATAAAATTGCTTCCTTTATAACGTTCAACTGTACTATCAGTTTGTTGGATGACTGATATATAAAACAGAGTTTCCTTATCAGTTTTATACTGAGAATGTTACTTGTCAGTTTCCTGACTGACTTGGAGCATTAATTGAGATTTTACTCTTCTTCAAATATCAGTACTCCAGTTTTTCATCTGATTATAACTGATTTAATCAGAGTACACCATGACTCATTATCATCTAAGAATTCATTGTCCTTATGATTCTTAGGTCTTCATACAAGATCCATAAAGTCAGTTCAGGTCACCACAATCTTGTGTGAAGTCTAACTTTACAGTCTTGACGTAGTCTTCATAACTGAGTTTGAACCCTCAGTTCTTTGATCTTCAATAACTGAGTCTGTGAGCTTCAGTTCTTCAATCTTCTAAATAAGCCAACTGAGTCTGTGTCCCTCAGCGAACTTATCTTCTTCAGTTTTCATGTTGGTGTGCTCTATTTTTCAGTTTGTTTATCTTGATGATTTCCAGTTTTCTGAACGACTTCCAGTTTTCAGTTTTACGACACACTAACTATTACAGTGCTTGTCTGATGTAACCTATACAAATATCAGACTCTAGTAAAACCTAAACATTCAGCTCTAGACATCTTTTAGCTTTTCACTATAACAGCTAGCTTCAGCACTTCATCAATGAGGTTAAGGTAGTACTTTGAATAATTATGATGAATTATCATCAAAACATAAATTTTATTTCCAACAATTTCCCCCTTTTTGATGATGCCAAAACTCTCCCTAAAATAAAAGCTTAAAGATCAAAACTTTGAAAAACAATGTAAAACTGGAAAACTGGATTTCATTAGAATGAGCAAAAGCTGGAATAGTTACATTTAGTCCAAAAAACTGAGATTAAAGACTAAGCTTCTTCTTAACTGAAATAAACTTCTTTTCCTTGTCATACAGATGATATTCATTTTATAGCTTGGTGTCTTCCTTTGAAAATGTCCTGTTGTAGTCAACTTGACTTCCTTTTTTCCATCTTCTCCATAGAAGTAGCTTTGGTAAGTCTGATTCTTTCAAGTAGTATTTTTCAAATTCGACTACATCAGCTTTCATTTGTTCAGTCTTGTCTTTAATCTTCAGTTTGTCATCAATCCTCTGATTCTTCTTGTATTGTGCCATTTTCTGCTTTGAGAATATATCAGATAAAAAGTAGTTCAAGGATTCCTCAATTGTCTTATCCTTATACTTGGCTTTGATAGGATTGTGATCTTTGACAAACTGCATCCACAGATCTTTTGTAAGAGTAGCTCTCCATACTCTGGTTGATCAGATTTTTGCAATGAGTCGCTTTCATCGCTTAGTTCTTTCCTTAAGAACTTTGGATCTGATTTGTATCTTTGCAATTCTTCTTCAAGTCGCTTCATCTCTTTAAGTAACTTCAGCTTTCCTTCTTCAGCTTCGCCCTTTTTGGCATCATATAACTAATCTACCAAAGCATGGGTTGCCTGTTGGTCGGCTAATATACGTTGCTGAGAAGTAATTACTTCCTTAAGCTGAGTTTCTAACCCGTAGATATGCTGATTCATATGCCAATAAGCCTGAGCATGAGTTTCCCGATCTACTGCGGTTGAGTCTTCTAGCTTTTGTTTTAGTAACAGAATTTCTAAAGCAGAACTTGAACTGGATTTGTGGATCATCTCTAGTCTTGCATGAACTGAGACGTCAGTTCTGGTTCTATAATCGAGATATCCAGAAATATTTAATAGAAGGCCATTTTGTGCATCCTTGAACTGAGCACAATCTTCAAATTTTCATGAACTTTGGCCAAGTCATCCTTAGTTAGGATGTCAGAAGGATCATATGTTGTTTCAGGTTGATCCTTGGGCTGGGTGATGTCTTCAATAATCATCAATTGTCGATTATCAGTTTAATCAGCTGCTTGCTGAGTGTCAGTTGTCTGATTTCCAACTGGCTACTCTTCTTGCTGACTTACAGTTTGCGTAGCTAGCTGTTGAGGTTGAATTTCAGAGTGCAAAACTGTAGGCACATTAGGTTTTTTGCTTATATGATCATCATCATCACCATCCTTTTTCTTTGAAATTTCTTTGGGAGCTGATGATGTTGCTGATTCTTTCCTTTGAGCTAGTTCAGTAAACCTGTTGAACCAGTTTTCAAGGAATTCTTATATAGGAAATAGAGCATATAGATCGCCGATTTCCAATTTCTCCAAGATTATTTTATCTGTAGACTAGCATCACGAGGGTCTTCTGGTTTAAGCTTCATTTTCATTAGTCTGACAATTTAATCAGCTTCAAAAACTAGGGCTGATTGCTGAACTAACTGATGTTGTACTTGAGAAGTTGTATCAGCAAGAGTGTTTTTCCTTGTATCATCAGTTGTTAGTTGTTGTTGTTGTTCCCCCTCAGTTGGTGCTGTCTTACTTGAGGTTGCTGGGTATAAACATCTTACAACTGATCTTCCTTCTGTTGAGTCTGTCTTTCGCTTGACTCCTCTGTGTTTAGCTTTGTTGGTCCCAGAGAAGGGTGAAACTATAGTCAGAGGGGGGGGTGAATGACTATAATGGAGTTTCAAAATCTTTTTTTATTTAAAAGCTTTTGGGCAGCGGATAAGTCCCTTCTTACTATGATGTTTTCAAATCAGTTTAGACAATCACATATATAAGTTATGATGTAGGCAAATTAAGTAAGTGCTGTAAAGTAAATTGCAGAAATTAAATTGACACTAGGCTTATAGTGGTTCAGGGTGGTGTAATCCCTTAATCCACTCTTCTCCTGTGATGATTGGAGGAATTCACTATTGTTTTCACAGATACAATAGTATGATTGTCCTTGGCTTCCCAAGCTTCACAATCTGCAAGACTATCACTCCTTGATCGCAATGCCTTCGTGATTCGATCTTCTTTTGTCGCTCCTTGAGATCAAAATCCTTCAACAACTATCACAGATTCAACTCCTTCTCGATTGCCTCTCGATTCGCTTGCTTGATTTGATGTGAATGTGATTCACACACTTGCTTGATCAATCTCGATTACAGTATGACTTTGTAGTTCGATATTTGAGTTGATCACTAGATGTATTCTTGTAAGTTCAGAGAGAAGGCTTTTCAAATTGACAAAGTATCTGCTTTCTTTCTTTTTTTGAATCGTGTTTTCTTTTTCTGTCAATGCCTTCTATTTATAGCCTTGAATATCCTTGGTTTTTGAAATTCCGTCCGTTGGCTATATTAATGAGGGAATAATCCTTGATTTCATTCTTGATTCCCCCTTAATTGTATTCACCTTGATTTCAGTGATCGGATTCTTTCTTCAAACGTATAGCAGAAAATCCGTCCTTGATTGATCCTTTAATGATTGTGCATTTAATGCTTGATCTGCTGAATCTTTAACGTATATCAAATCTGATCTTGTAAGTGTCTCTTCACCGTTTGCAGAACGGTAGAGTGAGCCTTCTGACTTAGCCGTTAGTTCTTTCTTCGCTGTTCTCTTTGCCTTGATTTGGGTGAGACCAGTGTACACCATATTTGAACATTGAGTTTTATCATTTAAACATAACTTAGACTTATCCAAGGTCATCACAGACTTCCTTGGTTATAAGTCAGACCATAATGTCTCATTTCTTCTCTGCTGGTGCTTGGCTGGCTTTCCTTTGCCGAATATCTGTTTTTGCTTTGCCGTCCTACCAACTAGTACAATACTTGTCTGACTCAACTTATACAACATGTCAGACTCTAAGTAAAGACCTATACAGAGAATTCTAACTTATTTCAGGCTTGCTATAACAGCTAGTATGGCCATCATCAAAACATAATAGAATGTTCCTAACAATTTCCCCTATTTTGATGATGCCAAAACCCTCATAAGCCTGAACATAAGTAATCAAAAATTTCCATAATAAACAACAGAACAATTTTATTCATCCATCAAAGGGCAATAAGATATTGCAATATTGTATCTCTTTATTTAAAGAACCAAGGCAAACGATAAAATTAATAATAAAGCAACAGGTAACAGGTTTACTTCTTCATTTCTTCAAACCTGATGCCTTTGCCTTTGCTGTCCTTGCCTTTGCTGCCCTTGCCCTTTTCTGTTGGGATTGCCTTCTCTTTACCGCTTTCAGGCTTGCCCTTTTCTGTTGGGCTTGCCTTCTCTTTACCGCTTTCAGGCTTAGAGCTTCCTTCCCCCTTTTTGGCAGCACCAAAAAGGGCTTCAAGATTTGTTGGTGCTGTATCAGGATCAAGGAGAGGTCCATACCTTTTCTCCAGTATCTTGTTGCTGGCCTCGCCAACTTTGAGTAGAAGGTCCAGCTGTTTGCTAGAATGCTCCATTATCTCATCCAGATGCTGAATTTGATGAGTATGAGCAATGAGAGTGTCCACCAATGGCTTGAGATTGTTGTCAACTGTCTCTGCATGGAATTCAAGATTGGTTTGGACATGGTGTGGGATGAGGTGTTGTAAGGTGCAAAGTAAGTTTCCTTGTCTCTCCATGACCTCATCTTGGATTTTGATATGGCTGATGAGGGCCTCAATCTTGTGATTGAAGGAGGTTGCTTCACTCCTTAAGGCAGTCTTCAGATTTTGCCTGCTGTAATATTGCCTTTCCATGTCCACAATGAGGGGTTGAATGCCCAGATTGAAGACTCTCTCTGGATCAATTCCTTCTGGTGCCACATGGACATCCTCTTCATCCCCATCAGTCTCATCCTCAGCATCTTTACCTTGCTTCTACTCATTTTCCACTTCAATTTCTTCCTTTACTTCTTCTCCCTCTTCCTTCTCAGTTTGTGCTTCTTCTTCTTTTTCTTCCGTCAGTTCTTGTTGAGTGTGGACTGCTTCATCTACCACTGTTCCCCCTTGTGCAATTGTGGGGGAGTTGACAAGTTCGGCTGAGTGAGCTTTATCAGCTGGCTCACTTAGCTGGTTGTCAACTTTGCCTGTGCTTTTGAAAAGCACCTCTTGGAGAGTCAGTTCTTCATCAGAAATCCCTAATTCTTCTTGAATTGCTTCAAGATTTCCTCTTTCTGATTGTTCATCCTCTGACTCATCTTCTTCTTCATGTATCTCCTCCTCCTCTGATGAAGTGATTCTATATCCTTCTTCACCTTCCTCCAGGTAGGTGACTTTCTCTTCTTCTCGCTTTCTTCTTACATTCTTTGCGTCATCACTGATTGTCACAGGCTCATTCAAATTGCTGGTGTCAGGCATATTGGTCTCCTCTTGTGCCTTTTGAGATCTGGTTCTTCGTCCCACTCCTGATCTACTGCCTTCAGGCTGCTTTCTTTTGCTCCCAGCTATCAGTTTGGGTTTTAAGGAAGCCTTGATGTAAGAATTTTTTTTTGTTTTTGTATTTCCGGGATATGAGTGTGTGACTTTTTTATTACACGATTCATTTACCTTTGGTAAAATTGAATACATCGGCGAAGGAAATAATCTTTTAAAAATACAAAAAAATTCTTTTTTTTTCGCCAAGAATTATTACAGATCACAATTGATTCAAGAATTGGATTATTGGAGTTATCGGGTTATTAGTTTAGGGTTTCTATTTTTAACCATAGGTATTCTTTCGGGAGCAGTATGGGCTAATGAAGCATGGGGGTCGTATTTCGTCTTTGATTTGTGTGGAGACTGCAAATTTGTGGGTTGAACTTTCAATTGATTGAACAAATTTTGAAGAGGGAACCCATATGATTTCCTCTCCCAGAATCACCCTTTTTCTGCAAACCCTTGCCTGGTGCAGTGACAGATAGATCGATTTCCTTTTGAATCTGATCCTTCATTCGATTGAACACAAACGTTGCCCAGTCAAATTTGATGCGATTGTAGATTATGGCCATCAGTTTAATTCGTACCTCGGTCAGGTTTTCCATTGACCCTTTTCTGCCTTAAATATTTTTGGTGATAACCGGTGCAAACTTAGCAAATGGAAGTTTGAGCGTTGATCTGGGTAGATTGTATGTTTTGCTGGTTTTCTTTGGACTTTTGGCTATCTCAGTCCAGAACTTTGTAATGTCAGTTGTCACAAGCTTGACATTAGCCATTCCTTTCAATGGAAGGTGCAGGTAACGGTTGAGTACACCTGGCGTGATGATTATTTCTTTTCCAAAGATTGAGCTTTGGATGCGATCAACTTCAGTCTTCTTTGTGCTGGGTACAAACTTGGCGTTTTTCCAAAATGCTATCAGATTTTCATAGCAGATTCCAGCTTATTGGGGATTTAAAAGGTCATCACCCCAAATTCGAAAGCAAAGAATCAACCAAACGTTGAGCTTTTGAGTCATTATCACAAAATGAGAGATAGTGCTCAGGTTTGAAAAACGAGCCGGTGATGATAGATTTTTCGTAGTATTTTTCAGTAGCAGTGATTTGGGAGGATGAAGCCATTTTTACTAAGGTTGGAGAATGAACTTGAGTTTGCAATAGAGATAAGCAAGAGTAGGGTTTGTAATTTGCAAGAGAGCGTAAAGATCTCTGAAAATCTCTAAGTCTTGTTTATATAGTGCGATTTTGGGTAGTGTGAACGTGGTTTGAATATGGAAGGATTTTGTGGCATAATGGCGTGATTTTGTTTATGAAAATCGCGATATTCGAGTGAAATGGGGGTGTGGTTTGAGGCAAGTAATTATAGAGCCCGTGAATCGAGGAGTTTATAATTCGAAAAATAATATAATTACCTCCATGATCATAAGTTGATCGCCACGTGTGTACTGAATAATCCTCCATAATTTCCTTATTCTCCACGTGTAATCGTAATTGATTTTGTTCACACTTTTAATTTGTCCAAGTCTTTATTTCGGTGAAGTGCCTTCACGGTCACTTAGCCGTCCCAATAGGTTCTTCACTTAGTCGCGCCATTTGATCGCTCCTAACAATCGCTTAAGTTACCTTTGCTTGGATACCGAGTGCCTTACCTGCTACATCTCCTGTAGAACGGCAAAGGTTGTACCGCTTAATGAAGTCACTTAGCCGATTACTCGAGTTAGCGCTCTTTGATACTTAGTCAATTTCAATCATCCCTAACTCGCTCAACATACTAAATCTTTCATAACTGAGTGGTTTAGTGAAGATGTCAGCCAGTTGATCTTCAGTGGGTATGTATTTTAGGATGACATCACCCTTTTCAACATGGTCTCTGATAAAATGATGTCTTACATCAATGTGCTTTGTTCTTGAATGCAATACTGGATTTTCTGTAATAGATATTGCACTTGTGTTATCACACATGATTGGAATTGTTCTCTCTTCCACTCCATAGTCCCTTAGCTGTTGTCTTATCCACAAGATTGTGCACAACACCTACTACGCTGCTATATTCTGCTTCAACTGTTGATGTAGATATGGAGTTTTGCTTTTTACTGAACCAAGAGACTAGTCTGGTTCCTAGCATTTGGCAAGTTCCAGAGGTGCTCTTTCTATCTATTTTGCATCCAAAGATAGTCGAGTCTCGAATATGATATCAATGTAAATCCTCCATCTTTTGGATACCAAATACCAACATTTATAGTGTTTTTCAAGTATTTGATTATCCTTTTAGTCGCTAGAAGATGTGATTCTTTTGGTTGAGCTTGAAATCTTGCACACACTCCTACTGCAAATGCTATGTCAGGTCTACTTGCAGTTAAGTATAATAATGATCCAATAATTCCTCTATACATTTTCTGATCAACATCTTTTCCTCCATTATCTTTTCCAAGTATGACTCGCACACATTGGGTGTGTCTCTGTTTGTGCCACTTCTATCCATCCCATACTTGTGTATCAAATCTCTTGTATACTTTGCTTGACTAATGAAAATGCCATCCTTCATTTGATTTACTTGAAGGCCAAGGAAGTAGTTTAATTCTCCAATCATGCTCATCTGAAATTTGCTCTTCATCAGGTTTGCAAATTTTTCACACAGTTTTTCATCCTCTGATCCAAAGATTATATCATCAACATAGATTTGTACTAGCAATGTGCTTGCTCCTTCCTCTAGTTTAAATAGAGTCTTGTCAATAGTTCCTTTGTTGAATCCATTCTTGATCAGAAACTGTGATAGTGTTTCATACCAGGCTCTAGGTGCCTGTTTGAGGCCATAGAGAGCCTTCTTGAGTTTGTATACTTTGTCTTCTTTTCCTTTGATTTGAAATCCAGGAGGTTGTTCTACATAAACTTCTTCTTCCAAAAGTCCATTTAGAATGCACTCTTGACATCCATTTGATAGACTTTGAAGTCTTTGTGTGCGACAAATGCTAGAAAAAGTCCGATTGCTTCCAATCTTGCTCTTGGAGCAAAAGTTTCATCATAATCTATTCCTTCACTTGGGAATAGCCTTTTGCAACTAGCCTTGCTTTGTTTCGACAACAGCTTCCTTGCTCATCCATCTTGTTTCGAAAACCCATTTTGCACCAATGATGTTTGCCATTTCTCGGTCTATCAACAAGTTCCTGACTTTTATTTCTTTCAAATTCATTTAGTTCTTCTTGCATGGCTGTGATCCAATCTGCATCTTGGATTGCATCATCTATAGTCTTGGGTTCCACTTGTGATAGAAAGTAAGTTAGCATTTGCTCCAGTTGTCTTCTGGTTCTAACTCCTGTGTGAATATCTCCAATAACTTGTTCTTCAGGATGGTCTCTTAGCCAATTTAGGTCTGGTTGAAGTTGATCTTCACTTGGTGCTTCCATACCTTCATGCTGAGCAAGAACTTCAACTTCAGGTGCTTCATCTGTTGTAGTGATATGTGGCTCCTCTTGATTTTCAAAAAGATGATTCAGGATAGTAGCTGGTATGGTTGCATTTGTATAGATTTGCCTCTGTCTTTTTTTCTTTCTTGGTCTTGAAGATCTTCACCATTTGTATATGGTTCATCAAAACCACATGTATTGATTCTTCAATCACCAATGTTCGCTTATTGAGTACTCTGAATGCTTTCTTTGGTGTCCGAGTATCCCATGAAGATTGCTTCATCACCTTTTTTCATCAAAGGTATCAAATGGTTCTCGTTTAAGACAAAACATTTTGATCCAAACATATGAAAATATGAGATATTGGGTTTTCTACCATTCCATATTTCATATGGAGTCTTTCCATGATATTTGTTGATGATTCATCTGTTTTGTGTATGACATGTTTGTGTTTCTTGCTTGACCCAAAATCTCTTTGGCAAGCATGCTTCAAAGAATCATTGTTCGATTTGCTTCTTTGAGAGTTCTGTTTCTTCTTTCTGCTACACCATTTTGTTGTGGAGTTCCTGCTGCAGATAGTTGATGTAGTACTCCATTTTCTTGACAATAGGTTTTGATAATTTCATTTAGGAATTCAATGCCTCTATCTGATCTGATCTTGATAATTTTTAGCTCTTTCTCATTCTGGAGTCTTCTCAGCAAGTCTGGCAGCTTCTTGAGTGTTTCTTTCTTCTTGTTCAAGAAGATGGTCCAGGTGTACTTTGAGAAGTCATCAACCACTACAAGAGTATATTTCTTACCACTCACACTTCTTCGGTGTGGTTGGTCCAAAAGGTCCATGCAAACGGATGTAGAATTCTTGTTGTGGATTGATAAGGTTTTGACTTGAATGAACTTTTGATATGCTTTCCTTTCGACATGCATCACATAGACTTTCTTTCTTGAATGTGATCTCTGGCGATCCTTCAACTAGCTTGCTTTTTGATAGTTTGTTGATGGTCTTGAAATTCAGTGATTTAATCTTCTGTGCCAAATCCAAATTTGTTGATTGATTATTCTTGACAAGTAGACAAGTTTCGCCTTGGTCGTTTCTCCAGATCCACCACATACATGTTGTCTTGTCTTCTACCGCAAGAACTCACTGTGTTGGTTTGATTGTGAATCACTTTGCATCCTTCTTTGTTGAAGTGCACATTGTAGCCTTTGTCACAGAATTGACTGATGCTCATCAGATTGAAGTTAAGTCCCTTGACATATGCCACATTTGAACCTTTAGATTGTTCTTGAGTATTGTGCCTTCCCTCTTAATCTTGCCAGGGTTTTCATTTCCTCCAAATGTGACTTTGGTCCATCAAAAGCTTTGAAATCAGTGAGCCATTTCTTGTTTCCTGTCATGTGTCTGGAACATCCACTGTCTATGTACCAGACATCCTACAAAACAGATTAATTAGGTTTTGGTACCCAACACTGTTTGGGTCCATACTTGTTAGCAAACATGCCTCCCATACCTAGTGTGTATCCAAAAGGTCTTCTTTTTGGATAATTGAAGTCATCAACTTCATATGTATAAGGCATGGCAGAATAGCTTCTAATATTTTTATAGAAGGTATTCTGATACTTTTCTCTACCTTTTGGTGCCATTACATCCTTCTTCACTCTCCAATATGCAGTAGGAAACCTTTCTTGCTTCATGTGTCTAGGAACATGTTGGTTTTTCTTAAGCACATGATGCATTTTGTGGAATGGTTTCCTCTTGTATTTTGGAGGTGCAACATTCCAATCATCCTCTGAGGGGTAAAGTCTGCCTTTACCTTTCAGATGCCAGTTGTTCTTGATTGACTGTACTGAGGATTTGATTTGCTGTTTCACTACACTGGGTTTTGACTTCACCGGAACAGGATGATCCACTACAAGAAATCTGCATTTTTATGGCGTGCATTGCGTGCCATAATTTAGGTTTTATGGCGTCCTTGAGCACGCCATAAAATCACGCGTCATAAAACTAAAAAAAAAACATGGCATGCATATGCATGCTGTAAATCCTCATTTATACACGCCATTACGAGCTGCCTGGTAAAATAACTAGACTGAATTATGGCGTGCATTCGCACGCCTTAAAAAGATCATCATTTTATGGCATACAGGTTACCCCATAATATGCTTCCCGCCAAATGAATCATGACATGCTTTTGCACGCCTTAAAAACATTCAGCTTCCCGCCAACATAATAGCTGAATTATGGCATGCAACGCATGCCATAAACTCATTCCCGCCATTAGAAATACCATGTCACAACATCCTTTGCACTTCTTAAATTATATGATGTATATATAATGATTATTATTATCCTAAATTAGCTCTATTCAACCCACCAATTTCACAATAATATAATTATAATGCTAATTATAAAAGATAACATCCCATCATAAATCAACACTAACAACATCCGTTATAACAATTCAAATACTATCTTAAAACTAGTCAAACAAAATGTAATTCTCTTAGTAAAATTTTCTACAATCTCCTTTAGTGAAAACGATAAGTTGATATCCACTACACAGATTTAAACATCATAGAATCAAAAGCATTGTGAAATGGACCAGTCTAGCATTTTTTCCATCTTCTACTCTTCCACTTTAATTGCATCCTACCTGTACACAATGTAAATAACTTAACTGCAGATCCAACGCATCTCTGTGCATAATCAAAGACTTCAAGACAACATCTAGAAATGTATGACAGTCATGAGCATTAAGTAATGATGCATGTTTAGTCCAAGTCTCGACTACCATGGCAGGTAACAAATAGCAAACAAACTCAGGCAAACCCTTTAACTTGAAATTTCAATCAAAATACACGAGAGGTATCGCACAAAATAAATGTTTCACGGGCTAAGCTGAAAATAATAACAATAGTAATAATAAATAAAAGATGCTAGTGTTTTAGGTAAATGAGGTGGCCATGAAAGAATATTAGGTGAAGCTTTTCAATGATGCTACATAGAATAAGTTAATACAGAGAGGTAAATTACAGGGGTGTTTTTTTAAAAGACAATTTGAAGGAGTGTTGAACCAGGCATACATTCAGAGAATTCAGTTGAAACAATGCACACCAGTAGTCACAATGTTTCCGCAAAACACATTTATACAGAAACCACTTACTAATAATCTCCAAAATCATATATATCACTAACAATCTTCACATATCTAAGCCAGTTATTTACTTCAATCTACACACCCCAACTTATAACATGAATAGCTATACAGCAAAAGCCAAAAGGAGCATTAGGTTCATATGGATGACATGTAGGATCAATATCAACATAGGCCTTGTCAATATGGCTTGGCTTTACTGAATCTGCTGTCAAGAAAAGTGTCCTGGATTCTTCATCAACATTTGTGGGAGTTCTCATAAACAAAAAACATGTGTTGAGTCTCTAAAAATAATTATGCGCTTAAAACATAACTTCAAACTATGATCCCAGTAACCGGTAATACATGAATAAACTCATCAAACTGGTCTGCTAAAAATAATGAAGTATAAGCTTATGAAAGAGGTGAGTTCATAAAAATTTTCAGTCCTTTTGGTAATAACCTGGAAAGGAAGGGCAACTTACTGATGCAACAAAGGAATGCAAACATACAGGAACTAACACCCACTGTACCTGAATTCTTCAACTCTGTGTGTGAGGGGTGAAATAGAAATGATCACCATTGACAAGCATTTTCATGTCTTTCACATCCTTACCATCCCACTTAGATACTTCTACCGTAAAATCAAGTACGGTATGACATAGCATAAAGCTAACTCCGCCAAAAACAAATCCAAAATGCATTCATAAATGAAGAGATTTATAACATAATTACCCAAGTCTAGGTCATGAATTTACCTCAAAGAAGTTTGATGCAAAGTGCTGAATTCTTCTATTGGTCGGTCGAGACAAGGCAATGTCATCATTAAGAATTGGGGATAGGAATTGTCATCTCCTGAATTAGGTTTGTACAGCAGAAGTCATTAATGTTTTGTAAATATCTACCAGCTAGACTCTGTATTTATAAAGCCCCTGCGGACGTTCGCTTTGAACCTCCGTTCTCAACAGTTTGTGTAGTCATAAATCCTATTGTTTGTGGGCGGAAACCGAAATTTCTCATCAACATTAATGTCAATAAATTCCAAGAACATACATTAATTAAATAAGTGAAACATAATACTTAGGAATTATCATTTTAATGAAACCAAATTTCCTTAGTTAACCTTACTGGAGTTTCATGGATATTACATCATTAATAATGTATCATTATAAGATGTCAACAAGTGATACATTGATACACATTGCGTACCACACAAGATGCAAGTGAATGAAATATCTCAAGCTACTTTATGATTATTACATTCAAATTCAAGTACCTGTTCTTGAACTTGTTTGTCTGCATCTTCGGAGAAGTTCACTGCTAGATATTTACAAGAATTCTTATCAAATCCAAATACAAGACATTAAAGAAGACATATGAAGTTCAATGTTTACTCTCCAACAACTCATTCTTAAAATATCATCAACTGCCCCATGGACAGAGAAAAAGTACAACCTTGGCTACGGAAAGGAGGAGCCTTTGCTCCTTGTATGATCATATATCTTCTAAATCAATATTCCAACTATAAAATTGAAAAATCAAAACATGCTAAGAACTGAATCAAAGATGATTATAGTTGTGCTTTGTAGTAGAACTTCAAGTTCTGTCTGATCTGAATTATAGATGTGCAAAGAGCTGTTCATGTTGGTTTTCTGAGTGTAACATAAGTCAAGAAAATGTTCAATGTTACTATTCAACAAGGCATACTGCTTTCAAAATGAAATGGGCAAATTCCTAACAAATGAGGTTGAATCTGTTCTCCTGAACAGAGTTTTTCTTAACACAATTGTACGCTACGTTCCTGAGGTTGCTACTATGCATCATAGATATTATTGAGCTGATTTCATGCTATCTGAGTTGATGGAAAAGTTAAATGAACCCAACACATGCATCTTACATGAACTAATCACAGGACAATATGATCTAGAACAAAAGCAAAGCCTTGCCAAAACAGTATCATGTTTAAACATGTTTATCAGGTTTCAAATCTCAGCATTAAATTTATTACAGTTCATGAATTGAAATTTCGATTCCCTCCACAAACGAAATCTCAACAGATAGGAAAGCATTTTTCCCCCCACAAACGAAATCTCAACAAGATGATCATTTATCTCTTTACTTGTTTAAACTAAAGGTGAAAATTAACTTAATTACAAGTCATAGATTATGTACGCAAGGACCTTCCATTTATTTTTTTCCGCAACTGGATCTCTGATTCAAGCAAAACAATCTCACAAACTCATTTCCAAACTGACCATTCAAATTATATCACACTATACAACTTCAAAACTCTAATAATAACTGAACTACTTATAAATGACCACTCAAGCTAAATGATCAACCAGATTAATTAAATTATGAAGTGCACAAACTCATATTTAGTAATACAAGACAAATGACATATATGGCATTAGTAAAGGTCTCTTAGACCACTTTAGTAACAGATTTTAGGTTCAGTTTCACAAAGTTGAGGAAAAAGAAACTAATTCAAGCTCACACAGAAGCAACAAAGTTGATGATAAACAAACTGATTCAAGTTCACGATAGGCTAAAAAAGGCCACGATCAACAACTTTTACGTGTAGTGAGAAAGACCGATATCACGTAGAAATCTAAACAGGAAAGAAAATTCTAACCTGCTTTATTGCATTTTGAAATCCAACCAGAAAATGTCCAAACTACATATCAGAGAAAATCTGCACCAAAGTAAACATGATAGGCTATAATTGCTCGGCACGGAGAAATCAAGGAGATGAAAGCTTTTGGTCTACATTCCAATAGTAAAAGAACAGAAAAAGCTTAGCGAATATATCGGGTGAAGCAAGAAACGACATTACACAACAGAGTAAAACAACAACCAAGAATTCAAAATTTTCAAGAAAGCAAATTCACATTGTACATTGAAACAAAATGACACAGTCCAAGTTAAAAAAGCATTCACAGAAGACTAACATCACAATCATTGCAATATTCCCCGAAAGGTGAAAAAGAAAAGAGTAACAAGGAATCAAAAAAATGGTTCAAACATTAAAGATCTATCATTTAGCAGAGACTCCGAAATATGCTCAATTCAAAAACACCAAAATGTGGAACCTATGCTAAAAGTTACTTTAAACATCAAGCAAAGGATTAACTGTTTGCACAAAATATCTTCAAAAGACAAATTTTTTTCACCAAAAGAGCCACCACTTAATACATCATCTAAAATACAAATGAAAAATAAAAAAACTCATGAAACACAACAAATGACAATAAAAATAGCTTCAAAACGTAACCTTTTCTCCAATTGACCACCACACATCTCTCTCATCATCTAACCACAAAAGAAATGGTCATACAATTAAGCCATAAATTAACACTACTACAATCTCACCTTGTAATAGAGCTGAGATTTCAATGAATTATTGTATGCTACCACTACTACTGCTAACACCGGACAGAACCACTACCTCTTATACGACTTAGAAGAGCTGAAATCACTAGACTGCTTGTTATCCGATGAGCTCGAAATCCATGAAATAGAAAGAGCAGCTAATAAAGTAAATCAGAAAATCTAATTCCTAAAAAAAACCCGATAGTTGGGGTGAAATTGAGTTACGAATCTGTTATGATGGTAGGCGAATCCAACACAGCTTCTTTTATAAAAAAGACTCCAGTGAAATTCAAAGGGCAGATAGAGAAAATCCATGGAGAAGAAGAATAGGATTATTCAAAGGCATACCTGAGATAGAGAAAATCCATGGGGAAGAAGAATAGGATTTAGTAAGAGGGAGGGAGAAGGCTGCCGTTTGTGTCTAGGTTTTTATTTATGTGTATTTCTTTCGCTTGAAATTTTGTGAATTTGCGTTTGAAATTTTGAGTTTAGCGTGAAATTTATTTAAATGAAATGAAATTCATGGCGTGCAAAATAAAGCACGTCCTAAACTTAAGTTATTACATGGCGTGAAAAACTTGTACGCCTTAAAGATATAAAATTCTTATAACATTATGACACGCAACGTTATGTACGCCATAATTTAATAAAAATATGGCGTGCAAAAAAGAACGCCATATATTGTGCGCCATAAAATTGCCATTTTCTTGTAGTGATCTGTTGGAATCATGGTCTGTCCCTTTCTAAATTTTGGTCCACTAGTGGTTCTGAATTTAGAATGGTGTTGACCATTATTCCTACTTTCATCCTGACTGTTGTAGCCAAGACCAGATCTGGATCCAAACCTTTTTGAGGGTTTGTAAGCTGGTGCTTTTAGTGGTGCAGTGGTTACCTTTACTGGTGAGGAGATTTTCTTAACTGATCTGTTAATAACAGATGTATGATCATCTGATTTTTGTTGATCATTTAAGTAGGTCTCCTTACTAGTTAATTCAGCTTTTGCTTTATCCAGTTCTTTCTTTAACCTCTTATTCTCTTTTCTTAGATCCTTGCATTCCTTTTCCAGAATTTCATGATTCTTTTCAATTTCATCGAATTTAGTCATGAGATTTTGAACTAGTCTCTCAGTATCTAAATGGGAGACTAGAAGATTGTGCAAAGGTTAGATGTGGATGCATTTGATGAGAACAGGAACTAGATGTTACCTCGGTTTCATCGATTCTTTAGTCATTAAACATAGGCTTGTTTCCTCGATTATGCGAGTTATCACTTTCATCTTCATCCAATTCTTTGGTCATGAGGCATATACATGCTTTTTCATTTTCTCGAAATGCTTCTTCTTCATCATCATCATCCGAATCGGATGATTCTTCATTCTTTTCACCTGCTGGATTCTCGCCTTGAGTGCCTTCTTGCCCTTTCTTTTTCGGATGCTTTGTATTTCTTCTTTTCATCATCTTTGTCATTTTCTTGGGACAATCGGCCTTGAAGTGACCTCTCTTATTGCAGTTCAAGCATCAGATTCATCATCTTTCTTCTTCATGTCTCTGTTTGAGCTTGACTTTTGTTTGATGTTGAACTTCCTTTGAATGGCTTCTTTTTAAAACTCACAAAACGTTTAACTAATAAAGCTACTTTCTTCTTTCGCTTCTTGTGTCTCTTTTGTTTGATGCATTCGGCAAAGTTACTTTCTTGAAGTGCAATAATGCGGTGATTTTGTGTGTCTTTGCCGGAGCACCATCTTCACCGTTCAATTCGAATTCATGAGCTTTTAAGCGGGACATCGATGTCGAGTGTCGGTGCTTGCAAGATTTGTAGTTCCTCTGATTACTGATGTTATGATCTTTCATCTTTCAGGTAGTCCTCTCAAAATCTTCAGGCATACTTCTTTCTGGGGATATGTGTGTCCAAGCTGTTGCAGTTCACTGATGATGCTTGAGAATCTGTTGTCCATTTGATCAATGGATTCACCAATCTTCATTTTGAAGTTCTCAAATTTCTGTTTTGCAACAAATAATTTGTTTTCTTTAACTACTTCAGATCCTTCATTTATCAATGATAGCTCTTCCCACATCTCCTTTGCTGTTTTACAGTCTTTGATTCTCATGAACATGTTGCTGTCTAGGGTCTTCAAGATCATGTCTTTTGCAACAAAGTCCAGATTTGCTCTTCTTCTGTCATCCTTGGTCCAATCCTTTTTAGGTTTGTCAATTTCCTTTCCTTGATCTGCTCTTGTGCCTACCACCGTAGTGATTGTGATTGGTCCATCATTGATTACATCCAGCATCTCTTTATGAGTTGCTGCAAGATGAGATAGCATTCTTATTTTATATTCATCAAAGTTGTTAACATTAAAAACAGGTACTTTTGACAAGAAGTTTGAGGAATCCATCAGTGCAATTGAAAATATAAATGTAAGTGTATGAAAAACTCAGATTTGAAAACTACTTTGAAAATATGTGATCTCCTTGTTACCAGAACAAAGATCTGAACAGGTTCTGATACTAGGAACACAACTCTGCTACCAATTGTTGGTCCCAGAGAAGGGTGAAACTATAGTCAGAGGAGGGGGGGTGAATGACTATAGTGGAGTTTCAAAATCTTTTTTTATTTAAAAGCTTTTGGGCAGCGGATAAGTCCCTTCTTACTATGATGTTTTCAAATTAGTTTAGACAATCACAGATATAAGTTATGATGTAGGCAAATTAAGTAAGTGCTGTAAAGAAAATTGCACAAATTAAATTGACACAAGGCTTATAGTGGTTCAGGGTGGTGTAATCCCTTAATCCACTCTTCTCCTATGATGATTGGAGGAATTCACTATTGTTTTCGCAGATACAATAGTATGATTGTCCTTGGCTTCCCAAGCTTCACAATCTGCAAGACTATCACTCATTGATCGCAATGAAATTGATGATTCATCTTCCTTTGTCGCTCTCCTTGAGATCAAAATCCTTCAACAAACTATCACAGATTCAACTCCTTCTCAGATTGCCTCTGATTCAGTTGCTTCAGTTTGATGTGAATGTGATTCACACACTTGCTTGATCAATCTCAGTTCTGAGTATGACTTTGTTGTTCTGATATTTGAGTTGATCACTAGATTTATTCTTGTAAGTTCAGAGAGAAGGCTTTTCAAATTGACAGAGTATCTGCTTTCTTTCTTTTTTTGAATCGTGTTTTCTTTTTCTGTCAATGCCTTCTATTTATAGCCTTGAATAACCTTGGTTTTTGAAATTCCGTCCGTTGGCTATATTAATGAGGGAATAATCCTTGATTTCATTCTTGATTCCCCCTTAATTGTATTCACCTTGATTTCAGTGATCGGATTCTTTCTTCAAATGTATAGCAGAAAATCCGTCCTTGATTGATCCTTTAATGATTGTGCATTTAATGCTTGATCTGCTAAATCTTTAACGTATATCAAATCTGATCTTGTAAGTGTCTCTTCACCGTTTGCAGAACGGTAGAGTGAGCCTTCTGACTTAGCCGTTAGTTCTTTCTTCGCTGTTCTCTTTGTTGAAAGTCAGTGTACTCAGCCGATTCACTGTTTTCTTCTTTGTTCTAGTTATTGAAGAGTCTTTGTACTTCACTGATCCTTGATTTGGGTGAGACCAGTGTACACCATATTTGAACATTGAGTTTCATCATTTAAAACATAACTTAGACTTATCCAAGGTCATCACAGACTTCCTTGGTTATAAGTCAGACCATAATGTCTCATTTCTTCTCTGCTGGTGCTTGGCTGGCTTTCCTTTGCCGAATATCTGTTTTTGCTTTGCCGTCCTACCAACTAGTACAATACTTGTCTGACTCAACTTATACAACATGTCAGACTCTATGTAAAGACTTATACAAAGAATTCTCACTTATTTCAGGCTTGCTATAACAGCTAGTATGGCCATCATCAAAACATAATAGAATGTTCCTAACAAGCTTCCTGCTGAGACACAGTTTTCTCACTGGCTTCAGGTTGGGAAGTTGGTCCTGTTTTTGCTGTGATTTCCTTTGTGACTGCATCTTGCCTTGCTTGCTTCCCTTCCTTGAGTCTTTCCAGATAAAATTGAATGATTCCACTGGGTGTTTTCTTCAGTCGAAATCTTCCAACGGTAGCCTGACCTTCAGCTTGAGCTCTCTGTACACTGTCTAATTTGGCTAAATGTTGCTTCTTTATCTGATTGCTACATAACCTGCCCAATTGAATTCTATTTCATCCCAGACAGTGTTCATCAGATAAAATGTTTTCTGCAGATAGTGTACTGATTCCTTTGGATTTTCCAATGACATGCTTGCTGAGCTATCTGCTGAGGTGTCCAAATTCTGGCTTGATTTTGTCAACATGAATACCAACTTCGATTGGTACCGTAGAAAAAGTTAGCTTCTTGAGAAATGTAGTCCTATCCATTGGTAGAGTAGATAAATCTGTTGAAGTTACAGATGAATTTGTGAAGCCAAAAAGTGATCTCATGACTCTTTCGTTGATAGCAATACGATCTCCACGAACTGTTGTCATTAGAGAGTCTCTTACCAAACACATATTTTGCCATACCTTCCAAATCACATTATTCTTTGAATGTAACTTCTAGAATATTTCTTAATCATGGTTGTTTTTCAATCTTTGCACATGTGTGACTTTCTAACATAGTGTTTTGACACATAGCTTCATACATTTCGAATGAAAGTTCATCTAGCTCTGTTATTAGTCTTTCTTGTTTGGATTTGTCTGAAGTGGCCATTTCTGGGTGTGAACACAAAAATTTATTTTTGAGAGGAGAGGAATACGAAGAGTCTGATTCTGTTTTTATGAAAGAGGAGGAATTCGAAATTTGATTGAAAGTAATGTGAACGAGGGATGAATAAATAGGTAGGATATTCTAGCGGTTGAGTAGTACAACTTTTCAAATTCCATGATGGTTTGGGTAACCAATGTATGCACTGTTCTGCCAATCGTGGGGTGTACACGTAATATCTTGACATAAAGAGCTGCAGTAATTAAATGCGATATAACCGCTGTCGCTTTTATCTTGTCAACCTTTGACTTAAGTTGACTGGGATGGAAACTGAGATTGAAGTCAGTTTGTAGATATAACTTTCAGTTTCAGTAAAAGTCTATCAGTTTCAGTTTTAGTTGATCAGTTTGAAATTGTTGATGTCAATGACTAATCTGTTAAGTGAGCGCACCCAGCATAACAAAGATTAATCCTCTTCACGAATTTCTGGCTTAACTGATTTCAACAGACTTAGATTATCCCTAATTCAGTTCTCAGTTTGGCAAATCTGTCTTTGTCCAATGTCTTTGTAAAGATATCTGCCAACTGATCTTCAGTAGGTACATAAAGAACTGTGATATCCTTTTTCTCTGCATGATCTCTTATGAAGTGGTGACGCACATCAATGTGCTTTGTTCTTGAGTGTAAAGCTGGATTATCAGTGATTGCAATTGCACTTGTGTTATCACACATTATGGGAATCATTCCTTCTTCTATCTCATAATCTCTTAATTTCTGTCTAATCCATAAAACATGAGCACAACAACTTCCAGCTGCTATGTATTCATCTTCAGCTGTAGAAATTGAGATTGAGTTTTGCTTCTTGCTAAACCATGACACAAGTCTATTTCCTAGTAACTGACATGTGCATGATGTGCTTTTTCTGTCCTCTTTACATCCAACATAATCTGAATCTGAATAAGATATTAGCTTGAATTCTCCTTCTTTTGAATACCAAATTCCAACTCCATCTGTGTCTTTCAGATATTTCAATGTTCTTTTCACAATTGTGAGATGACTTTTTTTTGGTTTTGACTGAAATCTTGCACATACACTGATAGTAAAAGATATATCTGGCCTACTTGCTGTAAGATAGAGTAAGCTTCCAATCATCCTTCTGTAAAGTGTTTGATCAACATCTTTCCGTTCTTTGTCTTCATCTAATCTGATGTTGGTCCCCATTTGTGTAGAAATTCCAGTTGATTTTTCCAGGCAAAACTTTTTGATAAGTTCTCTTGTATACTTGGTTTGGTGAATGAAAATCCCATCATCTAATTGTTTAACTTGTAATCCAAGAAAGTAATTCAATTCTCCCATCATACTCATTTGGAACTTGCTTTTCATCAAGCTTGCAAATTTCTCACATAATTGTTCATCTTCTGATCCAAAGATGATGTCATCAACAAAAATTTGAACAAGTAGAGTATTTTCACCATTTTTCATTCTGAATAAAGTTTTGTCTATAGTTCATTTGATAAATCCATTATCCACTGGAAACTGAGATAGAGTTTCATACCAAGCTCTTGGTACTTGTTTAAGTCCATATAGAGCTTTCCTTAGTTTGAAAACTCTATCAGCTTGATCTATGATTTCAAATCCAGGTGGTTGTTGAACATATACTTCTTCTTCAACAATTCCATTTAAAAATGCACTTTTAACATCCATCTGGTAAACTTTGAACTTCTTATAAGCTGCAAAGGCAAGAAATAGTCTGATTGCTTCTAATCTTGCAACTGGTGCGTAGGTTTCATCAAAGTCTATGCCTTCTGCTCGAGAGTATCGCATAGCTACAAGTATAGCTTTGTTTCTGATGATATTCCAATCTTCATCAAGTTTGTTTCTGAAAACGCATTTGGTTCCAATGATATTCACATGAGCTGGTCTTTCTACCACTTCCCATACTTGATTTCTTTCGAACTCATTCAGTTCTTCTTGCATAGCTAGAATCCAATCTGGATCTTTTAAAGCTTCTTCAATATCCTTAGGTTCAAATTGTGATAGGAAATCATTGCATCTAGTTGATGTCTAGTTCGAACGCCAGTTTGAGTATCACCAATTACTTGTTCTTCTGGGTGATCTCTCATCCATTGATACGTGGGTGTCTGTATCAAGGGGTTTATATCTTGTTCAACTGATTCTTCAGGAGCTGGTTCTTGAATTTCTTCAGTTGGATCAGGAACATGTTGTTCAGGTGTGGTTTGTTGAGTAGATTGAAACTGAGACTGATCTGGATCTGAACATTCTGAAATTTGTAGTCTCCCAATGTCAACAATAATTGGTTCTGGTAAGATTGGTAACTGAGACTGAGAAACTGGTTCTGGTCTGTCTTCAGTTGTTTCACCAGGGAATTTTGGTTCATCAAATACCACGTGAATTGATTCTTCATGCTTGAGTGTCCTTTTGTTGAGTACTATAAAAGCTTTGCTGACACTTGAATATGCTAGAAAAATTCCTTCTTCTGCTTTAGGTTGAAAAACATGAAGTTGATCTTTCCCATTGTTGTGTATGAAACATTTGCTTCCAAAAGCATGAAAGTATGAAAAATTTGGTTTCCTTCCATTCCAAATTTCATAAGGGGTCTTCTCATGTATTTTGTTCATGAGAGCTCTGTTCTGTGTATAACAAGCTGTGTTATCTCCTTTATTTGTACCCTGACACGTAGAGATTCCTTTTCCTCGAGCGAGGCAAAGACGCTCCTTAGGTTCTTTAAATTCCGTGGGCGGCGTAGCTACTGAGATCAATGCAGTCAATTATGTCTCTCCGAGAAGTTGGTTAGCCACCTCTCATTTTGTTCTAGGATTTTTCTTCTTCGCAGGTCATTTATGGCACGCGGAAGAGCTCATGCAGCTGCAGCAGGATTTGAAAAAGGAATTGATCGTGATTTTGAACCTGTTCTTTCCAAGACTCCTCTGACATCTTCTGACCAATATCTTTCAGGCAATTTGCTTCACAGATCATAGTCCTCCCTGCTTCTTTGAGTGTTCTGTTCCTTCTTTCAGCTCCACCATTCTGTTGAGGTGTTCCTGTGGCAGCCAGTTGGTGTAAAACACCATTCTCTTCACAATATTCAATAATAACGCTGTTGAGGAATTTAGTTCCCTTATCTGATCTTATTTTCACAACTGATACTCCTTTCTGAGTCTGAAGTCTCTTGAGTAGTTCAGTAAGTCTTTGCTTGGTTTCACTTTTCTTGGTTAAGAAAATTACCCAAGTGTACCTTGAAAAATCATCCACTACCACCAATGTATACTTATTTCCACTGATACTTATTGGTGTAATAGGGCCAAATAAATCCATGTGTAATAACTCTAGATGTCTGGTTGTTGAATGCTGAGAGTTGGTCTTGAAACTTGCTTTTGTTTGCATTCCTTGTTGACAAGCGTAACATAAGCTGTCCTTCTTATATGATATTTCTGGTTGTCCAATGACTAATTGTTTCTTAAAATGTGTGTTGATGTCGTCAAAGTTGAGATGACTCAGTTTCTTGTGCCATAACCAACTGATTTCTGATTTCATATGCACAAGAAAACAAGTTTCAGCAACGGCTATTGTCCAGTCTACTACATACATATTTTCTTTTCTTCTTCTGGCTAACACAACTTGATAAGCTGATTCGCTGACGACAACGCAGAATTCTTTGTCAAAAGTAACTTTGTATCCCATATCACAGAATTGACTGGTGCTGAATAGATTGTAGTGTATTTCTTCTACATAAGATACATTCTTGATTGTAAGACCATTCCTGATTAAGGTACCATATCTTTTGGTGTATCCTTGTTTGTCTTTACTTCCAAAATTAACCTTTGGTCCATCTTTTGCAATAAAATCACTGAGACAGTCTTTGCTCTTTGTCATGTGCCTAGAGAAACCACTGTGAAAGTACCAAATATCCTGCAATAAAAATTAAATAATTTTAGGTACCCAACTCAGTTTGGGTCCATAGGGGTCAGTTGTCAGTACAACTTTGGGATATATCCTTTAGGTATTCTTCTCGGATATTGTTGCACTTGTTTTCATATAGGTAAGCCACACTCCTATAGTGTCTATGCTTGGATTGTTTCTTATTTATATGATCTCTCAGATCTTTTGGCTGAAATTTATTTCCATCATGCTTTCTATTAAAACTTGAATAATAACCGTCATTCCTTTTGTAATTGAGTGCCGGTGACCTTGATGCTTGGGGCTTTTGCTGAGAGCTGAGATTAGCTCTCTGCTGATTTTTGGACTGAAACTTGCAATAAGTTCTCTGGCTGGAATGATTGTCATTGTTTGTTTTATTAGTGGATGCAGTAAAATTCCAATCATCATCAGTGGGATATAATCTTCCTTTCCCCCTAAATGTGTGAATCTTTGAATGATGACATTCTTGGATTTACTTTGATTGTAATTTTTCTGGTTCTTGACTTGATTGGTTTTTGTGGACCTGGTAGTTAATTTCCCAGTTCGGTTTTCTTGAGATACAGCTGATTTACCATTTGGTTTATCCTTGTTGGTAAATCCAGTTGTTTTCTTGGAAAACTGATTTATCCTATGTGATACTGGCTTTACTGGTTCAACAATTTTCTCAGTTGGAGGAAGTTGTTCAGCTACAAACTTAATACCAGTTTTGGTACTAGGTTTGGCATCTTTATTGGTTCCATTCCTAGAAGATTCCTTTGTATCAAATCCTAAACCCGTCTTGTCTCCATACGGTTTTCCTGATTTGAATCCAGTAACTGAACTTGATTGAGCAAATGATTCGATTCTTTGCTAGCGATGCTGATGGTCGATCTTTGAATCTTTTCTTTATCAGTTTTAGTCAGTTTCAAACTGTGAAGTGTATAACAATCAATTATCAAAATGTTGTAAGTAAATGCTGAATAAATAAATAAATGCGTAAAGTAAATAAGGCAAATATTATAGAGGTTCCAGGTGGTGTAATCCTGTACGTCCTCTCTTCCCCTGTGGTGTGGAGGAAAATTCCACTAGAACTTCTTGAGGTGAACTATTACAAAAAGGCCTAAACAATAGTCCTTGGCTAATCCCTAGCGTCACTATCTAAACAGTTGTAGAACAGGTAGAATTGCTGTTCTTCAATTGCTTGAACACTGGTCCTTAGAGGGTTGAGATTGCCTCTTCACCAGCTACCACCACAAACACAGTATGCCCGACTGCCTGTAACAACTGTCCTTGACAAAACCTTCCTGGTTTGCTTCACAGTCTAATCGTTTGATGTAGAATCAAAGTTGGGTTGAGAATCAATAAATTGATTCTTGTTTGTGGTTCTTCAAAGTGTCTGATTCTTGATAAGTTCTTGGTATCTTGAACACTTGAAGAAATTCTTGATATGATCTTGTTATAACGCAGAGATGATAGCAATTCGAATGATTAATGAACACTTTAATTCTTATTAAATCTCTATGATGTCTTTAATCCTTGGTGCAAAGTCCTCTATTTATAGTGGGAGGTCCAACGTTCATCTTGCTCAAATTCGAATTGTATTGATGACGGTCAAGTTATAAAAATAACTCGATACCTAAATAACCAACTAGCAGGAGAACTAGGTTCAATCGTAGTATAGCTAGATAGAGTCGAGGTTGATCCCACAGAGACTCGGCTTAAACAAGTACAACGTTATTAAACTAAAAATAGATTAAAGGGCGGTCTATGACCAACTATAACGTAGAAATAAAGGTTGACACGATAGAAAACACAGAAACTAACAATACGACACAAATACTAAAACACTTATTTTTAAGGTTTTATAAGACTCTAACAAACGGTATTGATTACGCTAGTAGTAATCACTCCCTCATATGTATATCTAAGCCGAGACAGAAAAGACATTAAGGTTGATTATATTTTGGCTACGGGAGTCATCCCCTAAACTGTATCTACTTCGTGAACGGATAGAAGATCTTTATGCTTAATTACGAATCCTTCCTTGGACAGGATAGAACATCATGTAACAAGCATTCTTTACCAAACTAGGGATGCCGATCTAAAATCGTCACCTCGTCTAGGCAACCACCGTGGATGGGTTGGCACACCTCCTAAACGATCGGCTAACTAATGTCCTATTTAACATGACAATTTTCACAATATATCATATTAATTTATGAGAACGATGTAACAAATTGGCCAGATCTATTACATGTTTATATGAAAAACAGAAAGCACGACGTAGCCGAAGTCGTTCACAGAAAATTACTAGAATCTTGATGGCTAGATCTAACCATATAGACCGTGGTAGATCTAGACCTGTGACTCTAGAATTTTCTCGTAATACGCCTTCGTATGGCTTAGATCTACATGAATATGGGTTTGTTAATTAACTACATCACGAAATGAATACACAAACGACTTCTCCGTAACGAAATAAAATAGATCTACGAATAAACACGACATATTTGGAGAGACATTACCCTCGTAGACGGAGTGTCCTCTGATCCTGCAATGCAATCTCTAATCGATGAATCCATCGCCTCCGTGATAAAGAAACATAATAAAAAGGACTATATTGATAAACTAAAAGTATTGTAACATAGTATCTTATGGGTTGTTGGTGGTTGTTGTCTCAATTTCGTAGCTGCTGCTTATATAGAGGCTATAGCCGACCTAGGAAGGATCTAGAAGATATATACGCATTTTTCTTCTGGATGAGCTTCGGGTGAACGAATATCAACCCTCGGTCGACCGAATGAAGTGGCTCGGTCGACCGAGCCTCTTTTTGGCACATGTTAAATGTGTTTCTCGTCTGACTTGCTCCCCACTGCATTCTTCCGTGCTGATCTGATTTCTCTAACTTATCCCTTGATTAATGCTCCGATTTTCTTCCTTATTATCTTGAGATTCACTGATTGAATGACATTTATCCTCCCGATTTATCATGATCTACAAAATCAGCATTTATCGCACAATAAATTTGTCTTTAATAATAAAAACAGCTAAATACCAAAAATCATATTAATAATCACTTAACATTAAATAATAAATATAAACAAGTGATTCAATATGAAATATATATAATTAACTCCGATTTAAGGTTAGAATTGATGACATAAATATGTATATTTTAACCGTCATCAAAATGCCCCACACTTAAACTTTGCTTCGTCCCGAACAAAGCATCAATAAGTCATTCCCCAAGACAACATTTTCCTTGGTCAACTCATACTTACACAAGAAACTCGAGTCAACTCATACCAGTCATGCTCATAAGATAAGCATTATTCACTACTCGCTATGAATCGAAGTGATTGTGTGCATGTGCATTGGTTTTATATAAATGTAGCAAGATTAGAGTTTATGCAGACTTCATATCAAAATTCACCAACATCAGCATTCATACTTCTTATGCCTCGCAATGGTTAAAACACTAGTATAATAAGCAAGAGTGTATCTATAGGGATTTTGGACTTGGAGACCGAGTACTACTCAATGCCTCTAAAAACTTGAACTTTTTCAATTCTTCATATTTTTCAGATACTACCAATCTCAAGGAAGAAACTTTTTTCCGATTATCCCCCCTATCTTAGATCATGCATAGTATCGAATATTACCACAAGCGCGGGGCTACTTTGGTAATGTTACTACAAGCCCAGTGTTTTAACGCATGGTCAAAACACAGGTACGTCTCAAGCTTATTACTCCGCTTTGATGGCTAGAAGATCAGAATACATCAGTCGATAAATAACGACACTAGGTAAGCATAACCAATCATCTATGCAATGTACACATACCTCTTTTTATAAATCATGCAGTACTAAACGATTCACATGTTGAGTAATTGAACAATACCTAACTACTTGCAATTCTTGGCATGAATATCCTTAACTTTACTAACAATTTATCACAAAAGTATAATATGACCACGTACTCACGCAACTTGGTTTCTTTCCTATCAATTCTAAGTATAAGAACTTCACAAGTTTAAGGGTACGAGTTAAACAACTTTGCATTTATCCATGAAATTTTTTAAATTTTAAATTTGGTTCAATATTGCCTTAATATTCCGTTCCTCTTTACTTTTTCAACATATAGCTAAGTCCCTTGCCCCACACTTAAATATGGCATTGTCCTCAATGACAAAAATAAATGAGAGTTTAAGAAAAAAGACTTAGCTCTGGAAAAGGCTCCCAAGTAAAGGAACAATATCGGAGTAAACATCAGCACGTCGTGGAGAGACAGACACATCATGTATAAGCAAACAAGCTCCACGAAATCGTCAAATACCATGTCTATGGAAGTTATAAAATAATGTGGCAGTAATTAGATATAAATACCTAAAAACAGTTTAAGCCACTTTACTTTATAATGCCATGGACAATACCAAAAGGGATTTAAACCTAAATAAAAACTCACATGAGGGCTATCAAGGAAAAAACCTCGTTTATTCCGAACTTAGACTCGTAACATGGCGAGATGAAAAAAACCTTAACAGTCTCATGCTACTTTATTCAAAGCAAAAACAAAAACAAATCTAAAAAATAGTTGTAAGAAATACTTCTATGGTTATAGTCGTTAGCTCGACTGTACTCACATGATGGTCTAGTTGTAACTAGGATTGCCTAGAGTAAATACTTCTTTCTCCCTATCAAATTGATTCCCGAGGTAATGCTTTAATCGGTGGCCATTCACCACAAAAGTCTTTCGATCATCCAAGTGACTTACCTCTACAGCTCCGGAAGGAAATACTTTACTCACTTTATAAGGACCAAACCATCTTTATTTCAGCTTTCCCAGGAAAAGTTTCAAGCGCAAATTGTAAACAAGAACCATATCACCGATCTTAAAGGTGCGGTCAAGGATCTTTTTATCATGAAATCTCTTTGTGCGCTCTTTATAGATCCGAGCATTCTCGTAAGCTTCAATGCGAAACTCTTCTAGGCGAGTCAATTCCAACAATCTCTTTTCTCCGGCTAAACTTTCATCTAAATTCAACATATGAGTAGCCTATAAGGCACGGTGCTCAAGTTCAACCGGTAGATGACACGTTTTCCCAAAAACAATCTGGTATGGGGACATACCTATGGAAGTCTTATACGCAGTCCGATAAGCACATAAAGCGTCATCTAACTTCAACGACCAATCTTTCCTTGTTGGGTTCACAGTTTTTTCCAGGATGCGCTTAATCTCTCGGTTCGTGACCTCAACTTGACCACTTGTTTGAGGATGATAAGCGGTAGCTAACTTATGTCTCACCCCGTACTTGGCCATTAACTTTTCAAACGGCTTATTACAGAAATGGCTCCCATTATCACTAATGATGACACGAGGGATTCCAAACCGCGTGAAGATGTTTTTCTTTAAAAACCGCAGTACAACGTTTGCTTCATTGGTAGGTGAAGCAATAGCCTCAACCCATTTAGACACATAGTCGACCGCCACCAAAATATAGCGGTTTGAAACAGACGAAGTGAAAGGTCCCACAAAATCAATTCCCCATACATCAAAGAGTTCTGGTTCTAAGATACTCCTTAGTGGCATTTCATGTCTCCTTGAGATATTGCCCGTCATTTGGCATGAATGACAGGATCTAGCATATTCGTGTGCAATTTTGTAAAGATTGGGCCAGTAAAAACCACATTGGAGAACATTAGCAGCAGTCTTGTCCCCTCCATAGTGTCCTCCTGCTTCATAAGTATGGCAGTGTTTAAGTATATCGAGGAATTCACTCTCAGGAACACATCTTCTAAAGATGTTGTCTGAGCAACGCTTAAAAAGATAGGGTTCATCCCAATAATAGTGTTTAAGGTGCGGAAAGAACTTCTTCTTTTCTTTCTTTGGTTCAAGTCTCAGTGGCAAATATCTCCCGGATAAATAATTCACATAATCTCTAAACCATGGTTGTTGCTTCTCAGCCTTAACAACCTCACCTTGCAAAGATACTGCGGCGCAATCACTATTCCCTAAAATGGTAGAGATGGAGGATAGTTGTTCGTCGGGGGGCTTTTCTAAGAAGGGTGTGAATGCCTCCTCAGGCTCTTTCTCATCATCCCTAACATCTTCTATATTTTCATCGTTCTTTAGGATTGTTGGAGTAAGCTCCTTTTCACTTCTAATGATTATCGCATTCACATCCCTAGGGTTCCTATCAGTGTTGCTCGGAAATCCCCCAGGAGGTCTAGTTGACAGTTGTTTAGCTAATTGTCCTATTTTATGAGAGAGATTATGGACTAAGGCTTCTTGGTTGGTGACTTTGGCATCATTCTTTTGACATTATTGGTGATATTTTGTAGCCAAGTCAGTCATGGAATTTGCTAATTGATTCATAGTGTTAGACATTGTGTTACTCATCTTTTCAAGTGCAACTTCCCAACTGTATGTTTGAGCTTGCTGAGGTACATAACTGTTGTGTGGTTTTACCCCTTCATTTGGATCACTCCATCGGAATTCAGGTTGGTCATGATTTGGTTTGTAACCTTCATAGTGATTACCCTGTTTCCCAATGTAATTGGATTCTTTAGTACCCGCATTCTCTAATGGCTTAGTCGTTTCCGTCCCTTTTCCAATCTCTACTCGTACAATTCTCTCATGCATACCATCCACCTTATCATTTATGAGCAAAAGAGTATTTAGGATCTTATGCGATACATCCTCCTCAAGATTATCGGCCATCTTCACAGTTGCTATTTCACCACCACCCCATTGGCTATTCATTGCTATTTGCTCCATCTTTCCTCGTGCCTCCTCAGGAGATAAAAGAACAAATGCTCCATTGCTAGAGGCATCTACTCGTATCTTCTCCGTATCTCTCAATCCATGGTAAAAGGTTTGCATTAAAATCCATAGAGGGATATCATGATGAGGGCACTTCCTCATGGACTCCTTGAAACGTTCCCAAGCTTGATCAAAACTCTCCCCAGGTTGCTGCTTGAACCCCAAGATATCTTGGCATAACTTAAAGGTCTTTCCTATAGGGAAGTACTTATTCATGAACATTTGCAGCAGTTCCTCCCAGGTCGTGATTGTCTACCCTCTAAAGAGAAAAGCCATTGCTTAGCTTTATCTTTCAAAGTGAAAGGGAAAAGTTTTAGCTTAATGTTATCCTCAGGAACCAGTTCTGGCTTAACGGTACTAACGATCTCTAAGAAATTCATCACGTGAATGCCAGGATCTTCATTCAGGATACAATGAAAAGTGGAATAGTTTGTCACCATTTGAATGACATTAGGTTTTGGGTGATAAACTTCAGCAGCATTTTTAGGCACTACGATAGCAGGAATGAATTGTTCAATGATAGTCGTTGCATAGCTTTGCAAAGTACGCCTTTCCCATGCAGCCACAACTTGGTTAACAAAATTTGCATCATTAAAATTATTTCCATTTACCTGGTTGGCTTCATTCAGTAATCCTTCCATGTCTGAGTCAGATTGATGTGCTCCTTCAGATTTTTCCTCGCCTTGGTCTTCGATTGGATCCTCAGAAATCCGGGTGGCTTGTTTGTGTTTTTTTTTATTTGCAAGACAAAAACAAAATTAAACAATTAAAATACGCCAAGGCTACTGCCTTTGGCGAGACTCTAAAATAGACAAAAATAAAAATAACAAAACCAATAAACAATTAGAAACTTTAAAGGCTAATCCTAGACTCAATAAATAAAAACTAAACTAAAACAGACTCTAAAAATACGAAAATTCTAGGAACACGAAGCAAACACTGTATAGAACAGAACGGAGCAGAAACGGCCCAGATTTGTTCTACGACTCTTACACGTTATTTCTATGTTATAAAAACTAATTAAACAGACTTTATTCACAATATTTACGAATCTACTTTTAATTAAATAAGCTATACTCAATTTAATGACACGAGTCCCCGGCAACGGCGCCAAAAACTTGATGACGGTCAAGTTATAAAAATGACTCGATACCTAAATAACCAACTAGCAAGAGAACTAGGTTCAGTCGTAGTATAGCTAGATAGAGTCGAGGTCGATCCCACAGAGACTCGGCTTAAACAAGTACAACGTTATTAAACTAAAAATAGATTAAAGGGCGGTCTACGACCAACTATAATGTAGAAATAAAGGTTGACATGATAGAAAACACAGAAACTAACAATACGACACAAATACTAAAACACTTATTTTTAAGGTTTTATAAAACTCTAACAAACGGTATTGATTACGCTAGTAGTAATTACTCCCTCATATGTATATCTAAGCCGAGACAGAAAAGACATTAAGGTTGATTATATTTTGGCTACGGGAGTCATCCCTAAAACTGTATCTACTTCGTGAACGGATAGAAGATCTTTATGCTTAATTACGAATCCTTCCTTGGACAGGATAGAACATCATATAACAAGCATGCTATACCAAACTAGGGATGCCGATCTAAAATCGTCACCTCGTCTAGGCAACCACCGTGGACGGGTTGGCACACCTCCTAAACGATCGGCTAACTTATGTCCTATTTAACATGGCAATTTTCACAATATATCATATTAAATTATGAGAACGATGTAACAAATTGGCCAGATCTATTACATGTTTATATGAAAAACAGAAAGCACGACGTAGCCGAAGTCGCTCACGGAAAATTACTAGAATCTTGATGGCTAGATCTAACCATATAGACCATGGTAGATCTAGACCGGTGACTCTAGAATTTTCTCATAAAACGCCTTCGTCTGGCTTTGATCTACATGAATATGGGTTTGTTAATTGACTACATCACAAAATCAATACACAAACGACTACTCCATAACAAAATAAAATAGATCTACGAATAAAAACGACATATTTGGAGAGACATTACCCTCGTAGACGGAGGGTCCTCCGATCCTGCAATGCAATCTCTAATCGATGAATCCATCGCCTCCGTGATGAAGAAACATAATAAAAAGGACTATATTGATAAACTAAAAGTATTGTAACATTGTATCTTATGGGTTGTTGGTGGTTGTTGTCTCAATTTCGTAGCTGCTGCTTATATAGAGGCTATAGCCGACCTAGGAAGGATCTAGAAGATATACACGCGTTTTTCTACTGGATGAGCTTCGGGTGACCGAATATCAACCCTCGGTCGACCGAATGAAGTGGCTCGGTCGACCGAGCCTCTTTTTTGCACATGTTAAATGCGTTTCTTGTCTAACTTGCTCCCCACCCAGTATTCTTTCGTCTTTGATCGATTTACGTAACTTATCCCTTGATTAATGCTCCGATTTTCTTCCTTATTATCTTGAGATTCACTGATTGAATGACATTTATCCTCCCGATTTATCATGATCTACAAAATCAGCATTTATCGCACAATAAATTGGTCTTGAATAATAAAAACAGCTATATTCCAAAAATCATATTAATAATCACTTAACATTAAATAATAAATATAAACAAGTGATTCATTATGAAATATATATAATTAAATCCGATTTAACGTTAGAATTGATGACATAAATAGGTATATTTTAACCGTCATCATGTATCAACGTCTATTTTTTGTAACGAATATAATTTCTGACCGTTCTGCTGTGTCAGTATTTCATCCAATAAAATCGCTTCCTTTATAACGTTCAACTGTACTATCAGTTTGTTGGATGACTGACATATAAAATTGAGTTTCCTTATCAGTTTTATACTAAGAATGTTACTTGTCAGTTTCCTGACTGACTTGGAGCATTAACTGAGATTTTACTCTTCTTCAAATATCAAGATTACTCGATTTTCATCCGATTATAATCGATTTAATCGTAGTACACCATGACTCATTATCATCTAAGAATTCATTGTCCTTATGATTCTTAGGTCCTCATACAAGATCCATAAAGTCGATTCAGTCACCACAATCTTGCCTGAAGTCTAACTTTACAGTCTCGACGTAGTCTTCATAACTGAGTTTGAACCCTCAGTTCTTCGATCTTCAATAACTGATTCTGTGACCCTCAGTTCTTCAATCTTCTAAATAAGCCAACTGAGTCTGTGTCCCTCAGCGAACTTATCTTCTTCAGTTTTCGTGTTGGTGTGCTCTGTTTTTCAGTTTGTTTATCTTGATGATTTCCAGTTTTCTAAACGACTTCCATTTTTCAGTTTTATGACACACTAACTATTACAGTGCTTGTCTGATGTAACCTATACAAATATCAGACTCCAGTAAAACCTAAACATTCAGTTCTAGACATCTTTTAGCTTTTCACTATAACAGCTAGCTTCAGCACTTCATCAATGAGGTTAAGGAAGTACTTTGAATAATTATGATGAATTATCATCAAAACATAACTTTTATTTCCAACATCAAGGATCAACATCCACCGGTTGTTGCTTGGAGATACACATCGGAAAATCGTGGCATCTCAACTATTCGGATCTCGGCTTCTCAATCTTGGAGTTCATCCTTTTTGATTGGTAAGTAGATCTCACCTTCTTGTAGGTAGATCTTAAATTATGTAGTTTAATTTTATATGATCGTGATCCTCTTGTTTATTCTGCTGCGTAATCGGGCGGATATAGATCCATCCGGCGATATTACATCCAACAGTAACAACTCTCGAGAAGGATATGCAACACATTGCTCAAGAACTATGACACTCCCACTAACCCATTTGCACATTAGGCATATCTTTACTTTATATCAAATCTAACTCTTTTGACTCTCAAAGTAAAGAACTGATACAGAGAAACTTGTTTGAGTCCATAAATGGATCTCGTAAGCTTACACTTCACCTTATCGTCTATGAACACCAAGCCATTGGCCCAACGTTTTCAACACTATCATAAAGCCATGATATATAGCTACAACAAGCACTATCTGAATAGATTTAAGCATAGCTGGCAGCAAGAAGGTAGTTACAAATTTTTGACCTAGTAGCCTTTAGCCATCAACTTAGCTTAACTAGTAATCGTAATACCTTCCATGTCAGTCTTTCAAAAACACCCGCTTTACCCTTTAGAGACATTCCCTTCAGGTAAGTCAGACTAGGTTCATAACCCGGTTTTTCACACATAGAATCTACTTCAGATATTGGGGCTCCAAGCCATATCTCTTAATCTTTCCTTTCAAGTATTCCTACATAATTCATGAGATCTTCATTCTTCAAGATGAACATACCAGTAGCCCTTTCAGGCGTGTGGTCATCTGTAGGCTCATAAAGTACTTGTGTGCACTGAGCAGTGTCTTACACCTCATCGCTATGTGGTGCCTGCTCATGTTCCAATGGTTGAATATCTTTTTGTGGTTCTCAAACTTTTTGAGATCTCAATTTACTCCTACTGTTTCTTTTTGAAAAAACACTTTGTCTAGAAGGCGGCATGCTTGGAGACAAATAGTTTTGCTCCGTGGGTAAGTGAATAATATCTAGCATACTCGCAAAGATATCCCACAAATTTGCATATGTCATACTAGGCTCCAAGCCTTTTACACATTTCCTGCTTCCGAGAAGCACGTCAACTCTAAAACATTTGTTATGATGGATTCAATGCCATTGTCTTCCATATCTGATATGGAATTCATTCAAAATTTAATCCTTGGAACTCGGTTAAGTATATAATTCAAATAAGGGCACTATCCCGAAATGGGTAAGGGATAAGTCGCATGGCTTACGTCGCACCTTCATCGTATAAAGTGTTGTTTCCACTTTAAGAACACAATCAAACTGCGTGTCCCAAAATGGTATCCTTCAAGGGAGAATCTCCATTTCAGACAGCTTCCTAAACACCCTTCAGGTATTAATTACTTCAATCCAATTGAAGATTAATTCCTAAGTAGTTCATCAATCTCATAATCGTACTAGCTCAAACTTTTCGGGCTTTCAAAATTGTTGTACTTCAGTAAGTACATTGAACTATTTCTAATATAGTCAAAGAGATTAATAAAAAATGATTTCATTCATCGCATCAATTGTCATAAGCCAACAAACATTAGTATGTTTAGGCTTTAGACAATTTTTTCTAGAATTTATAACTTTTTCTTAAAAGGGTATTTTTGTCATCTTCAGGTAAGATGCGTATTACCCACATGATTCATAATCACATGGATCAAACATCATCATAATGACATTTGATAACACATTTCTCTTCCAAAGAGTCTCCATCTAAAACAACCAAATATCAAGGATAACAATCATTCAAACAATTGGTTGAGATTTCATCACCTATATCGAGTATATAGTGATTGTAATCTAGTATGTCAGATTCAAAGACTATCCAAATTTATCGGAAAAAAACTTATTCCTTACAATTGAATTTGTATACTAAATCCTAACAAACAACTGAACTCATATTCTTCATAAGAACCGGAATGCAACGACATTTCTTTAGTTTCTTTATCAGTTTACTATACTCAGAATATTATACAATAAATATTTCAACATTTGCTTCACTTTCCATATCTTTGAATATTCTGTATTTAATCTTTTTAATTTAATCATACTCCAAAGATATCATATATCTTAAAGTCGACTTGAGCTTGGAGAGATTTACCTCAACTTACTTGTTTATAATAGAGACTTCGATAAGTTCTCTTATTTAAGCACATGCCCTAACTTTCCTTTTAATCCTTTAAGAACTTGCAAATATTCTCAGTTTGGTCTTCATGAGACTTAAAAAAAATCACAAGAGCTATGTCTTCAAGTTACTTTTATAAAGAAAATCGAAATTTTATTAGATAGTTTATTTAACCTTTTGAATCATATTAAAAATAGGAACTATTTGAGTAACTTTTAAGCAATGATTAAAGAATAAGTCGATAATTAAATCTTACAATTTTGAAAACAACCTTTCCAAAATTCATTGTGGTCATTCGTATTCGTCAATCTAATGTTCGAATTGATCGTCATCGTATGACAAAATCACCTATTGGATGTCGTCATATCCAATATATGTTTAATTCGTTGGAACTCATTTCAAGTGATTTAATCATATCATGAGCCTCCGTTTTGACTTATAATTAAAGTCTTAGAGCACTCCATCAAATATGTAGTTTCCTTGTCTTTAACTACTATAACGTAGTCGCTCTTGTCATTGCTTACTTTAAAAGAATTAAAATTACGTAACCACTTTGAGAATGTTTCTCATAAGGTAATAGTCATCTAATTTTGGTTTAACAATCGAGAATAAAAACATAGAAATATAAGTTTGCTTAAATACTACAATAAAATTAAAATAATGATAAAAGACTGTTGTTGTTTATACATGCAAAATAAAAAATGATCTTTTGTTTTATGATTTTGCTCCTACTAGTCAACCACTTCCAATTGACTTTCAAGAATTTTCCAAAATTCTTTAGTGGCCAAGATCTCATATAGTTATCCCGATTCCCGATGTGGGCCGATCAACCGAGATAATTCGACAAGTAGGTAACACCTTACCAATCGCATCTCTATGTGACTCTTGGTGGTCGACTAGTCAACTCTTTGACACTTCACATCACTTTGTGATAGCCAACCCATTTTCTCTAAAATTAGACGGTCCTGATGTGGGCCAATCATCACAAAATTTTAGTTAAGTCATAACCCAATATTCGCAAGATCTCATACGATCATATCTCAATAATAATCATATACCCCAGGTAGGTCGATTCCCGACGTGGGCCGATCAGTTGGATCCGAACAAGGGCTCTTCACCGTCAATATAATATTGGGAGACAAAATTCAAACTTAATTTTTGTTGTGGGTGTATTTCTAAATTAATTCACTTAATTAATTTTATTACGGGCTCATCAAATATATCTATATCTATAGACATACATCCTACAAATTCATCTTGATCGTGCCTAGTTATGCATCTATCGTATCGCATAAAATAAATAGATGCACAAAATAAAGAAATGCGTAAAATAACCGGTATGATCATTGACTTCTCCTAAGTGCGGTTTCGAATACAAACTGACGAAACCGCAGGTCACAATCTAAGGGTAGCTGCAACCGCCAATAGGATCTGTATGTCTTCTTTCTTTGGCCTCCATCTTCCGCTCCATCCTTGTTACATAAATTTATCTAATAAAAAATAAATACACCCGCTGCACACGGGGGAAAGCTAACGGGAATGGGATAAATGCAGAAAAAAAAATTAGGTCACGTTGTTTTGGGACAAATTTTAAAACCAACAGAAAATAAATCATTCACATCTATTCTATTAGTCGAGTACATGATCAATCGGGGTCCATATAATAAAATTATATCTAACACAATATCTAATTCATACAATAACTTCTTATGAAAAAGATAAAAACTAAAACTATCAACTTGCGTCTTTATTAATAGATTAACGTGTAATCAATTAAATATTTTTATCTCATCAATTAATTAATTAACATTTAATCAATTAAATGATTTTAAACGAAATAAAATTAACCATTAATTTTAAAATCGATTTCTATTTTAATTTTTATTCACTAAAATAAAATCGAAATAAACTAGCTCTCTTTTGTTTTCTTTCCTTTTGGTTCCTAACCAAAAAGATGTCTTTGGTTTTCAAAACCAAAAAGCATTGACCTGGCCCCTTTCCAAAATCAAATACTTTGAAATGGGCCTAGGCATAGGGCTTTTTTCAAAATCAAATATTTTGAAAAAGGGCTTATGTCTATTCCAAACAAAATTTTGAAAGACCTAGGTTAATCATATATAGGTCCATAGTTGTGGATCATAAATCAACCCTTTTACTCAACAAATTGAGTAGTGGTATTTTTAATGGCATGTGTCATCCCAATGCTCCAAACTATTTGAGTCATTAGTTAGCCACATGACATCAGCTGAACAAAAAAGAAATTACAAATCAATACTATAAACTATATTGAATCACAAATACACAAGACAAAAAGAAGGGACCCACCAAGCTGCCACCAGCTGACGCCAATAGCCATGAGGCTGCCGAAGCCGCCGGCCACCGGACGGTGGTGGTGCCGCCGCTAGTCGGCCGAGCACCACTTGAATTGGTTTTTTTTTCTTTTCATGTATCTTGTTGTTTGCGAATCAATATCATGCATCTTTTATTATGTGATTAAAACGATTAAAATTACTATGCAAATTACTAATGCTTATTGCTTAAGCTCGAAGACCGGTCCGATACCACTGTTAGGAAATCTACGCGGGAATGCAACGGAATTTAAAATTTTATTTCCGTTTTACCAAGATCGACTTTGTTTAAGCAACAAGCATAAAATAATTAGACGTATAATATACATTGGATGATCTAGAGTGGATCGTCTCTTTAGCTACGGTTGTAGTTTCTGCACGAATCCGCCTAAGTGTTTGGCCTCTACCGTTGATCCACACGATCTGCCGGAATCCACCATTGGATTGCTACTAGAGAAACTCGGTTGCTAGACCGACATTTTCTCTCTTTAACTCTCTCTAAGAAGCTCTCTTTATTTTCACAATAATTATTAGACTCTTGGAATTGTGATACAAAAGAGCTTGACACCCACAACATATATATATTAGATGGTGCGCCCATTATGTTATGTTCCCAATAGGAGAAGCTTATTGCGTGGAGTAAGGAGAAAGAAAACTTTTTACTAGTAAAATAAGGAAAATAGATATTCTAGATTTATATCATTTAATTCAATATCTTATATTAAATAAATCCAAGATATTGTCAAGATCTAATATTGATTATCTTAATCATATTACCATGAATCAATTTGCACATGTGTGCAAATCTATACACATTAATATCTAATATTAATATATTATAATACTATTAATTAATTAATTGCACAATCCTAGTGTATCTTAATACATTCAAATTTTCGCGTGCCCCATACGCCACAATTTGGCATCTGGAATAGTCTTAATTAATTAATATAATACTATGATTAATCAATTTGCAAAATCCTTGTGTATCATATACACACCATATGTTTCGACACATACATAATAGAAATATGTATATTTAATTAAAGAACAAAATTAATATCTTGTATAACATATAATCATAATAAATAAATACCACCATATTAATTTATCAATATAACACTTTATAGTTGAGATAAAACTTTCCTTATTTGGTTATCACTATAACCGCATTTTAATCCGGCTAGATGTTCTCATGTGTGTAAATGTTGGCCATAGGCACAATGTGCATTTTACTAAAATACACTTCATACCTAACGATCACGAAATAACGTCTAGCAACACATCGTGACCCCCAATCATCGGAAGAGTCAAATGCAATGACTATTACCTTTCATGTGAAACGGTTACCGTATAAATAGAAACATATCGCTGTTACAATATCCATACAGTCGTATCTCGAGTGTCAATACATTAATGACCGTATCTTATAATTTTGATAACCTACTCTTTCAAAGTAACTCATTTACTCCCACTTTGCAAAGATTCACGAGAGCTAGACATTCCTTATAAGAAACATGAATCCTACGCATGCTTCAGTATCATACCCAATCACTACCACATGATCGGCCCATGGCTAAGAGAAACCTCAATAGTGTCAAAGCATGACAATCCACACCGCGATGCCATGAACACTCCGGTCTTTGGATAATTACACAACCGCCACATAGTGCGACACTTAATAAAGTAAGTGGGTCAGTCTAACATACGCATTCTCTCATACATGTCCACATACAGTCCAAGTGTCACTACACTTCGATAGACGAGATCTATCCCTATCTTCAATAAGATAGAAGACATCTAATACGTGTTAGTCTAATCGTACTATTAATATCATGTTTAATAGCACATACGACTAGAAACATTTAAGTATCAAACCTTTTAAAGTGAGTGAAAATATCATCAACCATAATCACTATTATGATTTCTCTTTTACAGTTTGATTAAGTTTCTAGAATTACAAACAAACGAAATAAAATGAAGAATTATTATTGATCAAGTAAAAGTTAAAAGTTGATTACAATGCAGCTGATCATAGGTATTTATAGCTTCATACACCTCATGGATCAGTCGAAAGTAAGTTACACACGGTTATAACAAACTATAACAAAATAACCACTTTCTAGTTTACATCATACTGAAAGTGATCACCAGGCTGCTGAGGCTTCCATACTGTCAGCATGCTTCTATACTCTCAGCAGGCTGCTGGTGTCTTTATATCATCAACAGCTTGTGCATCAGCATTCCTTTCAGCCTATATATTGTAACATCCCCTCAATCTGAGAATGGTACATGATCAGCTTGCACTCAGCATTCCTTTCAGCTACTTGAATTCTGGAAGATATTTGAAACTCCCCATTATTCTAGTAGATAAGAGAAAATAGGTGCATCCAAGCCCTTGGTGAGGATGTCAGCTATTTGTTCTTTTGTATTGACTGGTAGAAGTTTGATGAGCCCTGATTTGACTTTGTCTCTCACAACATGGTAGTCAATTTCAATATGTTTGGTTCTTTCATGAAAGATAGGATTGTGAGCAATGTGCATTGCACTGGAATTGTCACAAAAAACACAGCAGGCAACTGAACTAGAATTTGTAAATCTTGTAGTAGATAGATAAGCCACTAGATTTCACAAACTGCATTCACCATGGCCCTGTACTCAACCTCTGATGAGCTTCTAGCAATTGTTATTTATTTCGTTGCTTTCCAGAAGATTGGACCATCTCCTAGAAACATCATATAACCTGATACTGATCTTCTTGTTTCAGGACAACCAGCTCAATCACTATCTGTAAAATCCTAAATTACAAGATCATTGTCTGCTGGGAAGAAGATTCATTGGCCAGGATTGGTCTTCAAGTACCTTAGCAGTCTATAAGATGCCCTCATGTGATTTTCAATTGGAGTGTCAAGAATTGACTTAGTTGTTGTACTGCAAAGGCAATATCTGGTCTGGTAAAAGTGAGGTAAATCAACTTACCCACTAGGGATCTGTATGCAGTGTTATCTTTTAAAAAGGTTGAATCACCATGTTGTAAAGTCTGCTTGACTCCGTAGGTGTCTTAGCAGGTTTGTCTCCTAAAAATTCATATTCTTCTAGGAGGTTAAATGTGTATTTTCTTTGTGAAATGGATATGCCTTTTGGACATCTAGCAGCCTCAATGCCTATGAAATATCTCAATTTTCCAAGATCTTTGATGGTGAACTGCTGGTGTAAAGCATCATTAACTTGCTAAATTAACTCTTCTCTGGGGCTAGCAACTATAATGTCATTTACATATACCAATAAGGCAATGAATGACTGTCCTGACCCTTTTGTGAATAGACTGTGGTCATGTTTGGATTGAATGAATCCTTGAGCCTCCAATGATTCAGTCAACTTGTAATTCCATTGTCTGCTGGCTTGTTTGAGACCATATAATGATTTGATGAGTGTTGGGGAGATTTTGCATCATTAAAACAAAAGAAAATTTATAAACCTATACTACCATGCAAAACTACCTCCTAACCGGCCGAATACCGGGTAGTTTCTAGTAAAGTTGGATAAGTACGGGTATCGATCCTCAGGGAAAAGGGATGTTGAATCTAATCTAATTAATTTTTCTTTATTAACTAAACCTAAACCTAAACTAGAACGGAAAAATAACTGGACGGAGGATTGTTAATCCAAAGCCGTGAAATATAGTTCGGACAAAATAAATAAAACTACATCTACGAAAAACAATAAAACTAACTAATAACTGAACAAACATAAACAAACCATGATCAACCTATTCCCAACAACCATCACCCCACCGAAATCAGTCAGATAGACAAACATTCATTCATTAGTTATCTTGGATTATTATCTTTTCTAAAGAAGCGTTTCCTCTTCCGATTTATCACGCCATTAATTAGTTTACCTTCCGGTCTTAACTAATATCGATACAAATCAAAGATATAGATTGAATCCTAACCTAACAACATTATCCCTCAACTTCCGTTTGTTGGAATAATTATTGTCAATCTCCCTCACGATAATCTAATGAATCTATTAACTTCCGTTATCTAAATTCGATTAACATAAAGCTTACAAAACATGAAAGAGAACAAGAACAACGTAATGAAATAAACACATGAACAATCTCCTCTTTCCGGTAACGGTGATATCCCTCAATTCCAATCTAAGATAATCTTGCAATGAATTAATCAAATTGTGATCCTCTCGTAAACCTAGATATTTAACCTACGAACTTCCGTTATGTATAGATTAAAAATCTAATCTTTCCTATGGCGATCTAAACTACACCGACTTCCGTCATACGGTAGCATCAAATCATACAATCATCTTTCGATATAAAATTGCATGATACAAATAAACATAGAAAACGAAACAATTATAATTAAAACTTACAAAATCATCCATGAACCGAAATTAAAGTGCTTGCGAGAAGCAGTCTCCATGGTTGCTCCATGGATGAAAGCTCCAAGCCTTCATCATAATTCGAACAAGAAAAGAAAACGAAGCGAAAAATAAAACCTAATCTAACCCCGATCACCCGAGCACAAGGCTCGGGTGACCGGCTTGAAACCTCGAGAAAATAAGGTGTTCTTGCGGGTCTTTGTGTGTAAAATTCGATATGGTATGATATTAGGGTTGAAAAGCTGCTGCTATTTATAGAAAATCAGAGGCGGTTGCTACAGTAATGGTGCCGGAGGCCCGTCCATAAGGTCGGACGCCCGTCCACTCTTCTTGAAATCTTCGAATCGGGCCGAGCTGGGATTGGACGCACGTCTAGCCAGCGTCCACTACAGCGTCCAAACTTCCTGAATCAAAAATATCATCCTGGGCGCCGTCCACTATCTTGAGCGCCCGTCCACCGGGCGGCCGTTCAATAATCTGACGCCTTGATTCGAGACGCGAAAACTTGATTTTCTCATATCTATCTCTTTCCAATCAAATCCAATCACCATTATCTCTTCCTCTTTAATTAAATCCGACTTGATCATCTTTGAATCACCTCCTGAGCTCGAATTTGTGCATCTATAACACATAAAAATATCGCAAAAATGTAATAATGTCCAATTAAATATAAATTCATCAATAAAGCGCATGAATTGACTAATTTTGTGATTAACTTATTAAAACACCACACGCTCAATATTTCGTCTAAACACTTATTTTCTTATACAAATAATACAAATACGGGGGAAATTATCATAAAATATAGCCTTATAAAACATATAAAAACACCCTTAACAACTAGAGGATGGTTTAAATGTATCTATGAGTCGTTTGCTCAATTTCTATTATATTTCTATGAAAAGTGCTTATTTCTATGAAAAGTGCTTAATTTTAAAATTTTTGTTTTGTCCCGAGTGAGCATTGCATGTCTTTGTTCGATGTTTATAATCATTGATGCTGTATTCTGCATATTTAGTAAATTTAGTTGTTTCACCCGACACTATTTTTCACGTGCCATAGTAGATGATGAGCTATGTTTTTAAGCCATACCCATTTGATTAGAGATTTTTGATGATTATCGCATGATTCTTGCTTCTATACGAATTTTGATAATTTTAATAGTTTGTATTTAGAGTTAAAGTATGACATACTGTGAATATCTGAAGGTTTGAATGTGATAAATGACACGTAACTATTGTGCTTTTGAAATGAAGTTAATAAGTGAAGTTGTTTTAAATTATAAATGTGTGTGTCGAAAGCTGGTCGATGATTTGAGTGAGGTAGGTCATACCACGAATGTCCTATTCCACTATGATGACCAAAAGCTCACGACAGTTAGAAAAAGCTGCCTTATGATTGGAGTAGATATGGGATTAGCGGGAAATGTCCTATTCTGCTATGAGGGCAATAGCTCATTCTGATGTGTGTTTAAAAGTGAAATAATTAAATCAACTTAAGAGAATAGTGATATGAATTAAACGAAAGACTTAGTTATCGTTGATTTTATCCCCAGTATAAACTGAAAGATATGTTGTAGGGATTATCCTCTAAGTATGTCGGAAATATTTTAAATGCTCCCTATTATTTTTTCGGGGTATGTATGTTTTGTGAGGTGCATGTTATAATTGTTTTTATATGTCTAATTTAAATGGGATGTTGGCTAGTTTTGCTTGAATTAATTTCAAGTGTGGATTTAGTGGAAATTTATTATGGCTATGCACACACTCACTTGGGTGAACCTCTAAACTACTTGAATATGTTTTATATTTGCATAAGTGTTTATTTGTCTCGAGTGATGATTATGTTTTATCTCCCCGGCAACGGCGCCACTTTTTGTTGGGGAGATTTTGCATCATAAAAACAAAAGAAAATTTATAAACCCTAACCTATATGCAAAACTAACTCCCAACCGGCCGAATACCGGGTTGTTGATAGTAGAGCGAGATAAGTAAGGGGTCGATCCACAGGGAATTGGGATGTTGAATCTAATTTTATTAATCCTCTCAATTGTTACTCAAGAAAACAAATAAACGAAAGATTAATCATAAAAACTCAAAGAACAACTAAAATAAATCTAAGCTAGAACAAATAATAAAAACCTAAACTAAGGATACATCGGATCAAACTTCATACAAACCAAGTGATCTCAATCCTAGTTCATCTCATGATTTTAATTCAAATTGTGGTTTCACCTTTACACGAGACACAAACCCCTAATCTCTTAGTGAATCTGTTTTCTCAAGCTATGAATCCCTAATCTCTTAGTGAATTCAATTATCGATCTCTCATCTTTCGAATGTTGAGACCAATTTCCATACAAAACGAAGGTGTAGATTCAGGTTAACTCTCGTATTTTAGAATCTAACAACCTAGATAATTAATCGATTAATTTGCCACCATTAATGATTAAAAATCCTATCTTTCTATGGTGATCTAGTTTACGCAACTTTCGTATGTTGTAACTATCAATCGCAATCCAATCTCTCGATAAAGTTCACATATAGCATCATAATCAAAGAAAGATACAGAATCAATTAAAGATCATAAAAAACGAATAAGGACTGAATAAATTAAATAAATAAACTCACGTAGTTTGGTACATGATTGAATCCATGAACCGAAAACGGAAGAAAAACGACATCCTAATCTAACCCGGATCACCCGAGCACAAGGCTCGGGTGACCAGCCTTGAACTCCTCAAGAAGGGCTGCTGCTACTGTGTTTTTGCCGCAGGAATATTGTGTGTCATTAGGGTTTGGGGCTGCTGCTATTTATAATAAAACTAAGTCGGCTGCTACAGTAAACTAAGTCGGTTTTGCTGAATACGGCCTTGGACGCCCGTTTGGGAAAGGGGACGCCCGTCCAGGCTCCTTCTGGACGCTAGTTTGGAGGCAGTCTGAAGACTCTGTATCAATTTTGGCTCCCTGGACGCTGGTCCACTGCATGGACTCAAACTTCTAAAATTCATATCTTGAGTTGTAGACCTCCAAAAATTATGATCCGAATGTCATAAAAAAGCTCTCGGAAAACTCTACAACTTTCATTAAGGACTATTCTTCAGAAAACGCCTTTTCGATTAGCCCGTCGTATTACGAGTATATTTCGGGATTTTCCACTCGAATTCATCTCTTTAAAATCATCCTTTCCATCAACAATGTGTATCTACAATGTAGGAAAAACATACCAAAGCGTAACACAATCCTAAAATAATATAAAATCATGATTTAAACACATAAATCGCTACGTTTTGCAATTTAACCTATTAGAAACTTCATTTACTCAATTAATCGATTATAAGCTCGATTTCTATGATAAACATAAGATTATGGGGGAAATTGATATAAAATATGTCTATAAAAATCATACAGTTTGACCCTTAACAACACCCCCACACTTAGCTTTTGCTCGTCCCGAGCAAGACAAAACATAATCATCACTCGAGACAAATAAACACTTATGCAAATATAAAACATATTCAAGTAGTTTAGAGGTTCACCCAAGTGAGTGTGTGCAAGTTGTTGAGACAACTCAACATTGATTACGGCCCGTGGACAGTTATTTCCTTCTTCGTGAATTATAACATCCAGGGCTCCTATCTCCGTGAGCTCTTCATCAGGGTCGGATTCACCTCCATAAATTGCTTCAATGAATGAAATCTCCTGGCTCGAAGCTTCCGTAGAACTTTGTCCTTGCTCGAGAGTAACAGAAGTGTCCTCTATCCTCAGAGTGATTTGGCCATTTTGGAAGTCAATGGTGGAGGCAAAATTATTTAAGAAAGGCCGCCCCAGAATCAGGGGCATATCCTTGTCAGACTGGTAATCCAGTATGACCCAGTCAGTTGGAAAAACTAAATATTTAACATGGATAAGAACGTTGTTAACACAACCAGCTGCTAAGCGGCTAGATCGGTCCACCAACTGAAGAGAGACGGGGCGCTCCTTTAGCCTTTTGTCCAGCCCGAGACTCTTGCAGACGTTCAATGGCATCACATTAACAGAGGCCCCTGAATCGCATAAGACATTGTGGAACGTGTGGCCTTCAATCGTACAGGAGATTGAAGGTCGTCCGGGGTCACCTCGCTTGATTGCAACGCTCTGTGAAACCTTTGAACACTCTTCTCTTAGCACTTCCTCTACCATTTCCTTTAGCTTCTTTTTAATTCCACAGGCATCCTTATTATACTTACATCACTTAGGCATCTCAGTTAATACCTCAGCAAGTGGCATAGTCACCATAGTATCTCTAAGCATCTTCCTCACTCCGTCATACTGTTTGTCAGAGTTTAGGATATTCTCTCTTTTCTTTACCGGATAAGGAAGGGTCTTTGAATGATTAATCATAGGTTGACTTTTAATGGCTTCATCCTCCTTATCCTTCCATCTAACGAACTTCTCAGTTTTCTTTTTAGTCAGGGGTTCAGATACCTGACTTCTCTTCTCAACATCCTCATCACTATCCCCCGAAGAATCATCACCACTCCGCTCTTCCTCACTGTTGCTTTCTTTGGCATTTAACTTCTGATTGCCCCCTCCTGAACTTATGGCGTCAGGAGGGGCTAGTCGTTTCCCGACATCTTTTCGGGTCCAGTTGTCTTACCGCTTCTGAGAGTGAATGCATTCAACTCCTCCTCTCCATACTCCCATTGAGGTGTGATGGCAGTGCAAGCGTTGATATCTGCCTTAGGGTTTTTATCTGTATAACTCGGCAGTCTTCCTTGAGGTCTGCTTGCTTGTTGATCAGCCATCTGACCAATCTGTCTCTCCATCGTCTTTTGACCGGTGGCTAGTGTTTTCACCATGTCAACTACCTCATCGAATTTCTTCTGAGAGACGTAGGTGGGCTGTTGATTTTGCGTTTGAGCCCAGTTACCTTGGGGACTTGGGTTATTGGATGCACCAGGCGGTGTATAATAACTATTCCGCGGATTTCCCAAAAAGTTGCGGTTTTGAGTTTGACTCGATTGACCAGAATTTTGACTGAAGCCTCTGAAAGGTTGGTTCTGGTTCTCCATGGCTTGTACTTCCTCATTCATCGTATTCCCGGCCTGTATGCCCGAGTAATTCACATCTGCTGGCCCTTATTGCTGCTTCATTTGCATGTTGGCGTGTTGCTTGTTCATCATTTCCATTTGAGCAACAAGCAGTTTTGTCTCTGAGTCACTTGAAGCAGCCTCCTTTTTGCTTCCGCTAACACGGGTCTTCTTTTGAGTTGCCCACATGTTATTCTTAGCTATCATTTCGCTACCCAGAGTGGCGACATCATCTCCTCCTCCTAAAAACGATCCATGAGTGTGGAATCCAAGTAATCTCTATTGGGTTGCGTAACACCCTGATAGAATAATTCTAGAAGCTCATGTCGAGTATATCCATGGTTAGGGCATTTTCTCATTAATGATTCAACCTCTCCCAAGCCTTTCCCACACTCTCCCTTCTAGTTGCTCGAAAGTGGCTATATCTCTTTTCGTTCCATTATCGCTCGGGTGAAATGAATTTGAGCAAAGGCTCTTTTAACATCAGCCCAGTTATGAAGAGAGTGACGGGGTAAGGACTTAAACCAACGATTTGCTTCACCCTTCAAAGCAAACGGGAAAAGTTTCAATTTAACAACTTCTGAAGGAACGCCAGGGTAGTGACCCGCTTCACATATTTGCACAAAAGTCGACAAGAAATCATGTGGGTCTTCTGCAGCAGTGCCATGGAATGAACTATTTTGGACCATCCCCACAACTCCATTCTTTAAATCAAAATGCAGTCCTCCCATCTCTGGAGGCCGAATTGGTCTATGCCCTTCCAAGAAGTCATGATCAAGATATGGCGCATAAGGGTCTTGCTTCACAACAACGCCGGCAACGGCGCCACTTTTGTTGGAGAGATTTTGCATCATTAAAACAAAAGAAAATTTATAAACCTATACTACCATGCAAAACTACCTCCTAACCGGCCGAATACCGGGTAGTTGCTAGTAAAGTTGGATAAGTATGGGTATCGATCCTTGATGAGCTAAATTTACCCCTCAAAAATACAATTTATAAAGACTCGCAACTGTGGGTAAACCAACTCTCTAACTGGCAGAGTACCAGGTCAGATTGTTAGAATAGCTATAGGAGTACGAGGTCGATCCCAAGAGAAACGTGGTTGTGAGTACCAAAGTGAACGTGTGTCTTAGTCTAGGCGATCAAAGTTTAGGTGGAGTGTTTTATACTAACGCAAAAAGTAAAGTTTAACTAACGATTGTAGTTCTAGTGATTAAAAGGTATAGCCGAATTATGATCCAACGAGCTACTTTTACCCCTAAGGGAAGACTTGACAGGGAGTGTGTTTTGACCAACCTACCTTTCCATAGTAATTTAACGACATCCACGGGTGCCAACTCCTAATTCTGGTGTTAAGGTCTGAACAACTCTCGCTCAACACCCTATGTGAAGTTAATTAATTTTCCCTTTAGAAAACTGATTAACCTAACATGATTACGCTCTTAGAGTCGCTCGAACAACGATGACAAACCTCTGTATTGGAAACGGTCCTAACAACTAGGCCGAATCTACGCAACGATCCCAAAAACCCATTTTCCCACATCTCACCGCAAAATACATCTATAGGTTCGATGTGTGTGACAGTGAACTAAATGATCAATTTAATTCAAAGACGTTTAGAATAAGTTTTAGGACGTGGATTACTCATTAAAATATCAAATTACGCGCTACACAACTCTCGTTTAATCCCTTTAGGGTGTTCCACTCGTTTTTACATAATTCGACTATACGTAGATTTAGCTACTTATGATTATCTTTGAAATAGAAATTGAAGCATATATATATATATATATATATATATATATATATATATATATATATATATATATATATATATATAGTTTTATAAATAATTAATATTTATGTATATATAAGTACTAGATAATTTACATATATATATATATATATATATATATATATATATATATATATATATACAAAAGTGCGTAAAAGTAAATGCGTAAGTAAATGCGTAAATAAATGCGTAAAAGTAAATGCATAAGTAAATGCGTAAGTAAATATATATATATATATATATGTGCGTAAAAGTAAATAAAAACTCGAAAACAACAAACTATTGATAATTATCCCATTACAACGGTATTTTAGCTAATTCATATAAAAACATATACATATATATATATACGTACACAGATATAGCCCAAAAGAGATGCAGAGAAGATGGAAAAAAAAATGGAAGATGATGAAAAGAGATATATATATATATATATATATATATATATATATATATATATATATATATATATCTCAACAAAACACAAAAATCAAAACAAAGATGATGATGATGAACGATGATGAAGGTGAAGATGGTGAAGATGAAGATGGAGAAGAAGAAGATGGAGAAGAAGAGAAGAGAGCTCTCCTCTCCCAAGCTCTTGTTTGATGGAGTTTTTGGGGTATATATATATATACACACATATCTCGCTGATTGAAGAAGAGATCTGCTGAAGATTTTTCATCATTGTAACTGCCGGAGCGATCCGGTGAAGTCCCGGATCGATCCGGGTACTGTTCACTTGATCCGAATTGTCAACATTCGTCTACACAGTATCGCAGTTCAGTAAAATGGCCATAACTTGATTTGTAGACCTCCGATTGACGTGATTCAAAGTGCGTTGGAAAGCTTATTTTAAGATCTACAACTTTCATGAAGATTTCTTCACCAGAAAATGCCTTTTTGATGGGCCATTTGTTCGTCGAAGATATAATTCGATAGTGGTACCACTAACCACTGAGCCACTTGACCACTTAAGTTAGTGGCACACTCTTATATCCCTAAAATTACCTCTTTTAGGCCTCAAAACATGTCATTACTCGGGATTTTGGTCAACCTATAATTCTGCAATAAACCACCAAAATACCAAACGTAAATCCGACACGACACTCCGGTTACTAAACCGGTACAAAACTTATAAAAACACGATAAAAATACGATATTTTACATAATAACTACTACTAACATATTTGGTTGAATCTAAGGAATTAATGACTTGAAATGATATAAAAATGCTCAAAATGATATCAGAAACGGGCTAAAAATTTATAAAAATAACTATGAATTTTTCCGTCATCACAACCCCCCACTTAGCTTTTGGTCGTCCTCGAGCAAAACATGCGATAAAATAAAATGAATGAGGAAAAATTCATGAAGAGATAAGATGTAAGGGATAACCAGATGATGAAACCATTCAAATCATAACCACACGTTAACCTCAATATAAATGTATAACAGAGTGCGTGTGTGACAAGCCTTTTCAATTTCCACTATCCTCTCTTGAATAATTCAATCAAACGCACAAATATCCATTCAGACAGTCCTAATGACTTTCCTAGGTATAGGCAGTAACATTTCCACACAAAGTCCTTCCGTGTACTTATTAGGATAATCCCTAAAGCATATCATTCAGTTTATACTGGGGATAGTCAGAAGATAACTATGTTTTCAACCATGCTTAATTCATTCCCAGCAATAGGATGTTTCGTGATAACACCCTAGCTGGACTAAATTTCACATGTGTAGCATATGCCTTCATTCCCAGCAATAGGATGTTTTGTGATAACACCCTAGCTGCACTACTATCATCAGGCAGTCGGGAGCTTTTAAACCTCATAGTGATATAGGACGTTTCGTGATAACGCCCTACTGCACTCAAATCATCGGTAGCTACAACCGACATATATATAGTTCATCTTAATTTGGAATTTTTCTTTTCATTCCACTTAACTTATATCCTTTCTATCACATTCAAACCTTCAGATATTCACAGTACACGTTCAAAACTTAGGTACTAAGTTACTGCAATTATCTCTAGAATAACCACTTAGGATACTGAATGGATACAGTATAAAATTTTTGCTTCAATATCAAAGGCTTACGTGAACAATGAATTCATGTTACACAAATAAATTTGGGGTTAAAATGCACTTACGGTTCACTTTGGTTATATACATCCAAATCGATCATTACATCATCAAATCCATGAAATATATACCTTATACAATTTATTTTAATCAACTAAATAATGCTCGAAAAAAAATCAAAAACTAAGGGATTTTCTGATACAAAATAAATACTTAATGCCATTACTAGACCAACCTCGACTCTACCCCTCACTTACGAACTTGCAATGTCCCAAGCGTGTGAATGAGATAGAGAGGAAGACTTAGCTTATAAACCTAGCAGAAAGGTGCTATCGAATCCCGTAACAGCCATGAGAAAGCACGATCCGAATCCCTATATCAAAAATAACCAAAACAAAGCAAACACGGGACATGGTCCTCGTGCCAAGACATCGAGCAGGGATATGGGAATAATAAGGAAATGGCCCTGTCACGTCAGAAAATTAGATAGGCAATATATAGCACATAATAGCTTTGGATGGAAAAATCACCATACGGGTAAAGCACAGAACATCTAAGCATATACGTATCATAGAGAGTATCACATGAGCATATATCATAGTCAAGTCAGCTATTCCTAGATTCAATTTTATTACACACAGTTTTATTAAGGCGGGAATACTCACCACTATACTACAACGACCAGAAATTTGAAACAGACTAGATCATAAAATGAAATGTGTGAAAGAGCGTTGAGTCTTTTATACCCAGATCCTCAAGGGTTCAACAACCTAAGTCCAAGAAATGATGTATTTGAATGTGTTCTTTTTTCTCCATCGGGATTTTCGGATAACCACCTAATCGTTCCCTGTTTAATGACATTCAAACCTTCATCTCGAGACTTGGTTGTGCTTTGTGTTCGCCTTTCATTATGATCATACTTTCCACAGATTCTATATTTCATCAAGACTAGTCTTATGCAAATTATTATTATTATTTAACGGGCTGCCTCCCGGTAGCGCTTTTGTTTAACGTCGTTTGCTCGACAGGGTGACTTTAAACAGACTCAATCAACCAAAATCAGAATTTAAGAAGATCAATAGCTTAAGAAAAATTAACAATGCGAGAACCAAAGAACTTGAATTGTCTAGAAACGTACCTCGTTTGGCCCTCGATGCTACCTCCTCCCAGCCGTAGAATCTTCTTTTATCAGTCTGTCGAACCATCTTCTTTGCTATTCCATAAAGTTCATCCATTAGGGAGTATACGAACTGGACCACATAAAATTCATCCTCACAGAGTGGATGAATGTAGTAATCTGGGACCAACATATCAACTATTACCAATTCTCCCGGTGGCTCTACCAAAGATGGCCGATCAATCTCATCAGGTTTCTTTATACACTCTCCAATTGGGAGTGACAAAGATTTGGGCGATCCCATATGCTCCTCAAACTCTGTCTCATCAAAGAGTGCACTCAAATCTATCACACACCCTTCCACATCATTGTTTTATGGTTTATCGGAAGGCTGTGTAATAGACAGAAGTTGCACCTCTTCCAACTCTAAATCTTGCACTTCATCTTCGTACCAAAACGAGCTGTTTTAATCACCAAATACTTCTTGCTCAGTCCTAACAATGGTTGGTTCCACCACACACTCCACCATGGGTTCATCAATTTGTATCTCAAGGGGTGAAGGTGTAGTAGGTAGAACGTGAAACCATCCATAATTGAACATCGCAATTGGAGGTGGCTCAGAAATCTCATCTTGGCAAACTGAATCATCAATCTTATTCTCGACCTGAACTTCTTCAGTGATAACATCATCATCCTGACCCACCTCTATTGCACATGCCTCTACTTCTTTCTTATACCTCATAATTTCAATCAATTCCCCTAACCTCTCTTGAAGATTTCTTATGGCGGAGTCAGTACTTACTTTGAACTCCTACATGTCTAACAGTCGCTCTTGCAAGATCTGGTCCAATCGCTCTAGTTGCTCTATTTGACTGTCGGTGAAGTCTTCTTGTGGCATGGGGGAAAACTGATCGTATTGACTTTGATTCATTGGAGGTGAGTAGTAGGCCTCTTGCCATTCCAGACACTGATCAGGTGGCTGAATCTGGTTGAAGCTATCAACGTGCTGAGTATGAACACCGTAATCCTGATAAGCACTAGGGTTTGGACAACCCTCATAATATTGTGGCTCATAACTCTAATAACCATAATTCTGATCCTGGTATGCATTAGGGCACTGATAATCCCATGAACCTTGGTTATTCTGCTGTTGATATTGAAGTTGAGGCACGAACTGTTGTTGAAAACATTGTGTAGATGCCTGAGGTTGGTAGGAGTATTGTTGTTCAGGTGAGTGGTATTGATTGAAAAATTCATTCATTTAAGCTCAAACTGCAAGATCTCAGGAAACAACAAGAAAACAATAAAATTTTTCTTTTCTTTTTTTTTTCGTTTTTTTTTTTTTTTTTTTTTAAAACCTAGGCCTAAGCCTTCGGTTCACTTACAAGATATCACAACAAGCACACATTTCCCCGGCAACGGCACCAATTTTTGATGAGCTAAATTTACCCCTCAAAAATACAATTTATAAAGACTCATGGCTTCAGGGTAAACCAACTCTCTAACCGCGAGTACCGTGTCGATTGTTAGAATAGCTACAGGAGTACGAGGTCGATCCCAAGAGAAACGTGGTTGTGAGTACCAAAGTGAACGTGTGTCTTAGTCTAGGCGATCAAAGTTTAGGTGGAGTGTTTTATACTAATGCAAAAAGTAAAGTTTAACTAACGATTGTAGTTCTAGTGATTAAAAGGTATAGCCGAATTATGATCCAACGAGCTACTTTTACCCCTAAGGGAAGACTTGACAGGGAGTGTGTTTTAACCAACCTACCTTTCCATAGTAATTTAACGACATCCACGGGTGCCAACTCCTAATTCTGGTGTTAAGGTCTGAACAACTCTCGCTCAACACCCTATGTGAAGTTAATTGATTTTCCCTTTAGAAAACTGATTAACCTAACATGATTACGCTCTTAGAGTCGCTCGAACAACGATGACAAACCTCTGTATTGGAAACGGTCCTAACAACTAGGCCGAATCTACGCAACGATCCCAAAAATCCCTTTTCCCACATCTCACCGCAAAATACATCTATAGGTTCGATGTGTGCGACAGTGAACAAAATGATCAATTTAATTCAAAGACGTTTAGAATAAGTTTTAGGACGTGGATTACTCATTAAAATATCAAATTACGCGCTACACAACTCTCGTTTAATCCCCTTTAGGGTGTTCCACTCGTTTTTACATAATTCGACTATACGTAGATTTAGCTACTTATGATTATGCTGAAATAGAAATTGAAGTATATATATATATATATATATATATATATATATATATATATATATATATATATATATATATATATATATATATATATATATATATAGTATATTTTATCGTAATTAATATATATGTATATATAAGTTCTAGATAATTTACATATATATATATATACAAAAGTGCGTAAAAGTAAATGCATAAATAAATGCGTAAAAGTAAATGCATAAGTAAATGCATAAGTAAATATATATATATATATATATATATATATATATATATATATATATATATATATATATATATATATATATATAAGTAAGAGTAAATAAAAACTCAAAACAACAAACTATTGATAATTATCCCATTACAACGGTATTTTAGCTAATTTATATAAAAACATATACATATATATATACGTATTACGACATATACATATATATATATATATATATATATATATATATATATATATATATATATATATATATATATCTCAACAAAACAAAAAAATCAAAACAAAGATGATGATGATGAACGATGATGAAGGTGAAGATGGTGAAGATGAAGATGGAGAAGAAGAAGATGGAGAAGAAGAGAAGAGAGCTCTCCTCTCCCCAAGCTCTTGTTTGATGGAGTTTTTGGGGTATTTATATATATATATATATACACATATCTCGCTGATTGAAGAAGAGATCTGCTGAAGATTTTTCATCATTGTAACTGCCGGATCGATCCGGGTACTGTTCACTTGATCCGAATTGTCAACATTCGTCTACACAGTATCGCAGTTCAGTAAAATGGCCATAACTTGATTTGTAGACCTCCGATTGACGTGATTCAAAGTGCGTTGGAAAGCTTATTTTAAGATCTACAACTTTCATGAAGAATTCTTCCCCAGAAAATGCCTTTTTGATGGGTCATTTGTTCGTCGAAGATATAATTCGATAGTGGTACCACTAACCACTGAGCCACTTGACCACTTAAGTTAGTGGCACACTCTTATATCCCTAAAAATACATCTTTTAGGCCTCAAAACATGTCATTACTCGGGATTTTGGTCAACCTATAATTCTGCAATAAACCACCAAAATACCAAACGTAAATCCGACACGACACTTCGGTTACTAAACCGGTACAAAACTTATAAAAACACGATAAAAATACGATATTTTACATAATAACTACTACTAACATATTTGGATGAATCTAAGGAATTAATGACTTGAAATGATATAAAAATGCTCAAAATGATATCAGAAACGGGGTAAAAATTTATAAAAATAACTATGAATTTTTCCGTCATCAATCCTCAGGGAAAAGGGATGTTGAATCTAATCTAATTAATTTTTCTTTATTAACTAAACCTAAACCTAAACTAGAACGGAAAAATAACTGGACGGAGGATTGTTAATCCAAAGCCAGGAAATATAGTTGCGGACAAAATAAATAAAACTACATCTACGAAAACAGTAAAAGTAACTAATAACTGAACAAACATAAACAAACCATGGTCAACCTATTCCCAACAACCATCACCCCACCGAAATCAGTCAGATAGACAAACATTCATTCATTAGTTATCTTGGATTATTATCTTTTCCTATGAAGCGTTTCCTCTTCCGATTTATCACGCCATTAATTAGTTTACCTTCCGGTCTTAACTAATATCGATACAAATCAAAGATATAGATTGAATCCTAACCTAACAACATTATCCCTCAACTTCCGTTTGTTGGAATAATTATTGTCAATCTCCCTCACGATAATCTAATGAATCTATTAACTTCCGTTATCTAAATTCGATTAACATAAACCAAACAAAACATGAAAGAGAACAAGAACAACGTAATGAAATAAACACATGAACAATCTCATCTTTCCGGTAACGGTGATATCCCTCAATTCCAATCTAAGATAATCTTGCAATGAATTAATCAAATTGTGATCCTCTCGTAAACCTAGATATTTAACCTACGAACTTCCGTTATGTATAGATTAAAAATCTAATCTTTCCTATGGCGATCTAAACTACACCGACTTCCGTCATACGGTAGCATCAAATCATACAATCATCTTTCGATATAAAATTGCACGATAAAAATAAACATAGAAAACGAAACAATTATAATTAAAACTTACAAAATCATCCATGAATCGAAATTAAAGTGTTTGAAAAATTGTGTCTCCATGGTTGCTCCATGGATGAAAGCTCAAGCCTTCATCATAATTCGAACAAGAAAAGAAAACGAAGCGAAAAATAAAACCTAATCTAACCCCGATCACCCGAGCACAAGGCTCGGGTGACCGCCTTGAAACCTCGTAAAAAATAGGTGTTTTTGCGGCTTGCGTGTGTGTAAAATTCGATATGGTATGATATTAGGGTTGAAAAGTCTGCCGCTATTTATAGAAAATCGAGGCGGTTGCTACGATAACGGTGCCGGACGCCGTCCATAAGGTCGGACGCCCGTCCCACTCTTCTTGAAATCTTCGATCGGGCCGAGCCGGGATTGGGCGACGCGTCTAGCCAAAGATCCACTACTGCGTCCAAACTTCCTGAATCAAAAATATCATCCTGGACGCCGTCCCACTATCTTGAGACGCCGTCCACCGGGCGGCCATTCAATAATCTGGGCGCTTGATTCGAGACGCGAAACTTGATTTTCTCATATCTATCTCTTTCCAATCAAATCCAATCACCATTATCTCTTCCTCTTTAATTAAATCCGACTTGATCATCTTTGAATCACCTCCTGAGCTCGAATTTGTGCATCTATAACACATAAAAATATCGCAAAAATGTAATAATGTCCAATTAAATATAAATTCATCAATAAAGCGCATGAATTGACTAATTTTGTGATTAACTTATTAAAACACCACATGCTCAATATTTCGTCTAAACACTTATTTTCTTATACAAATAATACAAATACGGGGGAAATTATCATAAAATATAGCCTTATAAAACATATAAAAACACCCTTAACAATGAGTTAGCAGACTTGGTTTGGTTTAGTTGCTACATAACCTGGTGGTAATAACATGTATACTTTTTCATGTAGATCTCTATATAGAAAGGTAGTATTGACATCCATCTGAAGTAGATGCCAATTATTGATTGTTGTTGCTGCAAATAATGCTATGAAAGTAGTGATCTTGACAACAAGGGGGAAGGTTTCTTGATAATCAATCCCATATGTCCGAGTGTAGCCTTTTGATACTAATCTAGCTTTGTATCTCTATACTAATCCGTCTGGATTGTGTTTGATTCTGTACACCCATTTGCACCCTATAGGTTTCTTGCCTAGGTGCATAGTAACTATTTCCCATGTGTGAGTCTTCTGTAAGTCTTCAATTTCTTTTTTCATTGCCTCCTTCTATTCATCATGCTTGATAGCTTGATTGTAGGTCTTAGGCTTTTTAACAGCATGAATAGCATTATTGAATCTGACATTGTCTGTTGAGAGGTTGTCCAGACTAATTATTGCACTTAACAGATGTGGAGTCTGCTGAACATTATGGGCACCCCCTTGATAAAAGGTGGTGATTTTCTTGTTATTGTGGACCTTCTTAGTTGTGTGGGTTCAGGTGCCTGATTTACTGGTTCATGCCTTTCATTGGATATATCAGCTTCTGTTGATCCCATTGCTAGATGGTCCGCTGACTCATACAGTAGGTCATCAAAACTGAGCATTACTGGCAAATGAACAGGCATGTCAGCAAGACATCTAGGCTTTCCCAACACCTGCTGAAAAAGAGGAAAATAAGTTTCATTGAATAGAGTATTTCTGGCAACAAAAATATCTTTTTTGGTAATATCTAAGAGAATAGCACCCTTGGATGTGGTTGATTTCCCAATATACACACAAGTCCTACATCCTGAGTCAAATTTGGTCCTATATTGCTGAAGTGTACATGAAAAAACTAAGCAACCAAAAACTTTAAACATAGAATAGTCTGGTTTGGTGCCATAAAGAACTTCATGTCAACTTTACAGAATGTAAAAGACAAAAACCCCAATATTCAATTGGTAGATTACTCTGGAACCTCAAACCTCTTGCAACATTCAGTAGATGCTGATGTTTTCTTTCAACAATACCATTTTGCTCAGGTGTACTTACACATGATGTCTGATGTATGATACCTTGCTGATCATAAAAGTCAGTAAGTTGAAATTCCGCACCATTTTTAGATCTAATTACTTTAATAATTTTATGAAACTGAGTAGAAACAAATTTAACAAAAGATTTAACAAGGTCAGTGTCTTCAGATTTATGGATCATATGAAAAACCCAAGTAAATCTAGAAAAATCATCTACAACAGCAAGAAAATATTGTTGTCCATTTGTAGTATGTTGTCTCAAAGGACCCCAAATATCCATATGAACAAGGTCAAATGTAGCACTTATAGCAGTGGTACTTAAAGGAAAATGATTTTTCTTCAGTTTAGCAATGTGACAGACATAACAAAGATCATCATTACAAAATTTGACATCAGCAGACTGTGAGCTGATGACTTGCAGTCTTTTGTCTGGCAAGTGCCCAAGTCTGTAGTGCCATAAAAGTGCATCATCTATCTATCAGATAGAGTGTGATTTCCACATCATTGGCAAGAAAAAGCTTTATTGGTTGGTCCATGACATAAAGTCCTCTCTGTAACTCAGTTGAACAAATCATTTTCTTGTTCTTGTCCTGCAAAACACACTTGTTAGCAGAAAAGATAGCTGCACCTTTTGTATGATTAATAAAAGAAGTTAAAGATAAAATGTTATACTTAAAACCAGGAATGCAAAACACATCATGTAGGACTAGTTGAGTGCTGATCCTCACTTGTCCAATATGTGTGACAGAGACATTATTTCCATTAGGTAATCCTATTTTTATACCCGATGGATGTTTGGGATTGCTTAACAGATCTAATGATCCTACAATGTGATCTGTGGCATCAGAGTCCAAGATCCATTGTATTGATCTTACTAAACTTAGGTCACATGTTCCGGTATCAGGTGAGTAATGTGTAACAACATCAGCAGGTTGGCCAACTGCAAATCCTGCATGTCTAGGAGGATCATTCAGCAGAGGCATCAACATGTCAAGTTGCTGTGTAGTAAGATTAGGAAACCCAGGTCCAGCAGGCCTGCTTTGTGCATGATCTTCTTCTGCTGATTGTTCCTATTCTACCATATTTGCCTTTTTTGTTTTAAAGTCAGGAGGAAAACCATGCTTCTTGTAACAAGTCTCCTCAGTATGACCATTGAATCCATAAAAACTACATTGCATCTTTCTAGGATTTTTGGGTCTGGGATTTGCAGCAGAGTTAGGTCTACTGACAATCTGATTTTTCCACTGTCCATTCTGTCGTGACAAGAGAACCATGTCATTTTGATTCTTGGCATTGTTAGCCATATACAACTTCTGTTTTTCAAACTAGATTGCCATAGCAAAGGCATCATGAATTTCAGGAAAGGGCACCATCAATATTGCCTCTGAGACCATTGGCTCAAATTCATCCCTTAATCCTTTAAGGAATTTTATGACTTGTTCAGCCTCCATACGATCCATCAGATTGCTGATTGCACTACAATGACATTGAGGATCACAAGAACAGGCTGTTTCAGGCCTGATGGTCTTGATTTCTTCCAAAAGAATCATTAATTTTGTGAAATATTGATTGACATAATTTGTGCCTTGTTTCAGTAAATTCATTTCTTCAAGAAGATTTGAAAGTCTTAATGCATCAACATTTGAAAACCTTGCTGCAAGATTCTTCCAAATTGCATGTGCATTCTTGAAATACATCAAACTTAGTGCAAGTTTTCAACAGAATTTAAGATCCATGATCTCACCATTGTATCACGTTGTCTCCATGCATGGAAGTCTACTGAATCTTCTTCTGGTTCTTTCACTGTGCCGTGTATGAAGCCAATTTTATTCTTGGTGATCAACACCATCTCCATGGACATTTTCCATGGATTATAGTTGTTGCCATTCATCAATGGCTGAACAAGAACCAGAGAAGGATTCTCATTTGGATTAACATACAATGGATTGGAGGGACTTATTTCTTGTTTCTAAGTTGGCATGGCTATCAAGAATCCCGGAATGGATCACAAATCAACAATGATAGTGAAAAAATGATTAAGAATTGATGAAAAATAGATAAATAGATGACAGCTTACTCTCAAGAAACTGAAAACTTAGAAAAGATCAAGAAAACTCCCAAGATTCTTGAAATATTGAAGGAAAAACGCAGGAAAGCATTTAGAAATTCTCAAATTTCTGCTCCGATACCATGATGAAGTTTGTAGAATTACAAACAAACAAAATAAAATGCAGAATTGTTATCAATCACGTAAAAGTTACAAGATGATTACAATGCAGCTGATAATGGGTATTTATAGCTTCATAGACCTTATGGATCAGTCAGAAGTAAGTTACAAACGGTTATAACAAACTATAACAAAATATCCGTTTTCTAGTTTACATCATACTAAAAGTGATCAGCATGCTGTTGAGGCTTCCATACTGTCAGTATATTTCTATACTATCTGCAGTAGGGGTGTACACGGATACGAATAATCCAAAAACCGAACCGGGGTAATTCAGTTCGGTTCGGTTCTGTTTTCAAAATGGAAAAACCAAAATTTTTGGTTTGGTTATGGTTAGGGCTGTAAATTATCCGAACCGAACTGAAAACCAAACCAATAACCGAACCGAATCTAAACCGAAAACTAAACCGAATCTAAACCGAAAACCAAACCGTTTATATCCGAACCGAACTGAAACCAAATAGAAAAATCAAACCGTTTATAACCATATAGTGAATCAAACTGTTGTAATTGTATAATTTGGATGAAATTTGGTTATTTCGGTTTGGTTTTTCGGTTAATCAACTGGTTATTTCGGTTCGGTTCGGTTCGGTTATCCCTACTTATTTACTTTTGATTTTTTTGGTTTTTCGGTTAACTGAACCGAACTGAACCGGTTATTTCGGTTCGGTTTTCTTTTTCAAACGGTTCAATTTAGGTTCGGGTTTTCAATTACCAAAAATTTTGGTTCGGTTTCGGTTACGGCTATTAACCGATCCGAACCGAACCATGTACACCCTTAATCAGTAGGCTGCTGGTGTCTTCATATCATCAGCAGCTTGTGCACTCAGCATCCTTTCAGCCTATATACTGTAACACAGTTTCACACTAGGGACGTTATCTTATATACAATCACAAATTGGTTCATAAATATACGTAATATATAATAATAGAAAAGCCATTTATCATATGTATAAACTTAAAGACATAGTAGAAATGATCCGACCCGGTCGGCTACTGTCCAACCAGATTGGGTTTAGGATACTATTTCAACAGTTTTAATACCTGAAGTTCTTCTAATTGTTCGTCGATAGACTCTTAGTTTTCAAAGTGAGGGGGACATTAGGCCTTTTTACGTAGATAATGGCTAGCCTGAATCAGTCCATTAAGAAATGAATATCTTTGGCATATCAACTTATGCGAGATATTAACAAATGGATATCATTGGTAATTTGTTAATGGAACTGATTAGTGTAAGTCAGTCTACAAAAGCAACAAAGAGATCCCAATCTGTTTAAGCAAAGAGATCTCACGGCTTATATTATCGGGTCCACAAAACAAATAATTGGCAAAACACATCTAAGTATAATTTTAACTAACATGCACACTTACATTGCAATGAAACACAAGTATACTTTTAACTAACTACATTAATTATACTTTACATTTTAACTCACTTACATGGCAAAAATTCATAGTTGGAATGTTATTTACAATGTGAAGAAATACACTAATTCATATTTGGGAGTACACTAATTCATTGCTGGACAAATGTTTACAATGTCAAGAAACACACAAATTCAAAGTTCAGATGCGCACATTCATTATGCCATTGTAATAAAATTTACCATATCACGCCATCAAGTTTGACATTACATTGAGACAGTAACGTCAGTATCACTGACGTTATATGCAACGTTAGCCATGTCAAAGTTTTGAAGCAATGTTAACGTCACCCACACTGACGACGAACTAGGTAAACCTAGTAGGATTTTATGATCTAAACGTCATCCTATCTGACGTTATATTTATACCAAAACTTCAATATAATCGACGTTTCAAGCACCAATCATCTTCCCCACACCCCCGATCGGAAAACGGCCGGATTATCGAAAAAGAGCCACAAAAACCTCCGATTTCAACCCCATTTCCGTCCGATTTCATCCAAAAACGAATACAATTACAATGAAACAAACATTCAATTAAAACCTTAGATTTGTTGGAGCATTACATTCGAAAAAAAAAAACCTTAAAACAACTCCATTAAAACCTTCAAACTTTCAAAAAAAGAATACCTTCGATTTCTCCCAAATTACAACCGAAATCTGAACAAAACAAGATACTTACATGATTTGGTTAATTGTGATGTTGTTCTTAGCTTCACTTGCGGTTTCCGGCAAGATTTGTATTCTTCGGCGAAATGTCCGACAACAACTCCGGTGAAATTCTTAGGTTGTGGATGCAAGTGTGTTTGAAATGAAAAAAAGAAGTATTGATGATGTAGTGAAGTTAAAAGGAGTTTTAAAAAGTGAAGGGGTAAAAGTTAGAAATGTGGGACTAAAGTGTATAGTTTTTAAAAGTTGTTCAAAGGATTATTTTTAGGTGGTGCCTTAAGTGATTATGTGGTGTGAAAAAGTAAATGAAAAATAATAAATTAAAGGGTGTCGATGGTATTTTCGTGGTGCCGATAGAAACCGCCTTTATGTATCATCTTGAGGAGGTGTTGGGATATGTTTCATAATTTTACTTAAAAAATACATTTGAATAAACTAGAACCAATGATCACCCAAAAGATCTTTGTATAATTAAATGAAGAAATACTGTTGTGATGAATGAAATGGCTCAGTATCACTTAAAGTGTCTTCTAAGGTTGGTCTAAGATAGGATTTCCCAGCTTCTTTTAATTTATTTATGAACAGTTGTTGCATAATCCCCTCTTGCGCTTTATGCAGATTACCAGCAACCTATGTTTTATTTATATTGAATTCCTGATAACCACCCAACACCATAAGGAAAAGATCTTTAGCCTTCATTAAAAATACTAGGCCTAACACTTACCGGCATTCATTTGACGCCCCGTTCCCGGATACTGAGCCCTTATCCGGAAGAGAAACGTTCGGCGCGCATAGCATTAAATAAATATAATATGATATGCAAGCCTATATGTCGTCGTATCAAATAAAAGCAAACTGAAGCTAAAAAGACTCGGGTAAAAACTTAAATTCTACTAAGAAAGGAGATTAACCATACTAAAGATGGATAGTTAAATTACAACGACGAAAAACCCAAAGACTTACACAATACGAGCTCTTAAAAGTACAAACATAACTTACAAAAGTCTAGGAGTAAAAAAAAAAGCAAGTCTAATACAACCTTTACGAAAAAGAAAATAAACTAAAAGCAACTTCAAGGCAGCAACGTCATCAAGCCGTCAACTACTCTTGGTCAACATGTTCGTCTTCTCACCCCGCAATGCATACAAAAGAAAATGCAAAGGTGGTAAGTACAAAGTACTTAGTAAAAGTGAGAAGCTAACGGATAACTAAGTTCTATAACAAAAGGTTCTTTTTATTATTATTATTATGTTATCATTATGAGAGATCGACTCAATCTAGGGTTCACTCCACGTCATCACTCAAGGGCACTATGCATGATGTGTATCCATCACGAGATATACTTGTTAACTACAGTGAATAGCACCGATAGTCCCGGGATCTCCCCGGTGTGCATATACGTTCGATGAAATTCCTTCACTACCCTTCAGCCTTTTGAGCCAGTAGGTTGTTCACTTTTTATGAACGTATCACATCGCCGATATGACTTGGCGCCTAACCAAGAATAGGTGACGTTTTAACTTTTACTACCACGTATGTAACTTTATTGTGTATTAACTAGCCACCTAAGTATTTTCAAGTAAGCTCCCTCACATACACTACTCTCTTTCCTAGACCACTAGACATGTACAAGGCCTAACAATTACACAGACATTGATAAACTCTAGTTCATCCAAGCACAAGCCTTTTCATGCTCTTCCGACGGATCCGAACTTCAACTCCCTTTAAGAGTACATTCGGTGCCGAAACTAAACAAATCGGAAGCTCAATCGAAGCTTGTTAAGGTTTAATTTAATGTTATAAGACCAAAGGATAACAATTAGAACGTATTACAAAACCCTAAAACACAATTTTCTACACTTAATCGATTCCTAACCCAAACCAAACACGTTTATCAAAAAATTACTCCAAGAAAAAGCAATAGAACTCATCTCAAATATACCAAAAATATCACATCTCATTAATTACAACTTAGCATGAATTCTATCGGCAAACAACACCAAAACTCACCAGAACTCAACTTATCATTATAATATTATAATTACTCATTAGGAAGAGCCTCCTATCTTAATAGCCAGCAAAACCAATCCAAAACCTTCAAGAAAAAGTTGAACTTCTAAGCCTTAAACTTGTAACCTAATTAAACAACAAGTAAACCTAAAAATAATATATTTCTTGAAAATCCTGAATTGAAAAAGTGTGTAAAATTGAATATTACCTGAACTAAATGCTGTGAACATATTTCTAGAATGATCTACGCTCCAAGAAAATCATTTTGACTACTCATGGCTGAAAAACAGAGATACGGATTAAAAGATACGAATTTTTGAAGAACCGAACTCGACGATTACGAAAACTAGGGCTAAACTGAAAACTTATGGAATAAGGATATTTTATTTTCCAAAGTTGCGTCTCGTCGCGGTGATCACTTTTCTCTCCTGCGGCATCTTGAACTGATGAACGGATTGGCCGCACGGTTGAATATTTCGTTCTTCCTTTTTCCAGGCAATCTCGTGCGTTGTTCTTCTTGTTGGCGCCGTTCCACCCTTTTTTTTCTTCAGAATATGCGTGCCAAATTATGAGGGATTTATTGTGACTATTTTCCTTAAATAGACAATAATTAAATCCATTAATTAAATGACTAAATCCTTTTATTCCTTATAATTACTTTCCAAGACATTAATTAAATCCTTTGTAATTAAATGAAAATAGGCTAAATAATAATTAGGTCATAGTAAAATTACCCAATTACCACTTTACCCTTTATGAAAAGCCGGGATGTTACATTCCTCCCCCCCCCCCCCCCTTAAGAGGATTTTCGTCCTCGAAACTCAAATGTAACTGGGAGGTATTTGAACTCGACTTCACAGAGCATCTAGTTGTACGTCTTCTTCGTTGACTTTCTTTATCCACCACTCCAAAGTGCACTTGTATCTTCTGCATACATGAAGATCTCTTCAATTACTACGAGGTCCACGCTTGCTTCCACATCAACATTGGTTAAGCATTAGTTCATCACTGGCATAAGAGGGACGTCTTTAGATACTCTTCAGCTTCAGCTTCAGATTCTAGCCGTATTCACCTTTCGTCTTCCCAACGCTTCTTCTTGTCTTGTGCCAACTTGAGGTTGCGATGCTCCAAAACAATATTCTCGTTGGCTTGCTGTATCAACTATGGTCTTGAAATTTGTCATCTTTGTTTCACTTCAACCCTAAAAACTGAAGTTCTTCACTTTTCTCCTTGTAGAGTTTCAATTGTTGACATATGGATGTTGTCGTGGTAAATATTGTTGTATGCAGCTCTTCTACCTCTATCTTTATGAAATATCATCAGTGATATTGTTCCAACTCTTTGTGCATCTTGGTTGCTCCGGATGAACACAAGTGCTATCGTGTGGCTTCATTCATCACTTTGACACAAACTTGTTGTAGAACCACAATGATCCCAGCTAAAGGACTTCTGAGTCTCGTTGGGCTGGAGAACATGCATTTGTCATACTTTCTCTTGACGATCTGATCCAATCCTTATGCCAATAAGGGTTAGCTTGGAAAAACAAACAGAGTTTGAAGGTGACAGGTTGAGCACCAGGAAGACTAAACCATTTATAAATCAAAAAAGGGCAGAATCTCAACATGCCGGAGCTTTAGAGACAAAACGAGTACACCAAAAGGTCTCAGAATGAAATAACAGGGAACTTGTCAAGGAAAAATTAAAGTCTGCATTATTCAGACAGAGTTTATTTCAAAATTGAAAACGAGATAGGGTTTTCCTCATGACAATGTAAGGGAAAAATCAAAATTTTTAAAAAGTATGTGACAAATGAGCTTTTAAGTGAAGGGGAAAAGACACTTAGGAATTGTTGGATAAAGTTTGCCTTCAAAGAATTAACTCAAACTTTCAAAAAAAATGTGTGAAGATCATTGATGATCCAATTCAAAGTTTCAAGGTTGCACTACTTGAGAGGAATAGTACACTGCAGCAGAAATAAGGGCTCAAGGTTATTCCTCATGGGGAAAAAAAAGGTTAACACAAAATAGACTTTCTACTAGTATGACAAAATTGTAATAGAAATGCCAAAATAGAAGATGGAATATCAAAAGGTGTATCAGGTGGTTCATGGCTCTAAATGTCCTGAAAGATAATTAAACCTGAAGGGTACAAGGTACATTAATCTGAATTGGAAATCAGTAGTTTAGGAATTCAAAATTTGATTGGCTAAATTGGTTGGAAGGCACCTTGGCAAGGACTACCTTTTTCTTGAAACCAATTTAGCATAATTGCTAGAAGGTTAAAGATAGGTAACTGAAGATGGATGTCAAGGTATGATTAAAGATCCAACTGTTAAGAAGATGAGATGCATACCTTGAAAGAACAAGTAGCATTAGATGGAAAGATTACAAAATCAACACTACCCTTAGGAGGGAAGCTGAAAATAAACACAAGTAAAAAGAATGTTCCGACATTAAAAGGTTCAGTCAAATTTGTACTTGAAAAGAAGAATGAGGGTGCAACATTGTATATTTAGGGGGAACTTGTTCCTTGATTTGACAAATAAGAAAGCATGGATTTGTTCGAAAGAAATGCTTATGGAGATATATTTCTTAGGTACTTCTTAACAACAAGTGAAGAGGATTTGTTGAGCTTAAAGATCTTAAGTGAGGGAGATTACATAAGAAATAAATTACCAGAAAAGGTGTAATTACAAAAGGGCATGAAAAGGGTTTGAACATCAAACATGGCATGCTGGAGGGTAGCATCTTGGTTCTGTTTATAACTGTAAAAGAAACAACAATGTTAACTTTGCAAACATTCTACCATGAGACATATCCTAGGGAAAGATCGCTTCGGAAATCTTCTAATACATAACACCCGTAACTTGCTACACTCTTAGCCCAAACCTCAGTCATAGAGGTGATGATCCTTTTTAGGTGGATGTGTACGATATTTACTCTGGATCTGACATTATCAATTTGTACAGCACAAACAAAAAGGAATTTGAGCATGATCTAAAGAGAAAATATTTCGATACTGGAGTTTTCTAAGTGACATAAAAATATTAGAATTATTTGATGAGAGTGAGTTGGTCAAAAACAATTATTTTTACCGATTACACAAGCTGTCAGAATTTTCTGATTAATAAACACTGATTTGAATTGCAAATTATTATAAAAAAAAAAGGAATTTGAACTTGATCCCAAAAGAAAAGTTGTAGATAAAATTGTTGTCTGCAACATAGCAAAAATTCAGGTCATTTGAAAATGTTCAACGTGTTCAAAACAGAAGAAGAAGTGAAGGTGATGCTGCTGATTTTCTGGACAGAGTGTCCGGCAATAACATGGATTTTATGAACAATCCATAAAGATTTTCAAATCATTGTAAAAATATAGATTGTAGATAAGACAGTAATCTACATTGATGTAAAATTTTCAGAATTTTCGGAGCAGGGGAAAAATAGTTTTATGTTAAAGGAAAACATGGGAACAAAAAGCATTCACGAGTGTTGAATAAAGCCAACCGTGAGGACGATTTATGTGCCAAGGAAATAAAACTTTAACACTGATAATTGAAATGAGTAAGAAGTACTTGGAAAGGATAAAATTTGCATATGGAGTTCGTGTGGAACCCATCTCGAGCAAATCATGGCCAAGAATTTTGGTAAACATTAAGCAAGCGATAGCATTAAAAGAAAGCGGAGGATTTGTTGAGTCGAGTCTTTAAACAAAAAGTTGTCTATACTAAAACATCTTGTAGGGAAAGCATTGAGGGTAATCACTAGGATGCAAAAGTGTGTTGCCCCGAAATAGCTAAACATGATATAGTTGGAAGGATATGCAATTGTCAATTCAAATAGTTTGAAGGATGAGAAACTTATTTTCCTTAAATCAAGCATTTGACACGATGAAAACATCATAAAGAAAATAAGGCACATCAAAGAATGTACACACTTGGAAAACAAAACTTCATAATAAGGGCACTTTTACCGAGTTTCAGAAGTTTCAAATGGAGGATTTAACTAGAGCAGGGTTACAATTAGTATGGATGGGGAAACATTTGAAATCAGGATAACCAAGTAGGAAACTAGATGATTATAAAGAGAACCTTATTAATGAAGACACAAGTTTGGAAAGTCACCACGCAATCGTTTCTTGCCATCGCGGAGCACTATAACGACAACACCTCGTCTCTACCTACCAAACTTCTTATCCTGGGTAACAACTAGCTTAAGAATCAGATAAATCAAAGTATACCCATAACCTATAACCTACCCACCATAACTTACAGGATGGAAGAAAGACATGTATCCTTCCTTGACCAGAGGACTTAAATGGTTTTGAGAAATTCAGGTGCATACATAAGCCACGAAATAATTGATTTGCACAAAACAAACTGAACTAATTTTGAACATGTGGAAAAGAGAAAATCTGTGAGTATATAAGTTTTACATATGATGCTCAAAAATCAAAAAATTTGCGAAGCCATAGGTCGGTCAAAATAATTCTCTTCATCTACAGCTATAAGCTGTCAAAATTTTTAGGACTTCATCAACTGTCGTGTGTTGCAGATTGTACTCCGATCAAAATGAATTTGCACTTGGTTCGAAAACAAAAAACTATATTGCATGATGTTTTCTACAACATATCAAAAATACAAGTCATTTGGAGGTGTTTAGCTTATTCAAAATAGAATGATAAGTAAGAGTACCGCTGCATAATTTTCTGAACAGAGTACCGCTCCTTGTTAAACAATTTGTGAGCAATCCATATTGGAAACTGAATTGATGTAAAGAGAGAAATTGTGGATAAGACAACTTTCTAAGTGGCTGAAAATTTATAGAATTCTTGGAACAAAATTTTTTTTGATATAACATGAAATGTAGAAACGTGAACAAAATCGTTTATTCGCTTTGCATAACACCAAGTTACAAGGAAGTGATTTGAACCAAATGTTGCATTATGAAAGCATTACACAAAAAGCAATAACATTAGAGAAAGTTTCGAAGATTGCAAAAGGAATGAGGGATCCTATTAAGGGTTCTCGAAAGGAACAAAACTTAAGAGGATCACATAAGAGATGTGAGCTTAAAACTCAACCTAACCTTCGCCTAAGGAGACTTTTCACTTGGTCTTAGTGCATGTTAACCACGTTCTAAGGATTCCTAATCCTGCGAGAATTTACCACAAAGATAAAGAGAGATCAGAAAGGTTCAAAAAGGTCTAAAGAAGTCTTATCTTAGAGGGGAGAAGCCTAGGAAAGAAGGACGCTTCTCACTGATACAAACTGTCACGCCCCGCTCCCGGATACCGAGCCCTTATCCAGAAGAGAAACATTTGGCGCGTATAGCATTAAACAAATATAATATTATACACAAGCCTCTATGCCGTCGTATCAAATAAAAGCAAACGGAAGCTAAAAACACTCGGGCAAAAACATAAATGCTACTACGAATGGAAATTAACCATACTAAAGATGGATAGTTAAATTACGACGAGGAAAAACCCAAAGAATTACACAATGCGAGCTCTTAGAAGTACAAACACAACTTACAAAAGTCTAGGATTAAAAGAACAACAAGTCTAGTACAACCTTTACGAAAAAAGAAAATAATCTAAAAGCAACTTCAAGGCAGCAACGTCATCAAGCCGTCAACTACTCTTGGTCAACCTGTTCGTCTTCTCACCCCACAATGCATACAAAAGAAAATGCAAAGGGGTAAGTACAAAGTACTTAGTAAAAGTAAGAAGCTAACGAATAACCAAGTTCTATAACAAAAGGTTCTTTTTATTATCATTATGTTATCTCTATGAGAGATCAACTCAATCTGGGGTTCACTCCATGTCCATCAACATGTCATGACTATATGTTTCTAGCTTAACTTATCTTGGTTACATCATCACTCAAGGGCACTATGCATGATGTGTATCAATCACGAGATAAACTTGCCAACTACGGTGAATAGCCCCGATAGTCCCGGGATCTCCCCAGTATGCATATACGTTCGATGAATTTCCTTCACTACCCTTCAGCCTTTTGATCCAGTAGCGTTGTTCACCTTTGATGAACGTATCACATCGCCGATATGACTTGGTGTCTAACCGAGAATAGGTGACGTTTTATCTTTTACTACCACGTATGTAACTCTATTGCGTATTAACTAGCCACCTATGTGTTTTCAAGTAAGCTCCCTCACCTTTCTTTCTTAGACCACTAGACACGGACACGGCCTAACAATTACCCAGACATTGATGAACTCTAGTTCATCAAAGTACAAGCCCTTTCATGCTCTTCCGACGGATCCGAACTTCAACTCCCTTTAATATTACATTTGGTGCCGAAACTAAACAAATCGGAAGCTCAATCGAAGCTTGTTAAGGTTTACTTAATTTTATAAGACCAAAGGATAACAATTAGAACGTATTACAAAACCCTAAAACACGATTTTCTACACTTAATCGATTCCTAACCCAAACCAAAAATGTTTATCAACAAATTACTCCAAAAAAAAAATAGCAGTAGAACTCATCTCAAATATACCAAAAATATCACATCTCTAATTACAATGTAGCATGAATTCTATTACCAAACAACACCAAAACTCACCTGAACTCAACCTATCATTATAAAACTATAATTACTCATTAGGAAGAACCTCTTACCTTAAGTTCCAGCAAAACCAATCCAAAACCTTCAACAAAAAGATGAACTTCAAAGCTTTCAACTTGTAACCTAATTATAAATAACAAGTAAACCTAAAAATCCTATCTCTCTTGAAAATCCCAAATTGAAAAAGTGTGTAAAACTCAATGTTAACTGAATTAAATTCTGTGAAACTATTTTTAGAATGATCTACGCTCCAAGACGATCGTTTTGACTACTCATGGCTGAAAAACAGAGATACGGATTAAAATATACGAATTTTTGAAGAAACGAACTCGACGATTACGACAAACTAGTGCTAAACTGAAAACTTACGGAATAAGGATATTTTATTTTCCAAAGTTGCGTCTCATCACGGTGATCACTTTTCTCTCCTGTGGAATCTTGAACAGATGAACGGATTGGCCGCACGGTTGAATATTACGTTCTCCCTTTTCCAGGCAATCTCCTGCGTTGTTCTTCTTGTTGGCACCGTTCCACCCTATTTTTTTTCTAGAATATGCATGCCAAATTATGAGGGAATTATTGTGACTATTTTTCTTAAATAGACAATAATTAAACCTATTAATTAAATGACTAAATCCTTTTATTCCTTATAATTACTTTCCAATACATTAATTAAATCCTTTTTAATTAAGTGAAAATAGGCTAAATAATAATTAGGTCATAGTAAAATTATCCAATTACCACTTTACCCTTTCTGAAAGGTTGGATTTAGTTCTTACATCAAATGGATATTGTAAGACCATTTTACACCTCTTCTTCTAGGTTACCATGAAGAAAGACATTATTTACACCCATTTGATGTAAATGCTAGTTTTTGGCAGCAGCTACAACTAATAGAGATCTGGCAGTAGTATTTTTAGCAACAGGGGAGAAGGTGTCCTGATAAGCTATACCATGTGTTTGTGTTTAGCCTTTGGCAACTAATCTAGTTTTGCACCTGTCAACTAATCCATCAGCATGATACTTAACCTTATACACCCAAGTACAGCCTATTGGTGTCTTTCCAGGTGGTAGAGTAACTATTCCCCAAGTCTTTGTGGCTTGAAGAGCATCCAGCTCCGTTTGCATAGCTTTTCACCAACATTGATGCCTAATGTCTTGATTGTATGTCTTAGTTTCAGTGATTGCATCCACAGAATATACAAATTTTCCATAAGATTCGGATAATTTATCATACCGTAGGACTTTGTCTAACATATGTGGTGACTTCTGAGTTGTGCGCACATACTGTTGTAGATATGCTGGAGTATTCTTCACTCTTGTGGACCTCATAGTTGTATGAACAGGCACAGGTTCCACCTGAGGATCAACTATGCCATCATTTGGTGTATCGCATAGGTTGTTGTTCTTCACTAGGAATAAAGGTCTGAGGAAGAAGATCATTAGTAGATGAAAAAGGAACATGTAATGGACAAGAAGAAACATCAGTAGAGACATCAATAGAGGAAAGATCTGAGTGAGTATGTAAAGGAAACTTATGTTCATAAAATTGAACATTTCTAGATATGAAAATGTCTCTAGTGACTGTATCCATCAACATAAAACCTCTTGCTGCCTTTGGTTGTCCCAGGTACACACATTCTATAGCTCTAGGCTCAATTTAGTCCTATGAGTAGCAAGAGTGCGGTCATATGCCAAACAAGCAAATACCTTAATAGAAGCATAATCAGGAACTTTACCATACAACATCTGATAAGGAGAATTATCATGAATTACTTGACTAGGAGTAACATTAATAATATTGAACACATGTAAAACACAATAGCCCCACATACAGGAAAATTCGCACCTAAAGGCACTAGCCATGTTAAGAATGTGTTGGTGTCTTATCTTTATACACCATTTTGTTGGGGTGTACCAACAAATGATGTTTGGTGGATAATTCCATTTTCTTAGTAAAAGTCAGTCAAGATAAACTCTTGTCCATTCTCTGATCTAATGATCTTAATGCGTTTCTTAAACTGCACAATAGCATACTGATGAAATTATTTAACAAGCAAACCAGCTTCTGACTTAGATTTCATTAGGAAGACCCAAGTAAATCAAGTAAATCTAGAGTAATCATCTATAATAGTTAGAAAATAATATTGTCCATGCACAATAGGTATCCTTTGAGTACCCCAAATATCAACATGTCTAAGATCAAATGCATCAGACGAGACAGTAACAATCAAAGGAAAAAGGACTCTCTTTCTATTTAGCAATATGACAAATGTGACAAACATCATTATTAACATATTTCATTACATCAGAATAGGGAATTAAACTCATTCTTTTTTTTGATAGATGGCCAAATCTATAATGCCACATATCAGAATTTAAAATTTGTGAACTACAGGAATTAACAAATAGAGAACTAGGAAAACAAGACAAAGTAGTTGCGGGTTGATCTAGCACATATAAACCCTTATGTTTTTTAGTTGATCCAATCACTTTCTCAGTCTTCTTGTCCTGTATCACACACAAATCTATGTTAAACACTATCAAGCTTTCTGAATCAGTAGTGAGCTTAGTTAGTGAAATCAAATTGAAACTAAATGCTAGAATAAACAAAACCTTGTGCAAAACCATGCCACTAGCAAAAGATATAGTACCAATATGGCTAACTGCTACAACAGTGCCATTTAGTAAGCCTACCATTATGCCCTGCATTGGATAACATGTATGCAACATATTTTTGTCACATGCTATGTGATCTGTTGCCCCTGAATCTACTATTCAGTGATAGGGTTTGATGTTACCTGACATATATGAGGCTGGTGCAAAGTTGGCAGTCAGCATTGTGGCTTGATTAGCCAAATGATCATAACCCTGTGGTTTTTGTGTGTCCAACAACTTCAGTAACTGCTGATATTGAGTCTTAATCAAAATAAAGTACTCATTCTCTTGTGCAGTAATCTATTGAGAAGCAGCACGTACATGAACTGGTGCAGAACCTTGATTCTTGATTAATAAATCTATAATCCACCGTATTGACCCTACCTCTTGGCTTATATCCAGGTGGATATCCATGCTTATCATAGGAGGTGTCAACAGTATGCCCTGTATATCCACAAAATGTGCATTGTGTTGGAAATAGCACCCGAAAGACAATTTACGTAATTGTTTTTTTAATAAATGACAGATTTATTATCATCTTATTATTTGCTTCGTGCTTATATGTAATACACCACTGAAAACCCCAAGTCGTATCATATGTATCCATATAACTTAGTGTGTGTCACACATGTGGATTAAGTTTATGGTGATACACTTCAACTATTAGTCCGTGGTGAACTTAATCAAAGTACGGGGTCTATTGATTAAACCATCATTAATGCGCCCAGAACACTTTAAGGTGTGGCCGTCTTATGCGGACCGTCGATATTGGTTATATAAGTGGCGCATTTATATATGATGTAGTCATATAGGACTGGACCAATTTAATATGCTTTTCTCATATAATTCCGTGATTGAGAAATCTTATTAAATCACAAGATGATCATATATGGATTAATCTTAATCCTGAAGTGATAGCAGAAGCCTGCTTGTTTCAATATAGGGTTGGATGTGTTCGTAAAGGATCGCTAAGAGGCGCGGTCCAAATCACTTTCATGTTGGCACTATTTAGGAATGAGTGAGGAATGTGTGTCTCATAGATATGGAATCCATTCCTTTCTGTGGGAAGTAGAAAGACAATCCCCTTATTTGTTGATCCTATAAACTAATCGATCGGCCGAGTTCATATTGGTTATGAACTAATTGATCACTAGCGGGTTGATGGTAAATAAGGATAAGATGTTCTGAAGAAGGTTTACAAAAATAATCCCGCTTCGTTACGGATAGTCTATGGAGGGTTATTCTATATTTAATGATTATATCAATGCACACTTATTGACTCGACGCTTTGAGAATAAGGTATATCTATAATTGATAGAGTTCAGTTTCGGATTTATGGTGGCGTAATTCCGGAATTAATAAGTTGAGTAGAAATGTTTTGTTTGATGAATATTTTATTCAATTTAATGTAGCTACTGGTTATAGGTCCACGGTCCCCGATTTGGCTCCTAACACGCCAGTGAATTCTCGTATTACGGAATCTTGAGAATATATTAAATAGTTGGTCTATTTAATTAATATGCGGATATTATTTATTCGGTAAATAATATGTAATATAGAGAATACATTTTCCTTTATCCCAATTGGCACACAAAAATGGCGCCACTTTTTTTTTGGTTTTGGGAAAAGAAACTTTCTCATAATTAATTATAATGTGGATAATATAATTATTTATGTGTTAAAAATTATAAATAAGAAATTTGTTTTCTTATTGGATAAATAGGAAATTTGTTTTCCTATTGGATAAATGTTTTATTTTTCTTTTAAGTAAAAGATAAATATATGTGTATAAGATAATCTCTCAAACTACTTGGTTATTAGCCTGAGAGTTTCTCCTAACTCAAAAGGGTTGAAAAATCCAACGCCAATTTTTGGAAAAAAGAGACGCCAGTGTTTTTTTTGAAAAAGAGAGAAATTTTGTTTTCTTGTCTTAGCCATTGGGAGAAGAAAAGACTAGGGTTTTTCTTAAGTGTATTCGAAGAGGTTTTACTACGAGGATCAATGTCCACCAGCCGTCGCTTGGAGATACAATCCGGAAGATCATGGCTTCTATTCTATTGGGTAAATCTTCTTTCTTCTCATAGTTATATTAATTAATCATGTGAGTTAAACTGTGGTAAAATCGCATGCGAATTTAATTCGTAGCTTCCGCTGTGCGTGATTGAGCGTCTCGATCGGTGCTGTGAATCAGATATTGATTTGGGTTTCTGTTTATCTAGCATGTGGTAGCAGAGTCAGGTTAAAGCGATTTTGCGATCTTGATCGCATAATAAATTAATAAGGAGTGGAATTGAATAGAAATTGCATATTTTATAATTTTTTATATGCATATTGAATGTTCTTGGTTGACGAGATGGAATGAGGTTGATACTTGTTTACCGTTAGATCTGTTGTAAACCCATTTTTCGGGTGTAGGAAATTATGTAATTTGATTTTCTGGATCTATGTAATAGTTGTTTTATTTTCGGATTTTTTGCTACATTTATGAAATTCGAAGCTTTCAACAAGATAATTGGCGGCGCAGCGGTGGGAGTCAAGTTTAAGATCTGTGACATCTGGGGTTCCAATCATTATAGATGCGGTTTTAATCAAGTTTTTTTCCAAAAAATTATATTTTTTCAAAAGGAATAAAAAAAAGGCGGCGCAATAGTGGGAATCAAGTTTCAGATCTGTGACATCTAGGGTTCGAATCATCCTAGATGCGGTTTTAATCAAGTTTTTTTTTCAAAAAAAATTGATTTTTCAAAGGGAATAAAAAAAGGGTGCCTTTAAAGGCACCACATTTTTTTACTTGGAGCACCACATCAATGTTAAAAATACTCACCTACCTATGGCACCACATATTTTTTTTTTATAAATGATTAATTTACTAATGGCACCACACCCTGTAAAAACAGACATTTAATATATCCAGGTTGGTTTGGCTATTGACAGTTTTTTTAATTTTAAAATAACGCCTCAAAATGTAAAACTAAAGTTCCCCCACCCACGGTCCCCTTTCAAATTGAAAAAAAAAATCACCCCCATCATCTTCTTCGCACAAATCTCCCTCATAACTCCTGTATATTTCCTCTACCCTTCAATAAAAATTATTGGTACAGTTTTTAGATTGGATTTTTTTGGGTGTGCTTCGGGTTTTGCGGATCAAGAATTCCTTGATCGTTAGAGTAGGATGATATGTGTGGCAGCAGACATAAGAGGAAGTAAGGGCAGGGACAAGGGACAAATGACTGTGCAGGGGGGGGGCGGTGGCGGGGGTGGTGGTGGTGTATGGAGGAGCTGCCTAGCACGGAAATGCAGGAAATAGAAAAGAAATAAAAGGGGGGGTAGTGTAACTTATTGAAAAAGATCATTCAAAATCAAAAGAGAAAGTGTGAAGGGTGAAGAGAGAAGGAAAGATAGGGAAGGTCAGAAGAACTGTGAACGATGGAGAAGAAGAAAAAAAGGAAGGAGAATGGTTTGAATTTGTAAGATTCAGAAATTTAAGGATTATATTGTAGTGATTTTGTTAGGATTGGAAGATTTTATGAGATGTGGTGCTATAGGTAGAATTAGCACTATAACAATTAAGTGTGGTTTTATGAGTATGGGTAAACATCAGTGTGGTGCATCGAGTAAAATAACACATGAAAGTGTGGTGCCTCTTAATTTAGGTGCCCAAGTAAAAAGAGTGTGGTGCCTTTAAAGGCTCCCATAAAAAAATTAAATTCGTAGCAAGGCAGGGTCAAACTTGCGACCTGCAGGTAGAAGATGGAAGCACCGACCAGCTGGGCTTTGAAGAGTTTTACCAAAGATTTTGATCGGCTAATTAATATAGTTTCAGCTTCAGTTTCTCTATTGATTAAAAATTAGTAAACCAATTAGATTGGGTTTAGGACTTTTGTATTTAATAGATTTGATACGGGAGTACCAACGGTCCATCTCAGTGGTTTATTTTTCTCATTTATTTTCTTATGTTATTATTTATGTGATATAACCATGCCATGCATCATATTCATGAATTCCACTCCTAGCATATGCATAAATGTAGAAAATTAATTTTAGCTTTAATTAGACATGTATGAAAATGATAATTAATTTAGATTAATAATAAATTAAATTAATAAAAGGAAACGGAATTTTATCAGGCTATAAAATACACATGATAAACTTGATTTAGAATTAAGGATCCTTCGGGGTTTTGGTTATGTAATGTCTACATAAATTAGAATTTTGGTAATCAAAAATTGAAAAATCATGAAATTGGACACCAACTTGACGGTATTTGGAACCGATAAGTTGGTAGTTGTTTTTCTTGATTTATTCTTTTTTGAATTATTGAAAAATTCTGTAATCCTAAAACTTTAATCATGACTAATTAGGACTATTAAATTCATGGTGAATTTTTGTTGTGTAGTGTCTGCACAAGAGTTTTCTACATTTTCGGAAAATTGGAAAATCATGAATAAGGTGACATTCGTTAGACATTATTTGGAACCGATAAACTAGTGGGAGCTTTAAATTTTGTGATTTATTGTTTTTCAAATTATTGAAAATTTAATAAGTCCTAATGTACTAACATTAGAAAATTCTTGGTGAATTTTATTTGTGTAGTGTCTACACAAAGGAATTTTAATCCATAAAATTGGAAAATCATGAATATAGTGACACTAGTTAGATGGTACTTGGAATCGATAAACTAGTGGGAGGATTAAATTAAATATTCATGATATATTGTTTTTGGATTATTAAAAACTTCTAAAATCCTAATGAGACTACCTAATTTTCAAAATAACGAGTGGGAGCGGGGAAGGTGACAACCAACCCCTCGGCCTCTACTGTTGACACAAGCACCGTGAGAGAATGTTGACGCCTCGTGCCGCTTTGATTTCGTCCCCCTTCGGATGGCCTTCACCGGTATCAAAATTCAAGGCTTGGTTTCCGGAAGGATAGGATTTTGAGTACTCATCGGGTCAATGACCTACCCTTCGGCGGCATACTCGGGGTCTGCTTAAAAATCTGAAACATTAGGACACACTCTAAAGGGTATTTTTTGAAATATCTTGGCTGAAAAATAAAGGTAATCAACAATTGAATCGGGATGTCTGATTCTCAGTTAATTGTTGAGAGAGATTGTCTCAATTTAATCATCACCTCTTTGACCTACCCGTCAAGCGCAATCGAGGTATGAGATTAAATCCTTGGAATGATAGGATAAATTGCATGCATAACATCATGTTTATAATTCCTAAAATCATTATTTATTGTGGTGTATGATTTGATTTATAATTCCTAAAATCCTCGGCATACTCGGCATACTCAAGGCTTGGTTTCCGGAAGGATAGGATTTTGAGTACTCATCGGGTCAATGACCTACCCTTCGGCGGCATACTCGGGGTCTACTTAAAAATCTGAAACAGTAGGTCACACTCTAAAGGGTATTTTTTGAAATATCTTGGCTGAAAAATAAAGGTACTCAACAATTGAATCGGGATGTCTGATTCTCAGTTAATTGATGAGAGAGATTGTCTCAATTTAATCATCACTTCTTTGACCTACCCGTCGGCGGCACTGAGGTATGAGATTAAATCCTTGGAATGATAGGATAAATTGCATGCATAACATCATGTTTATAATTCCTAAAATCATTATTTATTGTGGTGTATGATTTGATTTATATTTCTATCATAATTTTTTATTCAACTGCATATCATCTCATGGAATCTAAACTGCTAAAAATGATTGAAATTGACTGAATATGACTTCGTGTAAGTGGAAAAGTAACGAGAACGTTGAACTCATTAATCGAGAATGCAATTAATTTTCGGTAAAGGATTCACCTCTTGAGCCTTCAAACTTAAGTGACATTGATAAGTGTGTCACTGTTGTCACTCGTGTCGAATGAGAGAAACAATATTATTTCAAAGTTGACGAGAATGATTTGGTATCAATCTCACTAGACATCCCAAAGTTCACAAGTAGTGTCTACTCAAATGAACTTCTAGTTCACGGCCATTTCCTTTATAGAAAGCCAAGAATGGGAAGGTAAATGTCAACAAGTGTAAGTCATCTAAACTAAAAAAGTTAAAGGCTAAACCGAAATATTAATAAAAGAAAATATAGGATAAGGAAAGTGATTTCGGATCACTAACCTATGAATCCTTATAGACTTTCTTAACCGAGTAATTTTACTCAGAAGCTAAAGTTCTTTTGTAAGAACAAGGTAGCTGGGCATTCATGATGAAGAAAAGACAACGGGCGGTTATTTCAGCTAAGATAGTGGGAGTGATATAAGGAAGGAAATTTTGGATTTTAATCCTTGAATATCGCAGAAAATTAATTTCTATTTTCAGATTCATTGGAACAAATGGATTCACTTTAACACTGATAATAAAGTTGCCTAAAAGAAAGTGAACATGACATTTGTAGTACGATTCTGAGACTTGGACTTTCGTCTGATAAAGTCAGAACCACTAAGTAATACTGAAAAGGTATATGTAACACATCATAGGCTATTAAGACAAATGGTTTCCATATTAAGATAAATGATTCTTTTGAATCTATTAATTAGTGCATATATCCTAAATATAAGATCTTTAGACCGGCTAAGGGTAATTCCGATCTCCCTGTATGAGATCCATCTCTCAAAGGACAAATGACTAAGTAACCTTTCAATTGGGAATGGGTAATAGAGCTGAAGAAGTATCACAACTTGTTCATATTGACCTTCGGGGTCTTATGAATGATACAAGCTAGTGGGAGCTTTTGAGTGGTAGAAATTTTATCTGACGACTACTTGAAACGCCAATTAGTTTATCTAAATATTTGGAGGAATCTCTGATATTACCAGTGAAACAAGTATTCGATGCTAAGATATAGGCTATAGCATAGTATTTGGAACTGATGCTCGGCCTACCTCCGAGTGAAACAATTTCACTAAAGGGATAAACCATGTATTGTCTTGTATAGTTATTGATACGCTACAGTACACTGCTTAACTCAATTAAGATATTGATTGCAAAATAACGGTTTAAATTCTTGTGTGACACCGAGAAGTCTAGCAAGAAGATGCCTATGAATTTGTGGATAGGGAGTGAATCACATTTACCCTGTTTCCATAAACAGAGGCATTTAGCACTAGTGCTTGAAGGTAGGACTGGAAATTTTGCATACATGTTCAAATGGTGACTATTCGTGAAATATCTTAATGCAATGAGTAAATGTTGGTTATAAGATTCTTAAGATCGGATAATGATGGTTACACTGTTACATCCTTTCTAAAAGAATGTTTAAATAACAACCTTAGACCTTAAAGTACAGTTACTCAAAGAGTTCCTATCTGATTTAATCAGACCGCATCCAACATTGGTTGTTGGGGGTTACGCTGATAAATACTACTACACCAGATCAAAATATCGATCCACCCATATGAAGTGGGAGTATGGTTTAACCATTGATCCATTGTGATCATGCAGACTTTACAGTCTACTGGGGGTGATTCCTCACCTATGCCTTTTTTTGGAAGGCTGTATAGAATTCTGATAATAAGAGGTCGGTTTAATGCTATAAACCTATAAATGGAGTTTTGGTACTCCAGTTCTATCACAATCTTGTAGAACCACCTGAGTGTCTCAGGCCCAGAGGGAGAAATTGGATCTACGTGACGAAGAGTTGAATGAATGGGAAAGTTTATCTTTTCAATGCAAAGTTAAGAGGTCTAGGGGTAATTCCCTGACAAGTAGAGAGTTAAACATAGGTGATGCCCTGAAACTTTCTCACCATTCAGCCTTTCTTGATCCGCGGTAAAGTAGAAAGATTTCCAGGGCTGATGCCCTGAAACTTTCTTGCTGTACAACGGGGCTTGAATTCATTTGGAACAGAAGAGCTTTTCAACTTAAAGCCAATTATAGATTGACTACCTATTCTTATATCCATTGGTGGGTTAAAGCAAACCTCTAGGTCATTAAAAGTCGCATGTTTTAAATATGTTGACAAGATCATTATATTGATAAGTCTTTCATAGATGAAGTATCAATGTTGATAAAGTAGTGAATATTGGTATTCATAAAGATAACACTGCAACTGTTGTGAACAACATAGGTGTGTTATTCGAAAGTCAAAAACTGACAAGCCAAAACTTCTCTAAATTAGAAATGTGGACTATATTCTTAGAAATCGATTCAATAGAATTCATTAGAACAAGTTGTGGCAGTATCCCATCCATCTTATTGGTTAAGATGATGATGCATTTTTGTATGCAATATTCAATGAGTGGTTTCCTACCCAACCCCTAACGGATAATTCTCTCAATCTTCGGATATAGAGAAAATAGGATAAATTTTCTTTAGGATAGGGAAAATCAGATTATTAAAAGTCAAATTAAAAGCTGAATCTAGGATTCAAGCATTGGATAGAAGTATTGTTCATCCTCAAGTATCTTTAGAGAACGAGGAATTATATGCTTGTATATTCGGGTGCAAACCTGCGTATAGTTGACTACACCGATTTCGATGTTCAATCGGATTAAGGGTGATCGTAAGTCGATCCCGGCTTTAGTGTTTACTCATAGTGATGGAGCTATAGTCTGTAGCAATCCAGCACAACCAATTTGACTTTCTTAGTCGAATACATAGCAGCTTTCGGATCAGCTAAAGAGGTAGTATGGCTTGAGAAGTTCTTTGTTGGATCGGGAAGTGATTCCAGGTCTCAATGAGCCGATACCATTTTACTGTGAAAACAGTTGAGAGCCAGCTCGTGAAAATGTTCTTCGTAGTCACATGAGGTCAAAAGCATATTGAGAGAGAGAGAGTACCACCTGATCAGACAGACCGTGCAGAGAGGCGACATTTCGGTCCTAAAAGATTTTACTTTTACCCCGCTTGCTTGTTTCAAGATAGGGTTTGATGTGCTCGTTAAGGATCGCTAAGAGGCGCGGTCCGAATCACTTTCACGTTGGCACTTTTCTGGAATGAGTGAGGAGTGTGTCTCACAGATATGGAATCCATTCCTTCATTCAGGAAGTATAAAGACAATCCCCTTATTTGTTGATTCTAGAAACTAATCGATCGGCCGAGTTCATATTGGTTATGAACTAATTGATCACTAGTGGGTTGATGGTAAATAAGGATAAGATGTAATGATTACGGATAGTCTATGGAGGGTTAGTCTCTATATAATTATTATATCGATGGACGCTTATTGACTCAACGCTTTGAGAATAAGTTATATCTATAATCGATAGAGTTCAGTTTCGGATTTATGGTGGCGTAATTCCGGAATTAATAAGTTGAGTAGAAATGTTCTGTTTGATGAATATTTTATTCAGTTTATTGTAGCTACTGGTTATATGTCCATGGTCCCCGGGTTGGCTCCTAGCATGCGAGTGAATTCTTGTATTACGAAATCTCGAGAATAAATTAAATAGTTGGTCTATTTAATGAATATGCAGATATTAATCATTCGGTAAATAATATGTAAGATAGAAAAAACATTTTCTATTATCCCAACTGGCACACAAAAATGGCGCCACTTTTTTTTTTTTTTTTTTTGGTAAAATAAATTTTCTCCTAATTAATTATAATGTGGATAATATAATTATTTATATGTTAAATAATTATAAATAAGAAATTTGTTTTCTTCTTAGATAAATAGTAAATTTTTTTTCCTATTGGATAAATGTTTTATTTTTGTTTAAAGGAAAAGATAAATATGTGTATAAGATAAACTATCAAACTATTTAGTTATTAGCCTATATAAAGAGTGTTTCTCCCAACAGAAAAGGGTTGAAAAATCCAATGCCAATTTTTGGAAAAAAGAGATGCCAGTCTTTTTTTTGAAAAAGAGAGAAATTTTGTTTTCTTGTCTTAGCCATTGGGAGAAGGAAAAACTAGGGTTTTTCTTAAGCATATTCGAGGAGGTTTTACAACGAGGATCGACGTCCACCAGTCGTCGTGTGGCGATACAATACGAAAGATCACGGCTTCTCTTCTGTTGGGTAAATCTTCTACCTTCTCATAGTTATATTAATTAATCATGTGAGTGAAATCGTGGTGAAATCTCATGCGAATGTAATTCATAGTTTCCATTATGCATGATCGAGCGTCTCGATCGTTGCTGTGAATCAGATCTAACGATCCAATTATAGATCAGATCCGGATTCAGGTTTCTGTATATCTAGTACATTGCACTTTCTTGGATTGAGTATTGGGGCATGATACTTTGAGAAATTGCAGGTATGACAGAATTTATCAACCATGTTTTGACAGAAGTATTGCATTGCTGCCATACCTGGAAGTCTGGTGAAACCACATCAAGCCTAACAATTGAACCATCAGTAAACACGAGCTTGTTCTTCTTGATCAAAGCCATTTTAACCGAGTGACTCCATGGATGGTAGTTCCTATTGTTCAACAATGGTTGAACAAGAACCAGAGATGATCTTTCATTTGGATGGACGTAAAACGGATGTCCCGGCAAATAAACTGGAGTTCAGCAGCCATTGATGAATATCACCAACTAAACTTCAAAACAGAGGAAAAATAAACTGTAGATAGGTAGGATATTATTGTGGACACCACGGTTCTACGAAGAAATAACTGCAAATAGCAGAAATCAGAAACGAAAAACAGATATTGTAGCTGAACAATGCTCTAATACCATGAAGAATTATTATTAATGAAGGATTGAAACAAACAAAATAGAGAAAAATACTAATGAAGAAGAAGAAGAACTGTGACAAATAGGAAGAATAGTGTCATTCATTCATTGAAGATAATTGAGATACAATACATTCGATTAAGCCGTGTTCTAAGTAATACCACGCTATATATACTTCTTAGATGCAGTTAATCACTAGAGTAATGCATTAACTGCCCCTAACAACCATACAACTGCTCTAACTGATTTCTGAGTCACATATTCGACCAAATGCCTCAATGAGGATTTTGCCTTCACACTTGTGCAGTAGGTGTATCAGTAGCAACAGATATATCTCTAAAAGGAAAGAAAACTGGAAAATTGAATCATGAACAACTTCATGTGTTCTTCAAGAAATTTGAAAAATAAAAAGTCGGGGAAGCATGAATTGTGAGTTATTCAAACCGGATAACTCTCAACTTAGAAGCTACTTATTATAGCTCTAACAACGATCTTTATACGGACCAATGTGACCTCTACATGGAGCAGACATTTGATTGATGTGAACATATTGGTCACAATAGTCTTAAGTGACATTGGAATTTAGTGGAAACATCCTATGAGACTATACGGTGATAATAAATCAGCAATCAGTATTGCTCATAATGCAGTTCAACATGATCGGACAAAACATATTGAAATAGATCGACATTTCATCAAGGATAAGATTGAGAGTGGTCTTATTTACACGCCCTATGTCTCATTTCAAAATCAGCTAGCTTTCATGACATTTGAAGCAAGCTGCGAAAGTTGAATCTTTAAAAAAGAGAAACCGATAGAGTTGTGACCAATTAAAAGTATGTGGGCACAATCAAAAGGCTTAAAAACGATTAAGGTTGATGCATCAATATTATCTGTCGAAATTATAAGAAGCAATGTGCGTATGTGTATATATATGTTGATGGAAACTGATACCTTTGCTGGCATTAGCAATCCTAACACTATCCCAACAAAGTGGACCAACTTGGAACCATCGAAAGTCAATGTGTTTTTTTGGAAATCGTCTAATTGCAGATTACCTACAAAATCGAATTTGGTTAGAAAAGACATCTCAATTCCAAACGCAACGTGTCCTTTTTGTAATATTGTTGAGGAGGATGAGAAGCATTTTGTTTGTCCTTTGTAACTTTTCAAGAAGTTTCTGGGATCAGATTTTTAGATGGTTAGACGTTTCGGGCGGCTTTCCTTTGGATTGGAAAATCTTTCGCACTTACACCCCCACAACTTTTAGCATTCACAATGTTCCTTGGCTATGGGGGAGTATTAGAAAATTGCACCATTCACAATGTTCCTTGGCTGTGGGGGAGTATTAGGAAATTGAGTATGTGGAGCTTGTGGCTATCCAGAAATAAGACATTTTTTCATGATAAACCATTTGATGTTGATGCAAGTTCTTCAAAGAATTTCAAGTGACCAGCTTTGCGTGGATTACAGGTAGAAGATATAATCTACACGATGACTAGAATATTTGGCTTTGTGATCCGAAGTGTGCTCTAGATCTTAAAAAATTGATTAGCCTTGTTAAGTCGCATATGCTTTGTTTGTACAGCGTTAAGTGCATGTTGTTATTTCATTTTCTTTCTTAGTTGTGAGAATACACAATAGCACGATATGTACATCGCTAAAGCTTCCCCAACCTCTACTACAAACCTTCATTCTATTTTCTTGGAGAATGAGTTGAGTGATCTATCGTGGTTGTCTCGAATCAAAACTCCCGCAGCTGCCTCAGTTACTTGCTGGTCACTTAAGTCGCATATGCTTTGTTTGTACAACGTTAAGTCGTTTATTCAGGCCTTTTCAGCTACTCGCTGAGGCCCGAGTTTTAATAAGAAGTTTCATTTTGCAGTTTAAAAGAAAACATATATATATATATATATATATATATATATATATATATATATATATATATATATATATATATGAACCTTGATAAACATTGAGACGTTAGTCGACTACAGCGATGAGCACGATACAACAGCCAAAGTAGTCAATATATGGCGAACAAACTTTTTTTGCAATTGAACAAAAGAAAACTTTGCCTTGCTAATGCTAATAGAGGCTACAGACGTAAGTACAATTTTTTTTTCGCGGTTAGAAAGCACATTTTCTATTTTGAGGATTGATATACGGTGATCTAGAGCTATTAAAGATTATATGTCAAATAGGTAAAATAATCCACCATTCAAAATTCAACTAATCCTTCAGGGTTCGACTAGATCAAGTTATCCAAATATACAGATAAATAAATAAATAAATAAACTTCCGGGTCTCAACATGGTTATCAAAAAACATACATAGAAAGCATTATGGCACCCCAATATTGGATTTGTATGAGACAGAAACTTTGCATGCGCATGACATTTTCGTCCGAAATTCCTAAGAGTTCCCAGTTTGATATTGCAGACATATAGCCTTCCATCTGAAACAAGAACCAACTCGCCATTGTAAAAAGCTACTGCTTTCGGCCTGCCATAATGTGCGCATACATCACATCTGATTATGTAGTTAGAACTTGTCCACAATTGCTCCTCGCCATCTTTCAATGTCCATATATTGATCTCGATCAGCTCTTTGCTTGAAATAGCTTCAACTACAGATACAACACCGTTAATATCAACCAAGTTCACATTGAAGGTATAGCGTTTCACACTTATGGGGAATGGACAAGGTATCAACCTGAATTCTTCTTTTTCATATTCAATGATGTCGCAATTGACAATAATGGTGTCGGAAAAACCGGCATAGTCTTCAGAAGGCTCAACCATCCAATAAAGATACTTATCAATTAACAAAGAAGGAATATTTTGAAACCTACGTTTTTGAGTGGGCGGGTTCCTGATATCACGCCACTTTGGAGTAGAATCCAAATTAAGTATCTTGTACTGGTAATTCAGTGGTTCTAGAGATTGAAATATTCGCCAAAGGGTGCAATACTCCTGATGTATAGGATGGAAGAAAACCCCATAAATCTCATCACTAGCTAAGAGGTTTTGCATTTATGCTAACCACATCGCGATACACAGGATTGTAAATTACGAATGCCGTTCCTTCCAATTTATTCTCCATAGGCGACTATTAAGCCATTATGAGACAAAACCATACCTCTATGGTCCGGTTCCGGTTTGTATAATTTGTGAATCTTTGATCTAGTTTGTGCATGTTCCCTACATCTATCCAGCAAAGTTTGCCCCTTTTCTCCTTCAAAATCAATGGAAAATTGTGTCAAAAGTGTAACTCCGTAAAATCATTGGTTGAGGTTAAATCCCTCCATACCCTACAAACACATCGATATCGAAGTACATCTTTTACCGGAGGCCAGCTTAAGATATTTATAACAACATCATCAGGAACAAATAATTCATTCGGAGGAATCGTTTTAGCTTTCTTGCCGAGCTTTCTCCGTCGCCTTAATCCTGAGGTTGCATCTACCGGCTCGCACATAGATCTAGCTGTGGAGTAAACAGAAATCGATATTTTTTTTAATTTTTTTTATTTAGAGGAATCTCAAGACTCTTGCACAAAAAATTGTAATTGGTAACCGATGGTTCATGCATAAACGAGAAAAAGTGAACAGAATTTAAAACAATAGCCGTGTGATAAGGTTGCAGAGTTTGAGGAGTGGGACCGTAAGTTGCTACTTTTCGAAAAAGAAATCTACGCACGCACATTTTTGTCTCCACTAGGAGTCAAACCCGGATGATGTTGATCAAATATTATAATCGGGTAATTGGGTAATTCGAGTTAGTACAACAATACAAAATGAGATAAGTTTATGGATTTGGACTGAACTCTTTGAGAGAGCTGCATACGTATCCAGTTCAGGTAGTAAATTTGAATCAAGTCCCCCTCGTAGTTTAGGATGTTCCTTTTATAGCTGTAGATCGTGATTCTCTTCCCTAACGTAATGGGAAATTATCGTCAGTTATCTTTGGATATTACTAGACGTGGGGCCTACCCACGTCTGTAAGCAGTTTGCTGGTGCAGACTCGGTCTTCGCCACACTTAGCCGACCATTCTTTCTAGAGATACTTCTGTCCAGGATGTGGTGGAGTCCTGCTTCTCTGACTATTCTGTCCAGGAGTGTGATCTTGTCAGTGCTTGGAGCTGTCCTGCCTTGCTGGCCCGTTTATCTTCCTTATATGACTTTTGTGCTGGACCCAGCCCAATTATAAATAATCCGACCCAGAGGCCCTATATATCATCATAAGTCCCCCCAGACTGGGGTGGACTGCTTTACAACCGCTCTAGTCTGTGATGGTTTGACTTCCGTTATTAATGTACCACGAATTGAGGCCAAGTCACACCTGTTCATTATCATAACTGCGGGCTGAACCCTTGCGTCGCTTCACTTCATGTCACATTATTATCCCTCTTTCCACACGACTCTTCTATTTTAAACCTTCGGAACCGCTCCTCTGCAATCACATGTAAGTCTCTGTCTTTATGTCATTCTGTTATTTCTTTTGAATCTTTATTCCATTCATGAGTCTGAGAGCCGATACTGCCTCTAGCGATTCAGTAGAAAAATTGTTTCAGTCTCCGGAAAAGATTTCGATCGCAATAGAAAGTGAAGAAGTGAATTCCTCTAACCCCATTCCTTGTTCTGAAACTGTAATAAACATCGATCATCCGTCTTCTTCGATTGATTTAAGAAATACTTCCACTTTTGGGGATAATCCCTTGTGTCTTTTGCCTTCTCACCTTCTTCCTCCTGGGATTTTTACTCCTACTTCAATTGTCCATCAATATCCAGAAGACCATTCTGCATTTTTGAGTATTTTGAAAAGAGAAATCAATCGTTTTGACAAAACCAAAGCTATAATGGCCTGCCATGGTGTCTCCAGCAAAATGACGAAAACTGAAATGGCCAGTTTACTGAAAACCTATAAGATTCACACTAAGCCTTTTGAAGTTCTTCTCCCCAAATCCACTGAGTATGCTTATAATCCCCCAACAGGTTTCTGTACAGTGTATGCTGATTAGCTTCATAGTGGTTTAAGGTTCCCTCCTCCTCCTGGGTATATCGAGGTAATGAAGTATTATAAATTGGGGGTTGGTCAAATAAACCCAAAGAGTGTCAAATTCCTTGTAGGTTTTATGATTTGGTGTCGCCTGAACACCACTCCTTTCTATGTAAAGTTATTTAGGAACTTTTATCAGTGTAAATTGACACAGGGTAGTGGAGGATGGTATCACTTTTGTCGTAGATCCGGTAAGTTTAGCCATATTATTCCTCTATCCAGTAAAGATAAGACCAGGAAAAAATGGTCAGAGCGCTTCTTGTTTGTGAAGCACAACACTGAGGTGAACCTTGGTCGCTGGAACACTTCTTCTATGAAGGATAAATTGGAAGACCCCATAGATGTAACCCTGGTTAACTATCTTGCCAGCAACAAAATCTCTTTGACTTTGAACATTATAAGCTCCACCCTGATAGACGCTGCTCGGCTTCATACTGCAGGGCCTATTGGCTATGTGGAGTTTTTCAAAGAACAGTACCGAAAATGTATGTTTGAATTTACTTTTGTTCTTGTTTTGAATATGTCTTGATTGTCTTTTATCTTTGTAGTGGCCAACGTGGATGACTTGATTAACATCGATATCGATGATGAGGAGGAGACCGAGCAGATTCCTAATGATTCTGAGTGGACTCTATCAGCCGTTCCTGATCAGGGTGATATTTCTGCTCAGAAGGAAGCTGGGGAGAGAGATATTGACTCTGGTGAGGCTGCTCAGGATGAGGAAGCTCCAGTGGAACCTTCTGTTCAGGTATTACAGAGCATCACTGAGAATACAACATCAATGGACTTAGGAGTTCCCCCCACGGATCCAGTTTCTGCTCTGGCTGCTGGGCCATTAAGATCTATTTCTCAAAAAAGTAAGAAAAGGCATAGGCCTGCTTCATCTGGGACATCTGCCAGTGATTCCTCTTTTGATTTTGAGGACTTGTCCGCTGAGGACTTTGCTGATTCTGTAAGTAGTTTCTCATAGAGTCTGTCATAATTTTCTTTGAGTTTATATTTTCTAAGACTTAGTCTTTTGCAGTGTTACCGCCTGGGCAAATCATTGCATAAGAAAACATCTAGCATGGCTAGGGATATTTCTGACCTGCAACAAAAGGTCGTTCACCTGGACGAGGCTAATGCAAAGGTGGCTAGTTTGGAAGAAATCAACCTTGCACTGGTATTATCAGAGGCTGATACTCGCCAGGAGATTGACCAACTGAAAGCCAATCTTGCCAAAGCCGAGGGTTTGATATTCACCCAAGAGGAGCAATTAAAATTCAGAGACGAGCAGCTGAAGAAAATAAATGAGGAGCATCAACAACATCTTGCCACAGTGAAGAAGATGAAGAATGATTTTAATGAGACTGTGAGGCAGATGGAAGAGACTCCTGCTCAGAATATCATCCAGAAGGTCTTTGTAGGATACAAAGCCGCTCTTGAGACTTATGAGGAAATCCAGATCATATTGGCTCCCGCTCTGCGCAGAGGGTACACCCTTGGTGTTGATGAAGCTAAAACCAGCTGACTAAGTGATTAGCACTCTGCCTAATCACAAGTTATATGATAAGCAAGCGGGCGAAATCTTCACTAAGAGGTACGATGAGTACAAGAGTGGAGAAGATATCATTCGCAAGTATGCGAAGAAGAAGTCTGCACAGCCTTCTGCTCCACAGTCCTCTGCCCCTTCTTCGTCTTGATTTTATGTAATTTGCTTTTGAAGCTTTGATACTTAACTTTTGGTTTCCCCACAATTTCTGGACAGCTTTTTATGTACCTATTTTCTTTGTCTTCAATGTATGATACTTTGATCGTATAATCCTTTAATCGTTGCTCCGTTGAATCAGCTTTTCATTTTGATCTTCTATGAGTTTAGAGTGTTATTGTTATCTCTTTGTTGTGCTGTAAAGAAGTTAGGATTATTTATCATTAGCTTCTTTAAATATAATGTATACGCTGCGCAGAAATGCCTCAGAATATCATTGCACTGCAAGTTTGATACGTTTTTTTTTTTGGGTCCTCTGCCCAGAATTCTCTTGCGCTGCAAGTTTAACGCTCGTGTTTTTTAATTGGGACCTCTGCACAAAATGACCTTGCGCTGAAAGTTTGGCACTTATATTTTTTGATTGGGACTTTTGCCCAGAATGCCCTTGCCCTGCAAGTTCGGCACTTATATTTTTTGCTTGGGACTTTTGCCCAGAATGCCCTTGCACTGCAAGTTTGGCACTTATATATTTTTTGATTGGGTCTCTGCCCAGAATGCCTTTGCGCTGCAAGTTTGGCACATATATATTTTTTGATTGGGTCCTCTGCCCAGAATGCCCTTGCGCTACAAGTTTGCCACTTATATTTTTTATTGGGTCCTCTACCTGTAATGCCCTTACTTATTTGCAAGTTTGGCATTTACATATATATATATATATATATATATATATATATATATATATATATATATATATATATATATTATAATCTGTGAATTATCTCGCCTGCAATTATCTTTCACTGCAAGTTTACTGATAATCAAGCATCCTGTCTTTAATTCCTTGTTCCAACACAAGTTAAAATATTCACATGTATAATCAGAAAATTAAAGGGGATATATATTCTAGGCAGCATTACTCAAGAAAATAAAACTATCTTACGGAAAGAATTTTCTTAAATGAACAGCATTCCAGCTTCTAGGAATGGTTTTTCCAGAGGCATTAGCTAGTTGATAAGATCATTTTCCATGTACTTTGACAATTTTATAAGGACCTTCCCAATTGGGGTCTAGCTTTCCAGTGGGTCCTTGCTTGCTGGCATCATTTCGCCTCAGAACTAAATCGCCTTTTTTAAAATACGTACCTCTAACCCTGGAGTTGTAGTATTGAGCAATCCTCTGCTTGTATTTAGTCATCTGTATCAATGCTATGTCCCTCTTGCGCTCCAACTCATCCTTGGTGTGCAGCATGTCTACTTCCTGTGTTACTGGACAGTACAATTCTGTCCTGGGAGATTTGTGCCCAATCTCTACTGGTATCACTGCTTCGCATGCATATGCTAAGGAATATGGAGTTTCCTGTGTAGCAGCTTTTGGGGTAGTTCTGTATGCCCACAAGGTGTTTGGAAGATGATCTACCCAATGAGATCCCTCCTGCTCCAACCTTTTCTTCAATCCCTGCTTTATTTGCCTGTTGGTCTACTCTACATGTCCGTTGGCTTGGGGATAGGCCGTTGATATAAAGTGTTGGGAGATTCCTAGGCTTGTACACCAGGCCTGCACTCCTTGATTTTCAAATTGTGTGCCATTATCAAAAATAAGCACTTTAGGAATTCCATATCTGCACAGAATATTTCTCCATAGGAATTTCTGTATTTGGTTGGCTGGGATGGTAGTCAAAGGTTCAGCTTCCACCCATTTGGTGAAATAATCTACTGCCACCACTAGAAACTTGAAATTTCCTGGTGCTCTGGGTAGTGGACCCACTAAGTCTACTCCCCACTGATCAAAAGGCCAGGGGGATACAATTGGTGTCATTTCTTGCACAGGATTATGTGATAAATTGCTATGCACCTGGCATGTCCTGCAAGTTCTGACCAACTTCTCTGCGTCTTCTTGTATTTCTGGCCAGTAAAATCCAAAAAGCTTACATTTTCTGGCCAGAGCTCTTGCTCCCAAGTGATTTCCACAAATTCTGAGATGGATTTCTCTTAGTACATAATCTCCTTCATCTGGAGTAACGCATTTCAACCAGGGGGCTGCGTATGATTTTCTGTATAGAACATCGGTTAACAGAGCATACCTGGCTGAGAGTCTTATCAGTTTTCTAGCACGTACTTTATCTTTAAGAAGCCTTCCATCTCTCAGATACATTACAATTGGATCCATCCAAGTTTCTGCCTGTGCGATTGGTTGTACTTCAATTTCATCACAGCTCTTTTGCTTTAACTGCTCAACTAATACCTTTTTGTTGGACAAGAAATTCGATCCTAGCTTAGATAAAGCATCTGCTCTGGTATTTTGGGCCCGAGTTATCTGTTCCACTTCTACCATTAAGAAGTTCTGCAATTTCCTTTGTGCCACTGCAAGGTATTTTTTCATGGGGTATGATTTGTTATGAGCTGTGAGTCCGTGTAGACTTTCAGATTTTGCACACCTAGCTTCTATCCTAGGTTTAAACCAGTTATCAAAGCTTCATATTCTGCTTCATTGTTAGTAGCTTGAAATTCAAATGAAGAGCATACGAGAATTCTTCACCTTTTGGGCTAATGAGTAGGAGACCTGCTCCTGCTCCCTCTTTATTTGAAGCTCCATCTACATATAGTTGCCACTGTTCAGCTTTTTTCTGCTCTGCCTTTTGCTCTACAGCCAAAGCTTTTTCTTCTGCTAAGAAATCGGCTAGTGCTTGAGCATTGACTGCTGTTCTTGGTTTGTATTCAATGTCAAACCCTGCTAATTCGACTACCCACTTTGCCAATCTCCCAGACTTGTCTGGTTTATCCAAAATTTGCTTTAAAGGTTGATTAGTCAACACAATCACTGGATGACTTTGGAAGTATGGTCTTAATTTCCTTGTGGCATGTACAAGGGCTAAGACCAATTTTTCCCCCTCAGAATATCTGATCTCAGGTCCTTGTAGGGCTTTGCTTACAAAATATACAGGCCTTTGTATCATGCCATGTTGTTTTACCAACACAGCACTTATTGCTTCGTTTCAAAAAGTCAAGTATAGAAATAGTACCTCACCTTCCTGAGGAGGAGTTAAAGTTGGTAGGTGACTGATATGATCCTTTAAATCCTGAAAAGCCTGTTTACATTCTTCAATCCACTCAAATGGGCTGGCCTTCCTGAGAATTTTGAAAAATGGTAATGCTTTACAGGCATTTTGACGGAAGCGGTTCAAATACGCTAATCTTCCCACAATCATTGGGCTTCTTTAATATTCTTCAGTTCGGGCATTGTTTTTAAAGCTTCCAATTTATCAGGGTTGGCCCTGACACATTCTTTAGATATCATATAACCAAGGAATTTGCCTGATCTCACTCAAAAAGTGCATTTTTTGGGGTTCAACTTTAAATACTTGACAAACTTCTTCTACATCTTTCAAATATTGGTCAAGAGTCCTGCTCTTGATCAATAGATCATCCATATATACTTCCATGGATTTGCCAATCTGTTGTTTTGAAATGGTGTTGACTGCCCTTTGGTAGGTAGCCCCTGCATTCTTTAATCCGAAAGGCATAGACACATAGTAGTAGGAACCGAATTCGAATAAAAGCGGTTTTTCACAAGATCTCTAGGTGGTCCATCATAATCTGATGATATCCCTTATAAGCATCTAAGAAAGCAAAGATTTCATAACCAACTGCAGAGTCTACTAGCCTGTCAATTCTAGGGGAAGTATAACTATCTTTAGGACAAGCTTTGTTCAGATCTGTAAAATCCACACACATTCTCCAACTGCCATCTGGCTTCTTGACTAGCACCGGATTTGCTAGCCATTCTGGATAGACAACTTCTCTAATCATGTTAGCCTGTAACAACTTTTCTACTTATTGCTGGACAGCCTGTATCCTTTCTGGTGCGAATGATCTTTTCTTTTGCTTCACTGGTTTCCTGGTGGGGTCGATATTGAGCTTATGGACAGCCAACTTTGTTGACAGTCCAGGCATGTCACTTGCTTTCCATGCAAACACGTCTTTGTAATCTTTTAAGATTCTGACCAGCATCTGTTTCTGTACAGCGGGTATCCATGATCCTATGCTGACTATAGATTCAGGGTCCAGTTCATCTAGCATTATTGATTCCACAGGATCATTGGATTGCCAACTATTTTCTTCATCTGGAACAAGATCTTTCATTGTCACCTGTTGCAACTTCATTTTTCCACTGATTGTGGCTGTGTAGCAGTTCTTGGCAGCATCCACATCCCCTTTAACGGTGGCTTCTCCTTCAAATGTTGGGAATTTCATACTGTTATGTGCCGGTGACACCACTGCCCTTAGATCAATCAACGCTGGTCTTCCTAGAATTACATTATAAGCTGATGGAGCTTTTACTACCACAAAATTTACCATCAAAGTCCTGCTCTGTGGTCCTTTGCCGAAAGTCGTCAATAGCTTTAACATACCTACAGGATGGATGGGTGGCCCGGTAAATCCAAAAGGAGGAGTTGACACAGGAGTCAACTCTGAGTCTGTTAGCTTCATTGCCTGGAACGCGCTGTGATACAGCACGTTTACTGCGCTGCCCGTGTCTACGCAGATTCTTCTGACCAGGTTTTTTAGGATGAACGTTTCTATTACCAGTCCATCGTTGCTCACGATGGCTGGTAGTGCATCTCTTGGGCCGTACTGAATGGTTCCCATCACCTTCTGTTTCTTTGCTTCTCCGTCTTTTTCTGTGCAGCCGCTTTTTTCCTGTTGGGCAGCCTTATTAATTCCTGCTGGTCCTCCAACAATCGTGTTCACTGTGTTGATCGGGGCCTTTTCCCTATGCCCATCTGCATCAGGAGACGGATCTCTGTGTCTCCTCTGATTCTACATGTCATGATTGTTGTGTTGTCTTTTAAATTCTCTTCTCCCCTGGGGTTATCTCCCTATGCTCGATCGATGCACTCATCGATCTTTCCTTCCATTGCTGCTGTGTCTATATCTCTGATCAGGTCCCTGCACTGCTCAGAGTCATGTCCAATGTCTTTGTGATATTTGCACCATCTGGAAAGGTCTCTCTTCTCTCTTGGACCCCTCAGTGGAGGGGGGGGGGGTCATGGAAATGCCTTTATTTTCCATAATCGCCAGAACTTGGTCACGAGATCTGTTCAGAGGGATAAGGTCTCTGTCCTGGAAAGCACATTTTTTCCCTAACCTCTCAGAAAAGGGAGCAGTTACCTTGTCCCAAACATATTTTCTCTTCTTGTCGGATCTCTCCTCAGCTTTTCCCTTTTTAGAATCCCTGTGGGATTCCTCTCTTTTGGCTCTGTTAGCCTCTTCTCCTTGACAATGTCGTCTGTACGCAATTTCCAGACATTCTTCCATTGTACTTGGATTCTTGCTGCTCAGCTTGACGTGTAACCGCCCTTCTCTAAGACCTACTACGAAGGATGCCACTAAGAATTTATCATCCATATCTGCTATCTGGGATGATTCTCCGTTGAATATTTTGATAAACTGCAATACTGTCTCATCATTTTTTTCCTAACGGTTAGCAAATATGTCCGGTTTCTTTGGAAAGGTCTTGCTGCGATGAATGCATGCATGAATTTTCTGGTCAGAAAAGGGAAATCCGGTATGGATCTGGGGTTCAACTTATTGAACCAATCTCTTGCCTTTCCCGTGAGAAGAGTTGCAAATGCCTTGCATTTCATCTCTTCTGGTGCGTTGTACAGATTCATATGCTGAATATACTGATGCATATGATCATATGGATCTTTTGTGCCATCATATGCCTGGATCTTAGGAATCTTAAATCCCGGAGGACAAGGAAATGTATCAATGTCCTCAGTAAAAGGGGATACCAGCCTAAACTCATATTGTTTAAGCTTGAGGATAGTATCCAACTCTGCTCTGGCATTATCACCTCCTGGGTGAGTAACAACCACCTTTACGCTTGATTCCGCTTCGTGTATTTCTTTCTTAGTAGTCTGAAACGGAGTGGGTGTTTCAGAGACGTCATTATCCTGATTTTTGGTTTTCAGGACTTCTTCAAATATGACCTTTATCTCTTCAACTCTGAGATTTGCAAGGTTTTCCACCAGCATTTGCTTGACCACGTTTGGATGCTGGTTTGTCCTTCTTCCATAATTTTCTTCCCGGTTTCTTTATCATTTCCGTTTGGGCTCTTCTCCCCCTAGTTTGATTTTCTTTTTCTGGCTGATTCTGCTGTTTTTTTGAATTTCCATGATTTCTTGCCATTCTACTGTAATAATTACTCACTAACAAGAATCGGCCCTCCTTCTAGCGCCAAATGATGTTGATCAAATATTATAATCGGGTAATTGGGTAATTCGAGTTAGGACAAAAATACAAAATGAGATAAGTTTATATATGGATTTGGACTGAACTCTTTGAGAGAGCTGCCTATGTATCCAATTCAGGAAGCAAATTGGAATCAAGTCTCTCGTAGTTCAGGATGTTCCTCTTATAGCTGTAGATCATGATTCTCTCCCCTAACGTAATGGGAAGTTATCGTCGGTTATCTTTGGACATTACAAGACGTGGGGCCTACCCACGTTTGTAAGCAGTTTGGCTGGTGCTGACTCGGTCTTTGTCAATCTTAGCCGACCATTCTGTCTAGAGATACTTCTGTCCAGGATGTGGTGGAGTCCTGCTCCTCTGACTATTCTGTCCAGGAGTATGATCTGGTCAGCGCTTGGAGCTGTCCTGCCTTGCTGGCCCGTTCATCTTCCTTATCTGACTTTTGTGCTGGGCTCGGCCCAATTATAAATAATCCGACCCAGTGGGCCTATATATCATCACTGGATATTCTGGGTTATGGTGCTAGTGTGCCACGGTGATTATCTATGGACCAATGCGAAAGCAATAGAGGTAGATTTTATGATGGTCAATTGTAACGCCCCGTTCCCGGACACCGAGTCCTTATCCGGAAGAGGAACGTTCGGCACGTATAAAATAAAAGTAAATTCATTTTATACGTAAGTCTCTACTACGTCGTATCAAATCAAAGGCAAAACGGAAGCAAAACTTGGGTATACAAAATTTTTCCCAAAATTAAAGAGTAGGAAAGAAATCTAAAGGTAGAAATGTAAATTATTACATTTGGAAAAGTACGAAATCCCAACACAACAAGTACGATGAATCTAGATATAACCAAACGCCTACCTTAAAAGCAAAGAAAGTACAACCAAAGAAAAGCGTAAACATAAACATCTTGAACTTCAACGATCGCTTCAAAGGTCGTCGTCGAACTCTTCCTCAAAGACCTGTTCGTCTTCTCGTCCCCAAACACATAGAAAAGTATGCATTCGAGGTAAGTACAACGTACTTAGAAAGAAAGAGAAGCTATGAAAGCAATCATAGATATAAAGAAAAGATAAATATTTAATTAGTTATTTAAGTGAGACCGACTCAATCTAGGGTTCACTTCATGCTTATCAACACATCGTGGCTAACTGTTTCTAACTTAGCCTATCTATGTTACAACCGCACTCAAGGGCACTATGCGCATCCACCTCAGCAGAGTCCCTCTGTACTTAGGGTCATTGACCTACAGAGTTATTCTACCTTGGGAACACTCTATTGCAACATATTAGTGGATCACACCAATATCCACGAAGTCTAGAAAAGGTAGACTCCGATAGCACGCGCGTCTCAGCAGAATCCCTCCGTACTTAGGGTCCTTGGACCTACGGAGTTCCTCTACCTTCAGAGGTAGCACATGCATCGCGATTTAGCCTGGTGCCTAGCCAAGAGAGACATGTTGTTTAATCTTTTACTAGTCACGTACGTTATTTATTAGGTTATTAACTAGCCAGCCTGAGTGTTTTCAAATAATCTCCCTCACACATACTACTCTCTTCTTAGACCACTAGACACGGACAAGTCCTAGCACATACACAGACATTGATGAATGCTAATTCATCAAAGCACAAGCCTATCATGCTCTTCCGACGGATCCGAGTTTCAACTCCCTTTAAGAGTACATTCGGTGTTTTAACTGAACGAATCAGAAGCTCAATTCAGGCTTGTCTATGTTTATACCTTATTAACATGTCATATTTAAGGGTTCATAAAGATAAATCATGTTTATAAGGCTGAACAACAACCCACAAAGAAAGAAGGGCAAAACAAGCTAGACGCCCGTTTAAGACCCTGGACGCCCGTCTGAACCCTACTGGACGCCCGTCCAAAGATGGACGCCCGTCCATTAAACTCAGACGCCCATCCTCTGAAGACCATTTCAATCCTGAATGTAAAATTACCCCTCAGACGCCCGTCCGGATAAGCCAGACGCCCGTCTGAAAAAGACCGAGGCTGGACGCCCGTCCAGAATACCGGACGCCCGTCCACCTGGGTTCGACTGGAACCCTAACATCATCATCATTCGATTTCCAGGTCGTATTTCAACCAAAAAATCAGCAAATAACCAACACAACAACACAAGAATCCACATCTAGACGTACTATAACAACTATAGTCATTAACTAAAATAAAGATTCATATTTCTAACACCAAGAAGCCTTAAAACGTGATCAATTCCTTATAACAATGATAAAATTCATAGGACTGATTTTCCTTACTTGTTGCAGCCACAGAACTGATCCAAAAGCCTTCAGAAAGCTGCTGCACTTGCCACCAAACTGATCACAAAATGAAGCCCTCCTTACAACGCTTCCGCTTCTCGAAACGATTCTGAAAACAAACAACTCTTCCTCTCAGAATTGTGAAAAGAACTCTTGGCTCTCCTATGCTCTCTCTCTCAAACGCACAAGGAAAAGAAAAGGGGAGGGGCTGAGTAACTGAAATTCCTGATTAAATGTTTAGGTCTTAGCATTAAGAGGGAGTTAATCCTTTTCCCTAAATGCCCCTTTAATACAAAAAAAAAAGGATTTCCACATGTATATACATATAAACTCGAAATTATATATATATAAAACGTCCAAAATAATTAACTCCAAATGAGAGGAAACCGAACCTAATATTTCGTTTTCGCAAAAAGACACGTCTGCCCTTTCCCGAAAATCGGAATATTACATTCTCCCCCCCTTAAAAGGAGTTTCGTCCTCGAAACTAGAACAAACCTGGTAAATCCCCAAACTCTTGGAACTCACTAAGCATGTCGCTTTCCACTTCCCAAGTTGCCTCCTCGGGTGAATGATTGCTCCACTGAACTAACACCAAGGGAACCATCCGTCTCTTAATCATCTTTTCCTTCCTGGCTAAGATCCTAATCGGTCTCTCGTCATAAGCTAGGTTATCTTGTAAGATCTCCGGATCAACCGTAGTTTCAACATCATTCTTCGCCGAGACACTTTTCAACATTGAGACGTGAAACACATTATGGACTCTCGACATTGATTCCGGCAATCTGAAGCTTATATGCTAACGTCCCAACTCTTTCCGAGAATCTCAAAAGGTCCAACATACCTTGGGCTTAGCTTTCCTTTTGTCCAAAGCATTTCACCCTTTCATTGGCGAAGCCCGGAGGTGAGACTCATCTCCAACTTCAAACTCGAGAGGTCTCCTTCAGACGTCGCGCCAACTTTTCTCGCTGCCTTGAGCTACCTTCAGATTCTTCTTAACCAACCACCGAACCTCTCTTTTGATTGTTCTACCATTTCAGGCCTGTGATCTGCCTCTCTCCGACTTCATCCCAAAACAATGGCGTGCGACATCTTCTCCCATACAACGCTTCAAACGGGCGGCATGCCTATACTGTGTGAAAACTATTATTATAGGCAATTTCGCTACCGGAAGGTAGTCATCCCATGATCCGCCTACCTCCAAAACGCAAGCTCTCAACATGTCCTCGAGCGTTTGGATGGTCCTCTCGGTCGCCCATCTGTGCGAGGATGAAAAGCCGTGCTCAAGTCCAACTTAGTCCCGAAGGCTTTTTGCAAGCTCTTCCAAAACCGACTTACAAATCTCGAATCACGGTCTCGAAACTATCGAGATTGGAACTCCATGTAGCTTCACTATATTGTCCGGATATAGTGTCGCTATCTTCTTTAATGGCATGTCAACCTTGTACGGTAAGAAATGGGCGATTTGGTCAATCTATCCACGATTACCCAAATTGCGTCGTGACCGCCTCTTTGTCTTAGGTAATCCGGTGATGAAGTCCATTGTGATCTTATCCCACTTCCATTCGAGGATATCCAATGGCTTAAGCATTCCACCGGTCTTCTATGCTCCGCCTTAACCTTCCGACATACGTCACACTCGGCCACAAACTTGGCTATTTCTACTTTCATCGAGGGCCACCAAAACCTTTCCTTTAAGTCTCTGTACATTTTAGTAGCACCCGGATGAACCGCAAAAGCTATTCTATGTGCTTCTTCCATAACTCTTTGTCTCAAGTCGCCAACATTAGGTACACATACACGGTCCCGATACCACAGATTCCCACTCTTATCAAGCATATAACCGACCGTAGGCTTCTCTCTAGCAACTCGGTTTAGGTCAACCAAACCCGGATCTTCATCTTGTTTTCCCCTGATATCATCTAACAACTCTGACCTTGCCAACAATGGTGCCACAAACTGCCGGTCTTCAATCTGGTCAAAGCTTCTGATTTCTAACCCATTTAACCTTTCTGTCACTACCTCAACACTAGAAGCTGCGAACACTGGTTACCTGCTCAGAGCATCTGCCACTACATTCGCTTTACCCGGATGGTATTGAATGTCTAGGTCGTAGTCCTTCACAAACTCTAACCATCTCCTATGTCTCATATTCAGGTTTTCTTGTGTGAAGAAGTACTTCAAACTTTTATGGTCGGTGAAGATCCTTGCTTTAACTCCATATAAGTAATGCCTCCAAGTCTTTAAGGCAAAAACTACCGCTAACTCTAGATCATGTGTCGGGTAATTCTTCTCATGCACCTTCAACTGCCTAGATGCATAAGCTATCACTTTTCCTCCTTGCATCAACACACAACCCAAACCCCTGTCCCGAAGCATCCGTGTAGACATCATAGTTATCAAAAATCTCCGAGGCTCGCTAATCTCGGTGCCGTAGTCAACTTCCTTTTCAGCGTCTGAAAAGCTATTTCACACTCTCTAGTCCATTCAAATTTCACATTTTTCTGTGTTAACTTGGTGAGCGGAGTAGCTATCTTTGAAAAGTCTTGCACAAACTTCCGGTAGTAACCAGCCAACCCAAGAAAACTTCTCACCTCTGACACTGAAGTAGGTCTGGGCCAATTCTCAACTGCCTCGATCTTTGCCGGATCAACTTGAATACCATCTCCAGAAATTACATGACCCAAGAAACTCACTCGATCCAACCAAAAGTCACACTTAGAAAACTTTGCGTACAACTGATTCTTCTTCAGTGTGTCCAACACTATCCTTAAGTGTTCCTCGTGTTCTTTCTCATCCTTAGAGTAAACTAGGATATCATCTATGAACACTATCACGAACTTATCCAAGTACGGCATGAAAACTCGCTGCATCAAATCCATAAATGCAGATGGGGCATTAGTGAGTCCAAAAGGCATAACAAGGAACTCATAATGTCCATATCTCGTACTGAAAGCCGTTTTCGGTATATCTGCTATCTTAACCTTCAACTGATGATATCCGGACCTCAGGTCGATCTTGGAAAACACCTTCTTACCTTGCAACTGATTAAACAGATCATCAATCCTTGGCAGAGGATACTTATTCTTGATGGTGAGGTTGTTCAGTGCTCTATAGTCGATACACATCCTCATGCTGCCATCTTTCTTCTTCACAAACAACACTGGAGCTCCCCATGGCGAGGTACTGGGCTGAATTATGTTCCTCTCAAGCATATCCTTAAGTTGAGCTTTCAACTCCTTTAATTCAGCCGGGGCCATTCTGTAGGGTGCCTTAGCAATCAGCCGCCGCTCCGGTATCAATCGAATCTCAAACTCTATCTCTCTGTCCGGCATGTTTCCCCGGTAACTCTTCTGGAAATACTTCCGGTATTCCCTCACTATAGGAGTCTCTCTAACTTAGGCTTCACTTGTTCCACGTCCACTGCATACAACAAGTAGCCTTCACAACCCTTCTGACAAGCCCTTACTGCCTTAACCGCTGATATGATCGGATGTTTCTTCTTACTCGGCTTGTACACATTCCCTTGATACGTCTTGTCTGATTTCCCAGGTGCTTTAAGAGTTACTTTCTTCTCTTTACAGTCCAAGTGTACATAATTCTCGGATAGCCAATCTATTCCGAGGATTACATCAAAATCCGAAAAGTCCAAAACTGTAAAGTTGCTCTTACATCGATAAGGTCCGACTCGAACTTCCACTTGTGGTATCATCCTAGTTACCCTTGTCACCTTCCCTAACGGTGTAGTTATTTCCAAAGTATTTCTTAAAGGTTCCGAAGGTAAATCCAACTTCTTAGCTACCTTGGTTGACACAAAAGTATTTGACGCTCCCATATCAAACAAAGCCCTGACCACTAGGTTTTCTAACATTATCGTACCTAGGATGCATATTCATTTATTTAAATATAGTTACAACATGAATAATCAAGCTATAAAATATCTTAACAAAAGAATGAAACATAACATGGTACCTGAAATAACGTCATCCTCTGGTTCCACAAAATTAGCATCAGCTGCAAAAACTCGAACCGGTCGGCTCGGGCCGCCTCTCCTGCTACCTTGGCTCAAACCACTCTTGTTTCCTCTGTTTGGACACGCTCTAGAAAAGTGTCCTTGCTCACCACAAACATAGCAACCGTTGCTACTCTGCTTGCACTCTCCTGTATGATTTCTGTTGCACTTGGGGCAAGGTGGTGTATTGCTTGGGGCTTTAGCTGCTGTAGGTGCCGTAGTCTTCTTGGCTGCCTGCTGTGGCGCTCCCCTATAACTGCCTTGGCTCGTCCCAAAATTTCTTTTGTTGTTGACAACCACTGTGGCTCTCTTCCTGAAACTCTCAACTTCCAAAGCTTTATTCGTAAGCTCAGCCATATTCTTGGCTGTGAAACCCAACATCCCTGATTGTCTCTCATATGCTAGTCCTTCCTTGTATTTTGCCATCTTCCTCCCCTCAACTCTCATCAGCTCAGGATAAAACCGTCCTAGCTCGTTAAACTTATTGGTGTACTCAGATACCGTCTGGTGTGTGCCTTGCTTAAGTCTGAGAAACTCACTTGCCTTACTATCTTGCACTGTAGTCGGGAAGTACTCGTTATAAAACAAAACCTTGAATCCCTCCCAATCTGTTACTTTACCGTTACTGCTTTGGATTGCATCAATCCATGCCTCTGCTGCTCCCAAAAGAAAGCTAACCGCTAGCTGAGCCATCTCATATTCCGGGACATGTATGTTCCTACAGGCCTTTTCGAAACTTCTTATCCATTCTTCAGCCTTGGAATGATCCACATTCCCAAAGAAGTCCTGAACTCTATTTCTTCTTAACCTCGTATACCAATCCATCACTGGTGCTTGCTCAAGGGCCGGTCTAACTGGTGGGTAAACCGGTGGGTAAGCATAGGGTACCTGCGGCTGGTACTGCTGTGGCTGAGGATAGGGTGGAATCACCTGAGGCTCAGGCTGATACGGATGAAACCCATGATAAAACCGTGTCTTCTTTGGGGCTGCTGAAAACCGTAAGGGGGATAACCATCTCCTCGCTGATGGTCAAAACGTGGCGAAGGTGGTACTGTAGGCTGAGGAACATGACCTACAGGGGGGTAAAAGACTTGATGTTGCTGCTGCGGAGGATAAACTGGTGGATATGCACTGACTGAGGGAGGATAAACATCGGTCACTGGTGGTGGCGCACTAATCGGCGGGATGTCGCCTACTACTGTGACACGAATAGGTGCCTGTCCCGGCTCTCCATAAATGTAGTTATATCTTGGCGGTGGTCGGGGTGGCGATTCGATCGCGCCTCGGTGACAAATTCTGCTGGGACCTAGGTGTAGGCGTGGTTGTATGGGGTGGTGGTGATAAACTCATACGAGGTGAAGGATTCTGCCTCATGAACCCACCCCCTACATCTGGTACCGGACTCTCTATCCCCGATCTAACCCCTGAGCTCCCCGCTCCACGAGCATTCCTCCTCGTAGTTACCATACTGCAAGATCAAGAAGACCAGAACGTCACTAAGGGTTTTAAAGAAACTTATCTTAAGGAAATGAAGCTTAAAGGACGCTTTGCTCTGATACCAACTGTAACGCCCCGTTCCCGGACACCGAGTCCTTATCCGGAAGAGGAACGTTCAGCACGTATAAAATAAAAGTAAATTCATTTTATACGTAAGCCTCTACTACGTCGTATCAAATCAAAGGCAAAACGGAAGCAAAACTCGGGTATACAAAATTTTTCCCAAAATTAAAGAGTAGGAAAGAAATCTAAAGGTAGAAATGTAAATTATTACATTTGGAAAAGTACGAAATCCCAACACAACAAGTACGATGAATCTAGATATAACCAAACGTCTACCTTAAAAGCAGTGAAAGTACAACCAAAGAAGAGCAGAACATAAACATCTTGAACTTCAACGATCGCCTTCAAAGGTCGTCGTCGAACTCTTCCTCAAAGACCTGTTCGTCTTCTCGTCCCCAAACACATAGAAAAGTATGCATTCGAGGTAAGTACAACGTACTTAGAAAGAAAGAGAAGCTATGAAAGCAATCATAGATATAAAGAAAAGATAAATATTTAATTAGTTATTTAAGTGAGACCGACTCAATCTAGGGTTCACTTCATGCTCATCAACACGTCGTGGCTAACTGTTTCTAACTTAGCCTATCTATGTTACAACCGCACTCAAGGGCACTACGCGCATCCACCTCAGCAGAGTCCCTCTGTACTTAGGGTCATTGACCTACAGAGTTATTCTACCTTGGGAACACTCTATTGCAACATATTAGTGGATCACACCAATATCCACGAAGTCTAGAAAAGGTAGACTCCGATAGCACGCGCGTCTCAGCAGAATCCCTCCGTACTTAGGGTCCTTGGACCTATGGAGTTCCTCTACCTTCAGAGGTAGCACATGCATCGCGATTTAGCCTGGTGCCTAGCCAAGAGAGACATGTTGTTTAATCTTTTACTAGTCACGTACGTTATTTATTTGGTTATTAACTAGCCAGCCTGAGTGTTTTCAAATAATCTCCCTCACACATACTACTCTCTTCTTAGACCACTAGACACGGACAAGTCCTAGCACATACACAGACATTGATGAATGCTAATTCATCAAAGCACAAGCCTATCATGCTCTTCCGACGGATCCGAACTTCAACTCCCTTTAAGAGTACATTCGGTGTTTTAACTGAACGAATCAGAAGCTCAATTCAGGCTTGTCTATGTTTATACCATATTAACATGTCATATTTAAGGGTTCATAAAGATAAATCATGTTTATAAGGCTGAACAACAACCCACAAAGAAAGAAGGGCAAAACAAGCTAGACGCCCGTTTAAGACCCTGGACGCCCGTCTGAACCCTACTGGACGCCCGTCCATTAAACTCAGACTCCCATCCTCTGAAGACCATTTCAATCCTGAATGTAAAATTACCCCTCAGACGCCCGTCCGGATAAGCCAGACGCCCGTCTGAAAAAGACCGAGGCTGGACGCCCGTCCAGAATACCGGACGCCCGTCCACCTGGGTTCGACTGGAACCCTAACATCATCATCATTCGATTTCCAGGTCGTATTTGAACCAAAAAATCAGCAAATTCCAACACAACAACACAAGAATCCACATCTAGACGTACAATAACAACTATAGTCATTAACTAAAATAAAGATTCATATTTCTAACACCAAGAAGCCTTAAAACGTGATCAATTCCTTATAACAATGATAAAATTCATAGGACTGATTTTCCTTACTTGTTGCAGCCACAGGCGATCCAAAAGCCTTCGAAAAGTCTTTGCACTTGCCACCAAACTGATCACAAAACGAAGCCCTCCTTATAACGCTCGCTTCTCAAACGATTACGAAAACAAACAACTCTTCCTCTCGGGTGTGAAAAGAACTCTTGGCTCTCCTATGCTCTCTCTCTCACACGCACAAGGAAAAGAAAAGGGGAGGGGCCGAGTAATCAAATTCTGATTAAATGTTTAGGTCTTAGCATTAAGAGGGAGTTAATCCTTTTCCCTAAATGCCCCTTTAATACAAAAAAAAAAAAAAAAAAGGATTTCCTCATGTATATACATATAAACTCGAAATTATATATATATAAAACGTCCAAAATAATTAACTCCAAATGAGAGGAAACCGAACCTAATATTTCGTTTTCGCAAAAAGACACGTCTGCCCTTTCCCGAAAATCGGAATATTACATCAATAAACACCAAACTCAATCATCCATTTGATGATATAAATCCAAAAAAAAAAAAAATCTCTATTTCTTCATGAATTTCGAATGAAAGGGAAAAAGTGGAGATATAGTTTACCTTACAAATCCATGTGAGAAAATTATATACCGACCTCCCTGGAATGCTGATGAATTTGACTATTTCTCATGAAAAATAGAGCAACTAGTGATTTACTATAAATAAATAAAATTATTTCTATCTTCTTTCTCGGCTGAAAGTCGAATATAAGGGGGAGATAGAAATAATTTTATTTATTTATTTATTCGACTGCAATAATTTTATTTTGAGGAATCTATGGGAAGGAGTTAGGTAAGAAGCTTGATTGTGGGATAAATAAGGGGGTAATAAGATATTTTCCATTAATTCATTTGACCAAGAAATCCTCTCATAATAAAGTATCTATAATTCTCATTGAAACACACACGGTCAATAAATATTTATTTTTGCTCAGAAAAAAAAAGATTTTTCTACTAAAAAAAAAAAAAAAAAAAAAATTTCTTCGCTGTCAACTGCAGGAAGTAGCAAGGAAATATGAGGTGGAGGAGATGAACCTCATTCCACACTTCATACTAGGTCAATACCTTCTCTAACAAGTAAATGAGCATTATATTTTCTTGTCTCTTTATTAAACAAATGAGATAGAAATAAAAAACATGTAACAGTTTATGACAGTCCTCTATTATCATACCAACATGTGAGAGATCTTCCTTATGTGCCATAAGACAATGATATGTGGATAGAAAGTCTCCTTTAAATATAACTAAAAAATATCCCTAGTTGTGAGAATACACAATAGCACGATATGTACATCGCTAAAGCTTCCCAACCTTTACCTCAAACCTTCATTCTAATTTTTTGGAGAATGAATTGAGTGATCTATCGTGGTTGTCTCGAATCAAAACACCCATAGCTACCTCAGTTTTTCCGAACACCGCGTCAACGTTAAATTTATATTGTGTTGCATCCGGAGGTTGCCATACTAAGGACCAGGCATTCATATTGCAGCTCGAAATTGGATTTTTTGCTGCATGAAAGTATTTGTTGGAAACACTAGTACTTAGGATATGGACGGATTATTAATAACTCCAAGGCACGTAAGAACGCTGGATTTTAAGAGATGTTTCTTCCCACACGATATGTCATTTAGGGATCAAACGAAAATCCCTCTCAGGATACAATGGGGGATGTTTAATTCAAACAATGACTTGTTTGAATCAAACCCGAGAACACTCAGGATGTTTTTTTAATGATGCTGTAAAACGTGAGACTTATTTCGTCTGCATACTTGTGCCCTTTATAGGCTGAAGGTACCCCATAAACGAATGGAGGTACTCCTTACACGAAAGGGTAGAGTCCATATCAGTTCGGCCAAAACCTTACAAATCTTGGATTTTTTAGTTGCATCCATTCGCAGGTTCGTGATCCTGCATGAATTCTTTAACGAAATGATGCATGGATCCAAAAAAAATGCTTCATGAATTGATGCAGGTCGAACCCCGTTTTGTTGCAATAACATTAATTTGTACGGCAACTCATTTACAAACGATTATAAAATATTATGTTAATGAATCAATATCTAACAATTTCCCCCTATTTTTTTTCAGAAAAAACATTTTATATGTCAAAAACAACTGTATGAAGCGGGTGCATCACCTAATGTGATTGCCTACGTACCCTTTTGGGGATCAAGCCATCGTAGTTCATGCAGACACGGACTCAACATCATCGTAGGAAATCGTACATAAATGAAAGTAGCTTTTGGCTTTGAACTTCCACTTAGTGTAAATAACTCAAAGTTTCATCAGGGTGCTATGGTGAACGCATCTTGAACCAAGGATCCCATCATGATGTAACTAGAGTTATCACACATACTATTCCGATAAAAGAGTGTCTCTTTGTTCGAACGCATTAATGGCCATGCGTTATATCACGAAATTCATAAGTGCTCTAGAGACGGTCTGTATCTCATAGAACGCGGCCTGACTTTCACACACACATAGGTAAGTCCATTCAAAGTGATGTCGTGTGTCACTTTCTCCAGTACTAGGACTTATTAAGAACTATATTCAACCTTTACCATGCGGTATTTACTGACTCTAGAGATTTCATGAATGAGATTTACTAAATACTCTAATGGCTACATTAGACAGACAATAACTTGTTTGTACCTTTGAACTTTGCTTATATTTCAAAACATAAGTAGGGTTCCCGTCAAGACTAACTAATGTTTAATAGACTTTAATCTCATTCCACTCGTTGTTTTTTCAATTATATCTTTAGCCAGTCCTTTCGTCAAAGGATCTACTAGGTTATTCTTTGACTCTACATAGTCAACATAGATTACTTATTCTTTAAGTAATCCACGGAGAGACTGATGTCTCAAACTAAGATGTCGTTGCTTACCATTGTATGTCTTGCTTGCTACTAAATACAAAGTAGCTTTGTTATCACAATGTATCATTACTGCTGGAGATGGCTTTTCCCACAAAGAAATATCAATCAATAAATTTCTCAGCCATTCCGCTTCTTTACTTGCATCTGCTAAAGAAATAAATTCTGCTAGTTGAATCTAAAACACAAGTTTGTTTCTTTGAACACCAAGATATAGTTTCACCTCCTAAGGTAAAAATCCATCCAGTGGTGGACTTAGAATTTGATTCTATGTTATTCCAACTTGCATCACTGTACCCTTCACGTACAACAGGAAAACCACAATATTGTAATCCTTAATCAATTGTTCCTTTCAAGTATCTTAGAAGTCTTGAAATTGCATTCCAATGTTCTTTTCCTGGATTTCTAGTGAAATGACATAATATACCAACTTCATATGCAATATCGGGTCTTGTGCAATGCATAGCATACATAAGACTTCCTATCACAGTTGCAAATTGTAATTGGTCATAGCATCCACCGGTATTTTTCATTAACTTGATATTAGGATCCATGGGTGTAGATGCAGGCTTATGGTCCATATGACCATACCTTTTAAGGATATTTTCAATATAATGAGATTGATTTAATGATATAAATCCGTCTTTCCTCATTATTTTGATCCCTAAGATCACGTTTGGTTTTCCCAAATCCTTCATATCAAAGTTAGCTTCCAATAATTGTTCGGTCTCCTTTATGGATTCCAAGTTCGGACCAAAGATGAGCATATCATCCACATATAGAAAAACACTGATGCAAGCACAATTCCTATATGTAGAGTAGATACATTTATCAACTTCATTGACTTTGAATCCATTTTTCAGTATTACTTTATTGAAATTTTCATGCCATTGCATAGGGGATTTCTTGAGACAATAAAGAGATTTTACCAATTTGCAAACCTTCTTTTCTTGTCCCGGTACAAAAAATCTCTCAGGCTGTTGCATATATACTTCTTCCTCTAAATCATCATTTAGAAAAGCCGTTTTCACATCCATTTGATGGACAACTAAATTATGAATCGAGGCCAAAGATAGAAGCACACGGATAGATGATATCCGTGCCACTAGGGCATATGTATCAAAATAGTCAATACCAGGATGTTGTTTAAAGCCTTTAGCCACAAGGTGAGCTTTGTATTTGTTAATGGATCCATCCATATTTAACTTCTTCTTGAAGATCCATTTACAACCGATTGGTTTAGAACCACGAGGCAAAGCTACTAATTTCCATGTTCGATCTCATTTCATCATTGATTGCTTCTTACCAAAAACAACATCACGTGATGAAATGGCTTCTAAATTTGTGACAGGATCACTATCATCATTGATCATTAACTTGGTTTGGTGTGAAATATTATTTACATCACCATCCAGTTAGTACGTCACAAATTTAGGACCAAAGGATTTTTTTGTCCTTTGTCTTTTACTTCTCCTTGGTTCTAAATCATATTGTGGTTCCGATGATGTATCATCAAGTGATTCATCATGAACTCTCTAGGAAATGTTACCATTATTTCCAGATTGCACAAAAGATGACTTATATAAATGTTTAAAAAGCATAGCATCATTTGATTTGATAATTTCAAAAGATTCTAATTTTAAAAATCTATAAGCCGTACTATTTTTTGCAGAACCGAAAAAAACACATTTGTAAGTTTAGTACATAACTTAGTAATCACGGGTTTAGGTTTTCTTACATATGCAAGACATCCAAAAACTTTTAGACGAGTAATATTCGGTTTCCTATTAAACCACAACTAATAAGTTGTTTTACAATCTTTTTCTTTGGAATCCTATTAAGAATATAACATGCGCTTAAAAGTGCTTCACCCCACCATTGATAAGATAGACCAGAACTAATTAACATGCAATTTACCATATCTATTAAGGTTCGGTTTTTCCGTTCTGCCACTCCATTCGATTTTGGTGAATACGGCGGAGTAAACTCATGGACAATACCATGTTCTTCACAAAATTTTATTAATTCTGTTACTTGGTATTCTCCAACTCTTTCAAAACGTAATACCTTAATTTTCCGCTTCAATTGATCTTCAACTTCTGCTTTAAAATTATAAATTTACTTAACACTTCACCTTTACTTTTAAGCAAATAAACATAAGCATATTTTGAGAAATCATTTATAAAGGTCACAAAATACTCATGTCCTTATCGTGAAAATTTTCTATCAAAATTAGAAACATCTGAGTGTATAAGACCAAGTAATTTAGATGTGCGCTCTACAGATTTATGTGGTTTACATGTCATTTTCCCTTGAACACATATATCACATTTATCAACATTATCATTTGTGCATTTCGAAATAATGCCTACATTGTGCATGTTTTTATAGACTTGTAATTTACGTGTCTTAATCTATCATGCCATAATAATAAGGAATCAACAACACAAGCAATGTTATTTTTTATTACATTCATCTTAATCATTCCATTACATGATAGCCTTTACTAATAGAAATATTGTTTTTAGATACAATCAAATTATCAGATTCCTGCACAAGCTTGAACCCTGCCTTGTTGAGGCGATCTCCAGAATCATATTCTTTGTCATTTCAGGCACATGAAGGAATTCTGCCAAAGTCAGATTCTTTCTTGAAGTAAATCACTATAAGAAAATCGAGTTTTTGTGACAAAATAAATTGTGACGCCTAAAAATGCGTCACACATTCCTTGATTTTGTGAAGAATTTTTAAAAGTCATCACAAAATGTGCAATTCATAAATTTTTAAAAAAGGAAGATACCGTTCCTCACATTTCATTTCATCTTCGTCACAAAAAAAGCGGGAAAAATTTAGCGCCTAAATTATTTTTCATGGTGAGGAATAAATTAATTCGTCACATGTATTATATATTGTTTAAATTGAATGTTATTCATTGAATATTACGAAATATTTTTTTTGCTAATTCTTGATAACCTTTTAACGTTTTTTTACAGCCCGATAATCTTTATCTTTATTGTTTTAAACATATTACTTTGTAACTCTTTTGAACGAATTCAAATTAATAAATCCTTCCATGATCACGTAGGTATTTTTTTTTTTCCTTAAACGAATCACGTAGGTATTGTTGCATCTCTCTCAAAATCGCGAAAAAAAAAAACAAAAAACCAATTATATCGTCTCGGCACCGCTTCTGCTCAATCTCCACCAGATTCAGACCTCCTTCTCATGCGCTATTCATTGTCACAGATGCGTAACTTTGAAGATTCATTGCAGGTAACATTTTCCTTGTATATCTTCATCCTCCTGTACTTTTGTTTCGTTTTTTTCTTAGTAAATTTATGACCGATGATCACAAATATGTGATTTGGATTTGATTGATTTACAAATCAATCTATGATATTGATTTGATAGTATCGGAAATTTTCTGTTTCTGAAGTGATCCATAGAGCATAATAAACCTAATATTTCTACTTACATTGAATCAATTTGTTTTATGTATCTTATTTTAATGTCATTGATGAATTTAAGTCTTTTGGTTTCGTCTAGGTTTTGGTTAATGAATGTGGAATCAAACAAGATTTGGGATTTTGCTAAGTTGGTAAATTGATTCAAATAAAAAAAATATTTGGTACTTTGTTTGCCCTGATTGAGTCGTATCTATTTTTTTGTGTAGTGAGGGAAAAGTCAAGTCTTATTCTTATATTTCCCTCTTCGATCATTGTATTTCATTGATGGGGTTATGATATTCCTAGCTGTTAAAGTTCTACGTCTCTTTTTTTTGGTAATTCAAAGGGTTGAGATAACCTGAAACAAGAAAGAGGGAGATTAAAAGGTACGTTCTTTACCTGAAAATGATTGATAAAATGAGAAGAAAGAGGCAGATTAAAGGGTACGTCTTTTACCTGAAAATGATAGATAAAATGAGAAAAAATAGGCTTTAAGATCAATCTGACGGTATTTTGTACATGTTTATCATATAGGATCCAAAGCCATCTCCTGGGCCACATAAATCAAGGGAGTGCTTGCCATTGATTCTTCTCTTGAGCAGAGGTTGAAATAGGCTCTCACCTACCGTGAGGTTATCTCTATTTTGATGCAGCATGTCATGGTTGATGGAAAGGTCAAGACAATCAAGACTTATCTTTCATGCGTCATGGGTATGGATTTTTCTTAATTTATTTGCATTGTTGTCTCTGTTTTAAGCATGTATTAAACTTTCAGGTTGCTTACGGTGCTTGATAAGATTGTAGAATATTCTTGGACACGTATCTTCCGATTATTGTAGTTTCGTCTACATTTTCAGATGTATCAATTCCGATGAGAACTTTCGTCTCCTGTATGATACATGGGGTAATTTTCATCTTCATTCTATCAAGGATGAAGAGGCCAAAGTTATCCATGTTCATATTTTTAAGAATCTGTTAGTTTTCCTATCAGCCAATTCGTTTATTGTGTCTAAAAGTCCATTTCACTTGTTATACATGCTTTAGGAATGTTTTGTCTGCACAATGAATATGCTAAAATTTCAAAATAAGTTTTCTAACATTTACAGCTAAGCTCTGCAAGGCACGATCTTAACAATTCAGTGAGAAAGGCATCACTTACTCGAACACTTATAATGGAAGAACCATCTGCTATCTAAATCCCCGGATTAAAGCTAATCATACATGAAGCTTGATTTGAAGTCTAGCAGGATTGAGGACTTCATTAATTTTGACGTGGGTAATGTTGTGATGGTTACTGGTGCAGGAAGACTTATCAGAACCAACAAAAATAGGGAAAAGCACAAGGGTGCAATTCATGTTCAGGATGCTATCGGTCACGAGTTTGCTACTCGCTTGGGAAATGTCTTCAAAATTGGCAAATGTAATAAACTTTGGGTTTCTCTTCCTAATGGAAAGGGTATCAAACTGTTTGTTATTGAGGGGTCGCATAAGAGACAAGCTAGCCAAGTTGCTGTCGGTGCTTGATGAGTTGTGCAGCATGCTATATGTGCTCCCCATCTAGGTGCATTTGCTCGTAGACTATTACAATTTTCTTTCATAAATGAACTGTTGATCTATTTTTCAGTTTTTCTTTGTTGGGTGAAATACCCGTTTCTACTTGTAATCTTTCTGGTATTAATAAAAGGACATTGTTTTGATTAAAAAAATATATATTTGTTGATCCATTTATATTTTTACTCTGGTTGTTCCATCATTGTTATCCGATTTTGCTTTTGTTGAAACTGTAATAGGATGATTTAATCTAATACAATATGAATATGTGATGATTTGGGCATAACAGTATTAAGTGATGTAGGCTTCATTGCATAAAGCAGTATTGGATTAAACATAATTTATCACGTATCAGAACAATATGTGGCGAAATTGTGGTTAAATTAATACCATTGGGTGACATGCACTCCATCACATATAACCACTTTGAGTGACGAAGGTTTCATCATATATCATATAATTATGTGATGAATTGAGGGTCACAAAAGTCCTACTTTGGGTGATAATTTAGTCATCACTTAAATGTACAATACGTGAGGAAGTTTTGATGTCATTTATGTAAGCAATAAGTGATGACTTTGGTGTCACTAAATTATATAAAATGACTTGGTGTAAAATGTAATATGTGACGAAGTGTTCGTCACATAAGAAACAAAAAGTGATGAATCAAAAATTCGTCACAAAATACTTTCTGTGACTTATGATAGGTGACGACCCTAGTGACGCACGAATTTCGTCACAAATAACCAAATGTGACGAAATTCACTATATATGCGACGAATATTGGTCGTCACAAAAGGCCATTTTTCTTGTAGTGAATTTTAGTTCCACCGTTACAATCCCAACAACTTTGGCATGAACATCATTTTCCATTTTGACCTCTAGTCTATCGGTGCATTCCATGTAAGTTTTGAATTCAGATCTATTATTGCTCACAAGGATTGTAGCCCCGGTATCCAGCCACCAACCTTCTTCAACTCCAATCGAGTTGGCTTCTTCCACAACAGCAACAAAGGTATGATCATTATTACCATCTGTAACATTCACACGATGTTTGTTTCCTTTATCGTTCTTCGCCTTCGTGTCTCTTATACAAACTCTGCATTCTCGGGTGGAATGATCAGGTTTTTTTGCAATAGAAGCAATCACCCTTGAATTTTTTCTTGGACGATTCTGCATGATCTTTCTTTGGTCCAGACTTTTTGCGCTTCTTGTTTACAGATTAGGGGCCTTGAACCATGTTGGCTTTTTCTGTCTCATGTTCAGTATTTTCTCTCTTTCTGGAGTCTTCCTCACTCAAATGACGCATAAGGGATTCTAAGGTATGCTTGGTTTCATCATGTTTAAGTTTCTTTTTATAACCATTCCAAGAAGCTGGCAATTTAGCAATAATTTCTCCAAATTGGAATGCTTCACGCAAGTTAATTTCAGAATTTTTAAGATTACCAACAATGGATTGTAATTCATGAACTTGGGTAAGAACAGACTTACCATCAGTCATTTTGAAGTTGAAGAAAATACCAATCAAAAATTTCTGATTGCTTGCCTGTTCAATGCGATATTTGTTGTCCAGCGCCACCCATAATTCTTTTCATGTCTCAGTTGTCCTGTGTCCATTGTAAACTGAGTCTGACAGCACATTCAGAATGTGTCCCCTGTATAGGAAGTCATCATCCTTTCTCTTCTGCCTCTGTTCCTACAATTCCCTCTTGCATTTATCAGGATCATCGTCATTATCTTCGGTAATTGGTGCAAGTTCATCACTCACAATGTATGAAAGTTTGATTGCTGTCAAGGAAAACAAAATTTTCTCTTGCCAGTGAGTAAATTTGTGCCCATCAAATCTATCAAGACAAACCATGTCCTGATTCATTACATGGGTCGATGGTGCCACAGATCCATTCAGTGTCAAATCCTTAAACGAAGACGTCTCTTAAAACTGTTAGAAAAATTGGTACATAGGATATTGAGGGATTATGAATAACCCCAAGATACATAAGAACGTAGTCTTTTAAGAGATGTTTCGTCCCACACGATATGTCACTTAGGGATCAAACGAAAATCTCCCTCAGGATACAATGGAAGGTGTTTGATTCATATAGTGACTTATTTGAATCAAACCCGAGGACACTCGGGATGTTTTTCTGATGATGATGTAAAATGTGAGACTTATTTCGTCTGCAAAATTATGCCTTTTATAGGCTGAAAGTAGCCCATAAACAAATAGAGGTACTCCTTACATGAAAGGGTAGAGTTCATATCAGTTCGGCAAAAACCTTACAACTCTTGGATATTTGAGTTGCATCCATTCGTAGTTTCATGAACCTGCATGAAATCTTTCATGAACTGATGCATGGATCCAAAAAAAATGCATGAATCTCATTCATGAACTGATGCAGGTCGAACCCCATTTCGTTGCGATAACAATAATTTGTACGGAAACTCGTGTACAAACGATTATAAAATATTTAGTTTACGGAAATATATCTAACAATTTCCTATTATTTTTTCAGAAAAATATTTTATATGTAAAATACAAATGTATGAAGCGGCTGCATCACCTAATGTGATTGCCTACGTACCCTTTTAGGGATCAAGCCATCGTACTTCATGCAGACACGGGCTAAGCATCATCGTTGGAAATCGTACATAAATGAAAGTAGCTTTTGGCTTTGAAATTCCATTTAGTCTAAATAACTCAAAGTTTTATCAGGGTGCTAAGGTGAACGCATCTTGAAACAAAGACCCCATCATGATGTAACCGTAGTTCCGATAAAAGAGTGTCTTTTTGTTCCATCGCATTAATGACTATGCGTTATATCCCAAAATTCATTAGTGCTCTAGAGACGGTCTGTATCTCATAGAAAGCGGTCTGATTTCCACACTCACATAGGTAAGTCCATTCAAAGTGATATCGTGTGTCACTTTCTCCAGTACTAGGACTTATTGAGAACTATATTCAACCTTTACCATCCGGTATTTACTCACACTAGAGATTTTAAGAACGAGATTTATTAAATACTCTACTGGCTACTTTAGTTAGAGCTTAACTTGTTTGTACCCTTTGAACTTTGATTATATTTCAAAACACAAGTAAGGTTACCATCAAGACTAGCCAATGTTTCATAGACATTAATCCCATTCCTCTCGTTGTTTTTGCAACTAAATCTTTGGCCAGTTTTTTCGTCAAAGGATCTTCTAGGTTATTCTTTGACTCGACATAGTCAACAGAGATTACTCATTGTTTAAGTAATCCACGAAGAGGCTGATGTCTCAAACTAAGATGTCATTGCTTACCATTGTAAGTCTTACTTGCTACTGAATACAAAGTAGCTTTATTATCACAATGTATCATTACTGCTAGAGATGGATTTTCCCACAAAGGAATATCAATCAATAAATGTTTTCAGCTATTCCACTTCTTTACTTGCATTTGCTAATGCAATAAAATCTGGTAACATACTTGTATCTGAAACACAAGTTTGTTTCTTTGAACACCAAGATACAATTGCACCTCCTAAGGTAAAAATCCATGACATAGAATTTGATTGTATATTATTCAAACTTGCATCACTGTACCCTTCAAGTACAGTAGAAAACCCCAAATATTGTAATCCGTAATCAATTGTTCCTTTCAAGTATCTTAGAAGTCTTGAAATTGCATTCCAATATTCTTTTCCTGGATTACTAGTGAAACGACATAATATACCAACTGCATATGCAATATTGGGTCTTGTGCAATGCATAGCATACATAAGACTTCCTATCACGCTTGCATATAGTAATTGGTCATAGCATCCACTAGTATTTTTCATTAACTTGATACTAGGATCCATGGATGCAGATGCAGGCTTATGGTGCATATGACCATACATTTTAAGGATATTTTCAATATAATGAGATTGATTTAATGATATAAATCCATCTTTCCACATTATTTTGATCCCTAAGATCACGTTTGCTTCCCCTAAATCCTTCATATCAAAGTTAGCTTCCAATAATCGCCAGATCTTCTTTATGGATTCCAAGTTCGGACCCAAGATGAGCATATCATCCACATATGGACAAACAATGATGCAAGAACCATTCATATATGTAGGGCAGATAAATTTATCAGCTTCATTGACTTTGAATCCATTTTCTAGCAATACATTATTGAACTTTTCATGCCATTGCACATGAGCTTGCTTGAGACCGTAAAGTGAGTTTACCAATTTGCAAACCTTCTTTTCTTGTCCCGGTAAAACAAACCCCTCATGATGTTCCATATATGCCTCTTCCTCTAAATAACCATTTTGAAAATCCGTTTTCACATCCATTTGATGGACAACTAAATTGTGAATCGAGGCTGGAGATAGCAACAAACGGATAGATGATATCCATGCCACTGAGGCATATGTATCAAAATAGTCAATGCCATGACGTTGTTTAAAGATTTTAGCCACAAGACGGGCTTGGTATTTGTGAATGGATCCATCTGGATTTAACTTCCTCTTGAAGATCCAGTTACAACCAATTGGTTTAGAACCACAAGGCAAGTCTACTAATTTCCATGTCTGATTTGACTTGATCGATCTCATTTCATCATTGATTGCTTCTTTCCAAAAAAAACAGCATCACGTGATGAAATGGCTTCTGAATTTTTTATTTGCATCCATTCGTAGGTTCATATCAGCATTACTTTACACGAAAGGGTAGAGTTCATATGAGTTCGGCAAAAACTTACAACTCCTGGATTTTTGAGTTGCATCCATTCGTAGCTTCATGAACCTGCATGAATTCTTTCACGAACTAATGCATCGATCCGATAAAAATGCATGAATTTTATTCATGAACTGATGCAGGTCGAACCCCATTTCATTACGATAACTTTAATTTGTACGACAACTTGTATACAAACGATAATAATAAAAGATTTAGTTTATGAAAAAATATCTAATAGTATTATGTCGCCTTTGCATAAGATTTAAGCAAGGATGAGTTATGATGTATATATTTTCTATCCAAAATCCATGAACATCCTCCTTTCCAAATGGTCCAGAGAAGAGTTACTATTTGTGTTGTGCATGCTTCCATGCCGTCACGTGTATTTAAGAAATCTTCTAGAAAATCTACAAAGTAGTAGACGCATAGGGAGCTTGTAGAAATCTAGGCCCAAGCCCATATATAATGAGGAGCCTCATCCTCAAAACCTAGGTTTTAGGGATGAGGCCCCTCATCTTATAAGGGTTTGGGCCTAGATTTTCTACAAGGTATCGGAGCCACCCCTTTTGTGCAAGTGTTGGGCCTCTTTGTTGGCATTGTGTGCCCGGCTCACACTTGAGGAGGCGTGTTAAAGTGTCCCACATTGAGAACTTGTGGTTGTTTCACCTGACATATTAAGTGATGGATTTCTCCTCATAACCTATGTTTTAGGGATGAGGCCCCTACTCTTATATGGGCTTGGGCCTAGATTTTCCACAGAGCTCAAATAGTTACTCTTGGGGATGTCACATTCGAAGAGACAATGCCAAGCAATTTCTTCGGATCTCTTATACTACACCTGACACAAGCCATTCCTTATTCATGTTCAGCGCAAACCAGAAGCTGTCAAAAGAGTGTTATTGATTAGCTTTAACATGAAGTGAATGATACGCGGTTTAGCCTTCAACTGCCAAAGACCATTCCATAACTTTTGGTTTCCTCTTGAAGATGAAGGTTCCTCTCCTTTGATGGCTCGAAACTTAGAGTCTCACGCCAAGATGTAAATGTCTTAACATAACTAGCAAAATGCTCGTGCTCCACATGTCTTTTAACTAAAACAAATAGTTTTAAAATTCAAATAGCAACGTTTAAGATTACATATATACATAGGTGATAATGTCCGGATATGGACCTGCCACGTGTCGTTCCTATAAGAAGCTAAGAAATAAAGGCAGACCAGAGCCCGAGGTGGGAGGTCCGACCTAGACCTCCGAATTGACCACCGCAGGTCGGTCCGGTCATAGCGGGGGCTTGGTGAATAAAACATTGACTAAGATGGTCTAGTAAACTCAACACAGGTCGGTCCGACTTTTCCTTAGGTACGAAAGCAACCAAATCAGATAATTATGGAAAACAATCCTCAGTCATTAAGACTGTGATTCAAATAATCGGATATGACCTTACGTATCCCTAAATTAATGGGATTTACAAATAATATCTTTACGGATAAAGAATTAAAATCCTTGTTGGACAAAGAATAGGACGAAAGGTCCCGTATATATACAATCCCTAAAGAACTACGAATGACTGGATTCCAATACACTTATTTGATACGTAGGCAACTTGAGAGCAAACTCTCAGGCTCAGTCTAAATCTAACCACAAACTCCCTTCTTTTGGCATACTGTTCTTAGCTTTTTAGGATCTTGATTATTGTCACTAGATAAAAATTAGCCTGGATTAGTCCTCAGACGAACCCAACATCATCAATGCTATGTGTTTAAGTATAAAATAAATATATGTTGAGTAAAGTTTCCATTTTTGCCATTCTTATATATTCGTTCTTTAATTGTTGAAATATTTTATTATTATTATTATTATTATTATTATTATTATTATTATTATTATTATTTGAAAACCTTGTATATTTTATTAGAATGAAAGGAATGAAATACAAGGTTTGTGGGCCCTCCCGGCCTCCCCCGAAAACATATGTCCGCAATATACTTTCCCCACCTCCTTAAAACCCTAGTCCAGAAAATCCGATATGGAAAAAACCGAATGCTAGAGAAAGAGCATGGGTCTCCGTATATTGGAATAGACAATAAAGAAAAGATCCAAAAATTTTTTTAAAAAAAGCAACGAATGAGATGCACCTACTTGTTACACATTTTTTTAGAAGAATTTGTTACACTCACTATAAGTTATTGATTACTAACTCTTGTATCTGTCTGTATGGATATCAGATTGTCTTAAGTCTCTGATAAATCTTGAGGCATTCTCTAATTTTATATTAAGAAAAAAAGCATTATTATGAAAAATGCATCTAAAATGGCAGGCATGTAGCTTTAAGTACAAACGTGTTTACATTTTAGGGGGAAGGGGCCAGAAGGACAATAAAAATCATAAATGGGTCCAGAAGGACGTTACTACATGTTATGTGATTAAAAAGGACAAATTCATAATAAATGGACAAAAATACCCTTTTACGCATTAAACACGTAGTAACGCTAGATAAAGTGTAGTAACAGCCAAGAAAACAAATAGTAACAGCCAAGGAACAAGTAGTAACAGCCCATAAAATGTCGTAACATCCAATGAACATGTAGTAACAGCCAATAAACAAGTAGTAACAGCTTAAGAAGAAGTAGTAACAGCGTGAAAAGAAGTAGTAACAGCCCGTAAAATGTAGTAACGGCCAATAAACAAGTAGTAAAAGCCCATAAAATAGATAAAGTATATCAAAAAATGTAGTAACGTTACAAAATTAATAGTAACAACCCTAAACCAAAAAATTTTCAAAAAAATTAAAATTAAAATTCCAAACTTTCAGCTTCATCTTCTTATCTCGTTCAAATAAAAAAAAATCCAAACTTTCAGCTTCATCATCCCCAAATCGTTCAATCCTTATCCCCAAATCGGAATCCGCTGCTATCCAGTCCATCCGTCCGTAGCCGGATGCCATGTTTATGGCGATAATTGATGCCGGAGATGAATATTTAAGCAATTTCCGGCATCGGATGCCATGTTTTTCCGGTGACTCGTCTTCTCTCTGGCACTCCACAACCAAATCTTCAATCTCCGATGGGTAAACATTATCAAAGAACCCATCAGTTCCAGCGATAATGACATCTCCTCTCTCCACCGGGAAAAAAAATCTCATCCGCCAAACTTGGATCATCGCTTTTCATAGCCAAACCTAATTGATAAGGGCAATTAAAACAATGTTGTTGTGAATTCGTCTGAAATAAGATATTTCCATCTCTGATTACAACGAATCTGCTATCTCCGATGTTCACTGCCTGTAATAGATCGCCGTTCAAAGTAACAACAAGCAGTTGATGATCCTTTAGATTAGGTCTCGAAAAATGCCTCTTCAAGGATTTGCGTTGGATCAAATTGAACACCGATGCTTTTAGGTTTTTTTGGAAGAAGGGTGCTGGTTTTATGATGCGCAGAAACTATTGAGGCCATTACCTGTAACATAATTAGGAAAAAAAGGGTATTGATTGGGCGTGACCCGGATCAGCCCACGTGTCAAACAGGACGAAGCGAACCGACAAAACAGGATAGAACTATACCCGATCACGGTTCCACCGCACTGTAAGAAGAAGGTCGACCAGGCCGGGCGTCCCCCGACTGGATGAGGCGCGATCGAGGACATACTCATCTGAGTAAAGAGCAGTTATGACTGAACGTGAGGCGTGGGGGGTTGATATAACCGCCCATTAGCCCCATTATCACCAGTAACCGCCTGAACTACGGTTGGACTTGATTCCAAGCATATACTTGGATACGTAGGCAGCTTATTCATTAAGTTCAGTCCATAAGAAAAATAACGACTATTCTCTGTATAATCCTAGAGTAAGAAAGACCCGTTTGTTCATTCAGTTTGATTGAGAACTCGATCATTGGCGCTAGAAGGAGGGCATTTTTGCTTCTAGTGACGAATTACAGAGTAGCAGATATGAAATCGAAAAAAACTCAACAAGAGAAGAATCACGCAGGGACCTCGCGTAATGAAGAAAATATGGATCAAGATCCAATGAAAAATCCGGAAAAGGAACCAGAAGATCAATCCAGTACGAAGGAAATGGCGAAACAACTCCTAGTGGATGCTTTAAAGACAATGGGAGATGAAGACTTTCAGGTCCTTTTTGAAAGTGTGAGAAAAGGGAAGGAAAAGGTAAACGCTGTTGGAGAAGAAAAGCAATTATCTTCAGAAAACAGGAGTGGTCATAAGGAAGTGGCAGAATCCAGTGATCAAGTTGTTAAGAGCAAAGCCCGTCACGCTGATGAGGCTGCAAGAGCTGAGTTGGATGCGATGTTAGAAGACGAAGAGGATGAATTTCATCTTGCTTCGCCTTTGCAGAGCACATTGAAGCATACCGTCCCAGGGTTTTAAGATACCCAAAATCAGTCCAGATATGACGGAACCAGAGACTGTATGATCATATGCATCAATACATAGCGCATATGCAATTATACAATGCCCTGATGAAATGAAATGCAAAGCTTTTCCAAAGACTCCTTTCGGAAGGGCTGGGACTGTTCAATAAGTTACCGCCCGATCTATCACCACTTTTACGCTTTTGACAAAGAAGTTCATGAGCATGTTTATTGTCGCTGACCGCTTCAAAGGAATAGTGCCCATTTGCTCACCATTAAGCAAAAATCCGACGAAAACGGTTCTCGCAATTCATAAAGAGATTTAACGCGAGTCAACTCGGTGGTCGATGTGGATGACCGATTTTTGGTAGCCTCATTCGTGAGCAGACTACGAGAAGGCGGCTACACGCTAAGTTAAATGGGAAAACCCAAAACTATGGAAGAATGCTTGGCCATCGCTTTTAAACATTGTCGGGGTGAGGAAGCTAATCGTGCTAAGCGCGAGCCGAGAAAGGAAGTCACGTAAAGGAAAAAGCAGAGGAGAAATCCGATAAAAGCGCAAATCGATTTGGGATAGGTGCAGCACCCATAACGCGATGTGTTGGGCAAAAGAGGCGCTCTGCAGATGTAGACATGATTCCGTTGAATGCATCACGAGAACAAGTTCTCGCCATCATGGAACGTAAAGGCATAGCCGTAACTCCATTCCCATGAAGGACCCAGAGAAAGAGAGATCGACCAAGTTCAGTAATTCCACCAGATGTTGGTCACGACACGTAGTCATGCAGGAATTAATCGTGATATAGACGCAAAGAGTCATGGAAGGACAACTTGATGAGGTTGTGGACAGATCTCGTAACAAACAGCCCAGGGGGCGCAGAGAATTTAGAATAGGACCACACCAGAACGAGAGGGGCAGGAATAACGAACAGGGAAGGCATAGACACCCATCCCCAGACCAGGACAGACAAATTGATAACCGTCCGGTAAATACGATTAACACAATCATGGGAGGTCCCAGACGGATAGACCAAGAGAAAGAAACAAGCTCAGCAGGTCAAAAGAGTCAAGATCGGAGTTCTGGTAAACGTCTAAAGGTGTTAGGAGAGGTAAGGTATGGACCAGAGGATCCACTACCGCTGGTCATCAATAACGAAGGGCTGGTCATTGAGGCCGTGATCAACAAAAACTGGGTGAAGAGGATTTGCGCCGATCATCGGAAGTCTTTGTTAACATCTTGTATCACAGGCTTTCCGGCCATGAAATTAAAAGATTCCGCTTTAACACCGTGTTCACACCATCGCTTGGATTTGCCGCCCGCCTATCCACCTGTGGGTATGATCACATTACCCACAACCTATGGTAAATTACCTCGAGGCGGACCTCATGGTAAATTACATTGTGGTTAAAGCACCTTCGGCCAGACAATGTCATCATGGGAAGACCGGCCGTCATTGATCTGCGAGCAGTTATCTCACCGGCTCACAACAGCATGAAGTTTCCAGTCGGCTTGGGATCGGTCAAAATTAAAGGAGATGTGGAAACAGCCAGGAGCTGTTACACATCTGTGGTTGGCGAAAACAGTTGGTTCAACAGGTAGTTCTTGAAGAATTGTTGCCAGAAGAAGAAAAAACTTGGGCAACTGCAGATCAGACCGAGTCTGTCCTGATCGGGGAATCAGGAACCGAATCGGTGGTCAGTATAGGATCATGGATCCCAGCCCCCCATAAGAGAGCATTAACAGACCTGCTCATAGAGTATTCTGATGTTTTCGCATGGAAGACGGATGATATGCCTGGTTTATCACCAGAATTCATAGTACATAGTTTGAATGTGGATCAGAACAGAACTCCAGTTCGTCAAAAGAAGAGGCATTTTGCACCAGAAAGGATCTCAGTCATCGAACAGGAGGTAGCCAAGTTGAAACAAGCAGGAATTGTCAAGGAAGTGGTTTACCCAGAATGGCTTGCCAATCCGGTTTTAGTAAAGAAATCAGATGGATCATGGAGAATGTGTGTAGACTCTACGGATTTAAATAAAGCTTGCCCTAAAGATAGTTACACCTCCCCCAGAATTGATAGGCTGGTGGATTCGATTGTGGGTTTTGAAATTTTCGGGTTCTTGGATGCGTATAAAGGGTATCACCAGATATTCATGGACCCAAAGGACGCAGAGAAAACAGCCTTTATAACAGAATTTGGCACGTATTATTATGTGACCATGCCGTTTGGGCTAAAGAATGCAGGAGCCACATACCAGAGAGCAGTTAATCGAATTTTCCAAGATCAGATAGGCAAGTCTATGGAGGTCTATGTTGATGACTTACTGATCAAAAGCAGGTCTTTAGATCAATATTTACAAGATGTGAGAGAAGTTTGCAAGGTGCTTCGAACAGCCAAGATGAAACTGAACCCAAAGAAGTGCACATTCGGGGTCAGATCTAGAAAGTTCTTGGGTTATATGATCTCTAAAGATGGGATCAGGGCCAATCCGGACAAGTTGGATGCTTTGAAAATGATGCCACCTCCTACCAGTATCAGGGAGGTTCAAAGGTTAACAGGAAGACTAGCAGCGTTGAATGCATTCCTTTCACGCTCAAAGACAAATAAGTAATCGCTTTTTCTTCAAGACTTTAAGGAAAGCTTCACCGTTTCATTGGGGGACAGAGATTGTCAAGAAGCCTTTAATGATCTGAAAAAAATATCTGTTAGAGTTACCAACTCTAACCTCCCCTCAGGAAGGAGAGGTTCTGTACCTTTATCTATCAGTTTGTGATGAAGCCGTTAGTGCCGTGTTGGTTAGGCAACATGACACATTTCAGAAGCCAGTTTACTACATAAGCAAGGCCTTACATGGACCCGAAGTGAGGTACTCAGATGCAGAAAAGTTGGTACTAGCATTGGTACACGCAACCAGGAAACTGAGGTCTTACTTGCAGAGTCATCCAGTCATCGTCTTGACCGATCAGCCACTGAAGCAAATTTTGAGCAGGCCCGATAACTCAGGTCGTTTAGCCAAGTGGGTAGTAGAATTGGCAGGTTATGATCTAGATTATAGACCACGAACAGCTGTGAAAGCGCATGCCCTGGCAGACTTCCTGGCAGAAGAAAAGTCAATCTCTATTGATCAACAAGTGAATCCAAAAGGATCAGTCAATGGAAATTGTTCGTTGATGGAGCATCCAAAGAAGAATGGGTCGAGAGCAGTCTCCTCCTCATAAGTCCAAGAGGTGAAGAGTTCCCCTATGCTCTACACTTTAATTTCCAGGAAACCAATAATGAAGCAGAATACGAAGCGCTAATTACCGGTTTGAACTTAGCTCTAAAGTTGGGGGTTAAGCAACTCAAAGTTTACAGTGACTCTCAGTTGGTGGTAAACCACATCAAAGGAAATTATGAAGCGAAAGAGGAACCCATGAGGAAGTATTTATCTCTATCCCAATCACTTATAAACCAGTTTCAAGAAGTGCACAGTGGAGCAGTCTCTAGATCACAAAATACCGAGCGCAGATGCCCATGCTAAGTTGGCCTCTAATTTCTTATCGACAAGAAGGTTCTCATCGAAAGCGCTTAAACCAACGTAGCTATGAAACTCCCGAGGTGCAACCGGTCACACAAAGGGAAACGTGGATGGATACCATTGTATCATACTTAAAACATGGCCGATTACTGTAAGACCGAGGTCAAGCTCGCAAAATTCGAAGCTTATCCGATGTGTATGCCTTGTTCAATGATATATTGTACAGAAATCATTCATATCTCCTTGGCTACGCTTGTGTTACTATGGAAGAAGGCAATTATCTATTGAGAGAAATTCATCTTGGGATCTGTGGGAAACCATATGGGATCAAGGGCATTAGCCAGAAATGCAAAGTTGTTTGGCTATTATTGGCCTAAAATGCAGCAAGATGCAGAGGAATTAGTCTTGGCGTGCAGGTCATGTCAGGTCCATGGTAATCTATTCCATCGACCATCTGAAAATTTGGTTCCAGTCATTGCAGCCTGGCCCTTTGATCAATGGGGTGTCGTTCTGGTGGGACCACTCCCAACAGCACCAGGAAATTACAAGTTCTTAGTAGTGGCTGTGGACTATTTCACTAAATGGGTGGAGTCTAAACCATTAACCACTATCACAGCCAAACAGATCCAAAATTTTTTGTGGAAAAATCTGATTTGCAGGTATGGGATACCAAAGACTATAATTTCGCATAACGGTACCCAATTTGAAGACAAGTGGAGTTCGTGAATGGTGTACAGAGTTGGGCATAAAACAAACATTTCACCTCTGTTGGTCACCCAGGCAAATGGTCGTGGAACAAACTAACAGCAGATCAAGCTTGGTTTGAAAAAGAGGTCGAAACAAGAGGAAAGCACTTTGGGTGGAGCATCTCCCAAACATTCTTTGGGCTTATAGGACTACCCCAAATACGTCCAACACGTGAAACCCCATTCTCATTGGCCTCACGGGTGTGGTCATTATTCCAGTGAAATTGGGCCATCTCTCCCGTAACCACGCTACATAATGACCAGATCTAGGAAGAGGAAATAAGGCACACCAAGGATGAACTGGAAGAGAAAAGAGATGTTGCTCTAATCCGGATGGCTAAATATAAGCAACAGGTTTCCCAGTATTACAACTCCAAGGTGAAACAATGCTATTTTAAGATTGGCGATCTGGTGTTGCGCAAAAATGAGATCAGCAGGCAGGAACCAAGCGGAAACCTTGGTCCTAACTGGGAGGGTCCTTATCAGATTATCAAGGTACACGGAGGAGGAGCATACCAATTGGCTGATTGCAAAGGGAAAACCATTCCTAGAAGTTGGAATGCGGTTAATCTGAAGAAATTTTATGTTTAAGGCAAGTGACAATCGTTTTTTACCTTTGCAAGTGTGCTATGTATTTTGAATTTATGTTGAACCATCGAATTTATCATGGCTGTAATATATTTCTATCATGAACTCTTTGAAAGAGAAAAATTTGTTAAGTCTGACAAATCAGACCATTTGTTGACCTCAGGTCAGGTCAGTTATTTTAGACCTCAGGTCAGGTCGGAAACTCTTAAAAAGAGAAAAAATTTATCAAGTCTGACAAATCAGACCATTTGTTGACCTCAGGTCAGGTCATTTATTTTAGACCTCAGGTCAGGTCGTAACTCTTAAAAAGAGAAAAATTTATCAAGTCTGACAAATCAGACCATTTGTTGACCTCAGGTCAGGTCATTTATTTTAGACCTCAGGTCAGGTCGGAAACTCTTAAAAAGAGAAAAATTTATCAAGTCTGAAAAATCAGACCATTTATTGATCTCAGGTCAGGTCATTTAATTTTAGCCCCCAGGTCAGGTCGTAACTCTTAAAAAGAGAAAAATTTATCAAGTCTGACAAATCAGACCATTTGTTGACCTCAGGTCAGGTCATTTATTTTAGACCTCAGGTCAGGTCGGAAACTCTTAAAAAGAGAAAAATTTATCAAGTCTGAAAAATCAGACCATTTATTGATCTCAGGTCAGGTCATTTAATTTTAGCCCTCAGGTCAGGTCGGAAACTCTTAAAAAGAGAAAAATTTATCAAGTCTGAAAAATCAGACCATTTATTGACCTCAGGTCAGGTCGGGAACTCTTCAAAAGAGAAAAATTTATTAAGTCTGAAAAATCAAATCGTTTGATTGACCTCAGGTCATGTCATTTGTTAAGGGTGAATTTACGTGTTTTATAACGCTATATTTTATAATGTTTTCCACCACATTCGTATGAATTGCATGGAAATCACGTGTTTAAATGGAATTATTGAGCAAATGACATTTTTAATGAGTTAATCGCAAAGTTGGTGAATTTATATGTTTTAATTATGATTTTATGTTTATTGGAATTATGTTACGCTTTGCGGTGTTTTTGATGTCATGTAGGTACAATTATGTGGCTCAATTGATGATCAAATGTTGATGAATTTCGAGCTAATTCAAGTTAGAAGAGATAATGGTGAATTGGATAGAGAAGAAAAGAAGATAAAGATGGAATTATCAAGTCTTGATCGGCCGACTAGCGTTCATCCGAGCGAACGAGCGTCCAAGATTGAACGGGCGTTTGATAAGTGGACGAGCGTCCAGAATCATATTTTACATTCAGAGAGTTCAGACGCGTTCTGAATGAGCGTTCACCTCCGTCCAGAAGCTGCTGGACGAAGCGTCCAAGATAGTGGACGGGCGCCCAAGCACCGCTTTAGCCTAAACCGACCTAAAATCTATAAATAGGCGCGATTTCTCAAACCCTAGACCCACACCAACCCTAAAACACAGGGGCAGCTTGGCTGCGTTTTTCTACGATTTTATCTACTTTTATGCAATTTAATTCTTAGATTAGATTAGATAGATTCATGTCTTTTATTTCATCAATTCGAGTTGCAACAAGGATGTTAAGAGGCTAAACCCTCTTGAACAAGCGTTGTGAAGCCTTCTTTCAACAATTTAGTTTTGATTCGTGATTAATCTGTGAGTTTCTATCTCAAAGTTGTTTCTTTTATCATTATTTATTATTGTGTAATGCAATTATATCGAAAGATCGTTGCTTTGTGATTGTTTTATTGGTGAAAATCATACAAACCTTAGATCACCGTGATAAAAGAATAGATCTTCGATCTAACTAAAACGAGAGTTGTTAGATTGATTTTATAGATCAGAAATTGAAAGATTTCACGCCTAGGTTAGAAAGACTTAATCTTTAATTGAAAGATCGAAGATTAGAAACGAACTTGTCTACGAAAGTGGGTGTTCATGCCTTAGATTAGGTGAATCACAACTTGAGTAGGGATCACGAATTAATCCGAATTAGAATTGAATGTTGATAGGATAGGTGGATCGATTGCTTGTTCGTTCGTTATAATTTGATTTTAATCCTTTAAACTTGAATTGCTAGATTAGTTTACTTTTAATTGCACTCTAGTTTTTATCGCTTTCAATCTTGCCTAGCATTGGATTAATTTCTCTCTGTCCTAGTTACTTTTATGCATATTTGTTTAGGTTAGTTCTTCGCTTAGGTTAGTTTCGTGACAATAGTTTAGTTGAAAACAAAAGCTAGGATTCACATTCGTCTAGTTCCCCGTAAGATCGACCCGGCATTAGCCTCCATACTACGATCCTTGCACTTGAGGTTAACCGGTTTATTACTTGTTGTTTTGTATTGATAAAATCCGGGACAAGTTTTTTGGCGCCGTTGCCGGGAACCGGACGGTTGTCTAGTTTCGCTTTTGATAATTTGGGTTAGGTTTTGTTTTTATTTCGCTTTTCGTTGTAGTATAGACTTTTGTTTTTGACTTTTAGTCTCTGTTTTCATTATCGCTTTTTTTTTCTGCTCTGTTCGATCATTTCGGCTGGACGAAAGCCCTGGTCATACAGACGCCCGTCCAGTTCTTCCTCCAGGAGGACGCCCGTCCAGTTAATTGGACGCCCGTCTGTCCTGTCTGCCATTAGTTTTTATTTTTATTTCAATTAGGTTTTCTGTTTTTTTTCGTAGGTAAGTGTCGTAGATAGGTTTCTAAGGTTGATTCATCTAACTCCACGTTTTTAACGATCAAACTTTTGGATAAAAAGGGATCGTTTTAGCGCTCTTTAGTATTTTGGCCATAACTTTCGGCTCGAGTGTCCGTTTGGCGCGCAGGACCCCAATTCGGAAAGCTCGTTCCGACGCCGACGACGTGGCGGACCGCCGGAGGCCGTCCGACACCGTTTTCGAGGTCAAAATCCACTGTTTTCCCTTCCATTTTGGGGTTAGAAGATTTCAACACATGTTTTTCCCTCTTTTTAGTGTTTTATGTTTTTCTGTTTTAAATCTTTCGTAGGTTTAGGTTTCTGATTACGTATCCCTTTAGGTAGATTTTTTTAGTTAGATCATTAGGTTTTAGTTCAGTTATTAGGGTTTAAGGTTTTATATTTTTGTGATTAGTTTCATCCCTATTTTTCTCCTCTCGCTTTCTCAAAATCCTCTGCTTCTCGAATTCGCTTTACTTTCTTTCTCTGAAACTTTGCATCCGACGAAGCGTTTATTCGCTTTGAACGCCCGCTCACCGTAATTTTTCAATCTCAGATCCGAATTCGACCCTTGAACGAACGTCCATAAATTTGGACGCCCGTCCAAGGCGACTCTGAAGGATCAGACGAGCGTTCAATTTTTGAACACCAGTTCAGTCCAATTTCAAGACAGACGCTCGTCCATTTGTTTGGACGCCCGTCCGTCCCTTTCTTCCTCAATCTTTTTCTTTTACCCTCTTTTCTTTTCTTTAGGTTTTAATTTTAGATTTAGGTTTTAAATTTCTTAGTTTAGGTTTTTATTTTTTTCTTTAGTTTAAGTATCTTGAGTTGGGTATCGGTTTATGCAAACTCGAAGTCAGAAAGGGCCATTACTCTTTTCACCTGACCTCGAGCGGACCATAGTCCGACCCAATAGGAGAAGACTTCGTTTTACCGATCTCTCGGACGAAGGAAGTTCAACCGATCGTGATATCGAATCGAAACCTAATAAAGGAGATCGAAGATATTGTTATAATGGCGGCGTAAAGATCGACGTCGCTTGGCGATTACGCCATGCCTGCCTGTGCGATCCATCATCAACCCGGCTATCGTCCCTACCACCATTACCGCACAAACCTTTGAACTAAAACCCAGTCTCATTCAGATGATGCAGCATGCATCAATGTTTCACGGGTTCCCTTCTGAAAATCCTCACACACACGTACACACATTCCTGGAGATATGTGGTACGACACGCATTCAAGGTGTGAGTGAGGATGTGATTAAACTTACACTGTTTCCATTCTCTTTGAAGGGAGAAGCTAAAGAGTGGTATAGCTCTCTCCCTACGGAATCCATTACCACCTGGGCTGCATTGGAGAAAGAATTTTTAAGTCAATACTTTCCACCTACCAAGACAGCCCAGTGTTTAAGGGAAATATACAATTTTTATCAAACGGAAACAGAATCTTTCTTTGAGGCATGGAAGAGATTTAAGGCTCTTCTTCGTAAATGCCCCCACCATGGGTTAGACTTGCAGAGGCAAGTCAATATTTTTTTCAGCGGGTTGACCGAGCTCACCAAGGGCATGGTCAATAGTTCATCAGGTGGGGCATTCCTGAGGAAAACGCCTCAAGAGGGGTGGGCATTGTTCGAAGACATTGCCAAATATAATTACGCCCCCTCCTTTCAAGTCGTTTTCAGCACCACCTCCTCCTTCTAGGATCGAGGAGGTGAAAATGCAAAATGAAATCGCCATGCTGAAACAGCAGCTGGCTACTCTCACGACATCTCCAAATCCGAGTTATTAGACTCCTTCATTTTTACAGAACTCTCAAGTTCTGTACTGCGAGAATTGTTCTCAGACTGGCCATATGGTTGGCCAGTGTCAATTCATGTCCCCCAATTCTTATCAAGTCAATGCCGTCCGTAATCATGGGCAAGACAATCCGATCACATGCCGTATGTGATGATGCGGGCACATCGCTTTCGCTTCGTCCTATGATCGGACGTAACGCAGAGATCAATGCCTTTAATGGCCACCAAATCGAGGTTTGGAAATCAATTCATTGGCCAAGGCAACTTTCAAAACCAGGGTTTCCGTCAAAATCAAAATTTCAATTTCAATCGAAACCCTAGTTTCAATCAGAACCCGAACTTGAATGCTCCCAATCTTAATCAAAGGTTCAATCAAAATTGGCCTAACTATTCAAATCCTTCATCTCAAAGTCAATCAAGCCACTTTCTCCTCGAAAATGTTCAAAACTCTCAAGGTCCATCTCACGTTGATGATCCGGAAGCTAGATTGGACTCCTATCGGAAGGAGTCAAGGAGCGAAACAATAACTTCCGGAGGAGCAAAATAATAATATCCAATTGTTGATGAATTCGATCAAGCACCTTGAGAAGCAAATGGTCGACCAAAGAAGCTTCTAGACCATCGTAAGGATGCCCAACTTCACGGAGAGAAATCCCAAAGGTGGTCATGTAGCTCATACGATTTGAATCTTGGCCAATGCACCGACTTGGTTCCTTCACCTCCATACGGTGGAGGAGAGGCCGATGCAATGAATTTTAAAGCGGTACTCAACCGAGTGGTCCCCTAACCAGGGAAACCACTAGCCCCTCCTCGCCAAAGGATAAGGCGGAGGGAAGTTGAGCATCTACGCTCCTGCTCGCAGGAAGTCCTCGGTGGCTGCCTCCCAGAAGTGAAAAATTAAGGATCCTCGGTGGTCGATCCACGAGGAATGAGAAATCAAGTGAAAGTCGTGGTGGATCCTCGACTAATCAAAAGAATGAGAAGACGGTTCGGTGGAAAGATTTGGAAGACAAAGCTATCGGTGCATCTTCGAAGAAAGTCTTTTCTGAGGATGATTTGAAAAAGCTTCCATTTCCACCGAGAAAGAGCAACATCCCATTGAGCGAAGATAAGAAGTATGAAAAGGTGCTCAATTTGTTGAAAAACACTCAGGTTAATCTTCCATTGTCAGAAGTTTTGGTTGAGATGCCTAAGTATACCAAGTTCATTAAGGATGTTGTATCTTCCAAAAAGAAATTATCAGAAATAGATCAAGCAGTTGGTAAAGACTGCGCGATGGTCAATTATCAAGACTTACCAACCAAGAGGGGTGACCCAGGCAAATTTGTGCTCACACTGCAGATGGGAGGCCTAGTCTTCCCAAATTCCTTATGTGACCTGGGTGCATCCATCAGCTTGATGCCATTGTCTGTTTGCAATCAGTTTGGTTTACAAAGTCTTCTAGAACCCACTACCATGAACTTACAGTTCGCTGATAGATCTTCTAAAAAAGCTTCATGAATCCTGAGAGACGTATTAGTTCAAATAGATAGGTTTACCTTTCCAGTTGACTGGTACGTCTTAGATATTGAGAAAAGTGCAAATGTCCCTTTGATTCTTGGAAGACCTTTTCTATCTACAGCTAGAGCCCTCATCAATTGTGATGGTGGGCATGTGACCATTCGAGTTGGTGACCAGGAGGTGAGCTATAGTGTTTCAAAATCTATCAATGTACCTTCTGGATCTCCAACCGGCTTTTCCGTTGATGAGACTTCTGATGATTTCGATGACTTTATGGATAAGCAAGTCATGGCTGTAGAGGTTGAATATGAGCGACTGATTGATAATCTGAATAATCATGGTGTGGTCAATCTAGACCAGTTAGCAGCTGATTTTGAGGATGAGCTAAGAGAAGAAGCCTTGGCAGTAGGACCACTAAGTAGACTCAACGATGTTGAGTTGAGGAGTGGAGATCTTAAATCAAGTCTAGAGGAACCCCAGAGACTTGATTCTCAAGCCGCTTGCCTAAACATCTTAAGTATGTATTTACGAGAGAAGGTGACAAGCTTCCTTTGATCATCTCTCCCAAGCTATCTCGAATAGAAGAGCTTAAACTGCTTAAACGCCTTGCGCAAAAAAATGAGAAAGCCTTTGGATGGCGGGGGAGATATCCGAGGATATCTCCCGACATCCGCATGCACAAGATCAAGACTCGAGGAGGGTGCAAACGAGTTAGACAGCCCTCAGAGAAGGCTCAACCTCACATGCAAGAAGTAGTCAAGAAGGAAATCATTAAGCTTCTATATATGGGTATCATATACGCCATTGTTGATAGTGAGTGGGTGTCCCCGACTGTAGTCCCCAAAAATGGGGAATTACTTTTGAGAAGAATGAGAAGGGAGAGAGATAGCATTGAGGCTAGTTACAGGCTATGTAGAGTCTCAGATTGACTACGAAAAAAACTCAATGAGGTCACAATGAAAGATCATTTCCCTTCCATTCATTGACCGGATGCTTGAGCGTCTGGCGGGGCACGATTCTATCGCTTCTGGATGGATATTCGTGATACTTCCAGATACCCATCGATCCCGTTGACCAAGAGAAGACCACTTTCACTTGCCCTTATGGGACATTCGCTACAGCGGATGCCATTTGGTCTCTGTAATGCACCGGCCACCTTTCAAAGGTGTATGATGGCAATCTTTGACGGGCTAGTTGAAAAGTGCATGGAGATTTTTATGGATGATTTCTCGGTCTTTGGTCAATCCTTCGATGATTGCCTCGATAATCTTGATCAGGTGTTGTCTAGATGTGTGGAAAAGGACTTAGTGCTTAATTGGGAAAAATGCCATTTCATGGTAGATGAAGGCATAGTCCTTGGCCACAAAGTGTCCGCCAACGGTATAGAAGTAGATAGGGCCAAGGTAGAAGCCATCGAGAAGATGAGTTATCCTAAGAATGTACGTGAAGTCAGAGGTTTCCTCGGACATGTCGGTTTCTATAGGAGATTCATCCAGGATTTTTCCAAAGTAGCCAAGCCCCTATCTACTCTGCTCAAGGAAGACGTTGAGTTCAATTTCGATGGAAACTGCAAGCAAGCGTTTGAGGAGCTCAAGAATCGGTTAATATCTGCCCCAATTCTTATATCGCCAGACTGGAACTTGCCCTTTGAGCTTATGTGCGATGCATCCAACTATCTTTGTTGGTGCGGTCTTAGACAATAATCGAAGGAAAGTTCCAGCCTATCTATTACGCCAGACACACGTTGAATCCTTCGCAAGTTAACTATACGACTACCGAAAAGGAATTATTGGCCGTAGTGTTTGCTATGGACAAGTTTCGTAGTTACTTGCTGGGTGCTCAAGTGATTGTGTGGACTGACCACGCTGCTTTGCGATATCTCATGACCAAAAAGGATGCTAAACCGCGCTTACTGCGTTGGATACTGACCCTCCAAGAGTTTGACGTTCAAATTAAAGATAAAAAGGGCAGTGAAAACGTAGTGGCGGATCATGTTTCTAGGGTGTTAAGTGAGGAAAAGGGTGATCCTGATGACATAGATCTTTACTTTCCTCTAGAAAACATCATGTTGATCGATGGCCGCTCTCCTGATGTTCCATGGTATTCGTCCATTGTGAATTACCTTCATGCCCGTTACCTTGACCCCGAAATGTCGTATCAAGAGAAGAAGAAGTTCTTCTCTGATATGAAGTATTTCGTTTGGGATGAACCTTATCCGTTCAAGATCTGCAAAGATGGTTTGCTTAGGAGATGCGTTCCTGAATCTGAGCAACAAGAGATTATCGAGCAATGCCATAGTGGACCCACAGGTGGTCACTTTGGTCCTTGGAAAACGGTTGCTAAGATCTTCCAGTCCGGTTTCTATTGGCCTACGATCTTTAAGGATACAGAAGCCTTCTGTAAAGCTTGCGATAGGTGTCAAAGAACCGGAGCTTTGACAAGGCGGTTTGACATGCCTTTAAAACCCATCTTAGAGTGCGAAGTCTTTGGTGTATGGGGCATCGATTTTATGGGACCATTCCCATCATCTTGTGGCAACAAATACATCTTAGTCTCAAGTGACTATGTTTCAAATGGGTGGAGGCAATTGCCATTCCTCACAATGATCATAAACGGTCATGAAATTTCGAAGAAGAACATCTTTGTGAGGTTTGGATGTCCACGTGCCTTGATCAGTGATGAAGGGACACACTTTTGCAACCGACCTTTGGAAAAAGTCCTCGAGAAGTATGGTGTTCGCCATAAAATCGGCACACCATATCATCCGATGACTAGTGGTCAGGTTGAGCGAAGCAACCAGAGTCTTAAGAAAATCCTGGAGAAGACGGTGAATAGTCGTAGAAAAGACTGGAGTCTGAAGTTGGACGATGTACTTTGGGCATATAGGACTACCTATAAGACCCCTATGGGTACATCGCCATATCAAATGGTTTACGGTAAGCCATGCCATCCGCCAATGAGTTAGAGCACGCATGCGTATTGGGCTCACGGTTTTGAACTTCGATTCCCAATCCTGTGGGAAACATCGATTGCAGCAGTTGCATGAGCTGGATGAATTTAGACTCCAGGCTTATGAAAGCGCCAGGATTAGTAAAGCGAAGATGAAACTACTCCATGATGCCAAGATAAAGAAGAGAGAATTCCAGGTCGGCGAGCAAGTTCTCTTATACAATTCTAGGTTACATTTGTTTCCTGGGAAGTTGAGAACACGTTGGTCCGGTCCTTTTGAGATTCTCCAAATCATTCCTAGAGGTGTTCTAGAACTACGTGGTTATCCAGACCAACTGTTTCGAGTTAATGGTCAAAGGTGCAAGCACTACATTGGTGAACCTAAAGAAAAACCTTTGATTGTTAAATTTCTCGATATTCTCGGATGTGGTGTTACAGAGGTCAATGAATTTGACGAGTTTTCATCCGATTTATTCTCCGAGAATGACGGTATTGGTTCATCAGCAGAAATTCTAGCAGGTAGTTGGGATATGGAGGAGTATGAAAAAGTGCAAAAGCTTAAACGTCATCAGAGGAATCAGAGAAATCAGCCATGGGGAAGATTAAACGAGTTTGGAAGGCTATAAAAGATTTTACCCCATGTGTTAGATGCTGTTTCTGCAGCCACACTACGGACCGGAGCTTAAACGAGGTAGTGGCTGGAAGAAAGGTTAAATGGCCTGATCCAGGCTGAGCTTCAAATGTGTCGAGCTAACGACAATAACCATTAGCGCTACTAGGAGGCATCCTAGATATCCCTTATTATATTAGTTTCTTTCTTTAGTTATTTTTCCTTGTTCTAGTTGTTTTAATCTTATTAGGATTGTGTTGTTTTTATCGATCCACCGTCCCTAATCTTATACAGGTCGAAGTGTTGTTTTGCTTACGATTTCCTCTTATCTTTATCTCTGCTCACTTTTGCGCGATATGGTTTAATCCCTTGTATCCCCGAGGCACGTTTTGTGTTGTTTTTCATGTATGCGGGATATTTGCTATAGCACTTGTGAGCTTTGATGATGTCGGTTTTTACGTGGATGGTCCACGCCATCGCTTTCATCACGCCTTTCTGAGTTGATACGTAGCACTTCCGGAATTGCCACTTTAGAACTACAATCAGCTAAGTTTCTCTTATTCTGCACAACATGAGGACATGTTGTTATTTAAGTGTGGGGGAGGGGAATGATCGCTATGTATCTACCATTTGCTTAATATATGATGTTTCTGTGCAAAATGGGGGCTTAATTTTTCAAAATTTTTCCGACACTTTAGTTTTTGTTCTGTCCCGAGTAGGCAATACACGTTTTTGTTCGGTTTGTTATAGTCATTGATGCTGTATACCATATTTTTAGTGAGTTAGTTGTTTCACCAAGATTTATTTTCCACGTGCCATAGTGAATGATGAGCTAATTTATAAAGCTATACCCCGTTTGGATTAGTAATTTTTGATTTTCTTATAAGTCATGTGCTTAGTGCTACGTATGTATCGTGAGATTTATGATAGTTTGTATTTAGTTTCGTAGTATGTTATACTGTGAATATCTAGACGTTTGAATGTGATAAGTAACATGTAACTATTGTCAAATGAGAAGTTGAATAATTAAATGAATCTATCGGGTGTGTCGAAAGCTAGTCGATGATTTGAGTGAGGTAGGGTATACCACGTATGTCCTATACCACTATGATGACTAAGAGCTCACGACAGTTAGGAAAAGCTGCCTTATGATTGGAGTAAGGTAGGGTATTATCTCGAAATGTCCTATTCTACTATGAGGGCAATAGCTTATCCTAATGTGCGTTTAAAGTGAAAAAGTTAAATCAACTAAAGAAGTGTTATGAAATGTATATAAGACTAAGTTATCGTCTATCTTATCCCAAAGAGAAAGCCGACAGATATATCTTTGTGGGATTATCCTCTGAGTATTTCAGGAAGGCCCTAGATATATTCGATCATTCTTCTCGGGATATGTCACGTTTGTAGGGTGAACCTTATGAGTGTCACTTATTACTAGTCTACGAGGGGGTATTAGCTAGTTTTGCTTTGAGTTTTTCAAGTTTGGATTTAGTGGAAGTTTTCTATGGCTATGCACACACACGATGGTGAACTTCTAATTTATTGACTATGTGGTGTATGTGTTGAGGTGTCTATATTCTTTCCGAGCCTTTATCTTGTTTTGTTTTGCTCGGGACGAGCAAGGTTTAAGTGTGGGGGAGTTGTTAAGGGTGAATTTACGTGTTTTATAACGCTATATTTTATAATGTTTTCCACCACATTCGTATGAATTGCATGGAAATCACGTGTTTAAATGGAATTATTGAGCAAATGACATTTTTAATGAGTTAATCGCAGTTGGTGAATTTATATGTTTTAATTATGATTTTATGTTTATTGGAATTATGTTACGCTTTGCGGTGTTTTTGATGTCATGTAGGTACAATTATGTGGCTCAATTGATGATCAAATGTTGATGAATTTCGAGCTAATTCAAGTTAGAAGAGATAATGGTGAATTGGATAGAGAAGAAAAGAAGATAAAGATGGAATTATCAAGTCTTGATCGGTTTGGACTAGCGCTCATCCGAGCGAACGAGCGTCCAAGATCGAACGGGCGTTTGATAAGTGGACGAGCGCCCGTAATCATATTTTACATTCGAGAGTTCGACGCGCTTACGAACGAAGCGTTCACCTCCGTCCCGTAAGCCGCCAACGAGCGGCCCACCACCGCCCGTCCGAGAAGGCTGGCGAACGAGCGCCCAAGATAGTGGACGGGCGTCCAAGCACCGCCTTAGCCTAAACCGACCTAAAAATCTATAAATAGGCGCGATTTCTCAAACCCTAGACACACAATTCGAACCCTAAAAACCTGGGGGCAGCTTGGCTGCGTTTTTTCTACAGTTTTTATCTACTTTTATGCAATTTAATTCTTAGATTAGATTAGATAGATTCATGTCTTTTATTTCATCAATTCGAGTTGCAACAAGGATGTTAAGAGGCTAAACCCTCTTGAACAAGCGTTGTGAAGCCTTCCTTCAACAATTCAGTTTTGATTCGTGATTAATCTGTGAGTTTCTATCTCAAAGTTGTTTCTTTTATCATTATTTATTATTGTGTAATGCAATTATATCGAAAGATCGTTGCTTTGTGATTGTTTTATTGGTGAAAATCATACAAACCTTAGATCACCGTGATAAAAGAATAGATCTTCGATCTAACTAAAACGAGAGTTGTTAGATTGATTTTCTAGATCAGAAATTGAAAGATTTCACGCCTAGGTTAGAAAGACTTAATCTTTAATTGAAAGATCGAAGATTAGGAAACGAACTTGTCTACGAAAGTGGGTGTTCATGCCTTAGATTAGGTGAATCACAACTTGAGTAGGGATCACGAATTAATCCGAATTAGAATTGAATGTTGATAGGATAGGTGGATCGATTGCTTGTTCGTTCGTTCGTTATAATTTGATTTTAATCCTTTAAACTTGAATTGCTAGATTAGTTTACTTTTAATTGCACTCTAGTTTTTATCGCTTTCAATCTTGCCTAGCATTGGATTAATTTCCTCTGTCTAGTTACTTTTATGCATATTTGTTTAGGTTAGTTCTTCGTTTAGGTTAGTTTCGTGACAATAGTTTAGTTGAAAACAAAAGCTAGGATTCACATTCGTCTAGTTCCCCGTAAGATCGACCCGGCATTAGCCTCCATACTACGATCCTTGCACTTGAGGTTAACCGGTTTATTACTTGTTGTTTTGTATTGATAAAATCCGGGACATCATTCATTTTAGACCTAAGGGGGGACAAATAGAATGACAGGTGCACACCATAGAATGACAGGTGCTACCCAAGCCAATCACATGTCATCCTAAGGGGGGACAAATAAGGACAAAGAACACAAGGCACAGAAACAAGGATATTTTAATAATCAGCAAAATGGTAAGAATTATGCAGAAAGCCAGGAGGTACCCCAAAGTTTGGAGGCAACAACAAAACAAACAATGTTTTCAAACCAATAAAGTTACAAGTTAATTGATCTCATTTCGAGTTGGGGGGAGCTTCAGACTGAGAGGATGAGCCAGTTGGTGGAGGCTTTCTACCATATTTGGAAACCAGGTCTACTCCATCTGTGAACTCTTTGAATCTAGTCTCATAAATTTGAGATCCATCAGTCCTGTTCCAGCTCGAATGGGTAAGCTTGGTCGCATCAACAGATAGACCGGCAGCTCTCATGTCTTCAATCGCTGAAGTGTACCCAAACCAAATGATGGGGGCAAAAAGCATCTTGATGTTATTGGCTAACTCATCGGACTTCCTGTAGTTAGCAAGAGCTTCAGCAATGTGTTCTGGTAGCCTGCTTTTCAGGTTATCCCTCTCCTTTTCAAGAGTGGCCACCATCTTCTCCAACTCAGACTTGACTTCATTAGCAGTGGCAAGATTTGCCTGGAACTCATCAGACTTGGCTTTCAACTCGTCAGATAATGCCAGCATCTCCGCAGCAGAGGTGCTCAACAAATCCTCATATTTAGCCTTCCATTCTGATAAAGATTTGGCCAAGTTTTCCTCAACTTGTGCAGAATTCCTTAATCTGGACAAGATCTCTTTACCTAGTTTGGCTCCCTGGAAAGGAGTACACAGAGCAAGGTTTAAAAAAAAAAAAAAAAAAGAGCAGGGTTGCTGCTTATGAAAAATGATCTTACAAATTTGGACAGATCTTGGTTTGTCCAGTCTTTCCAATCATATCTTTCCCCTTGAGCTCGATCAGAGGCTCCAGCATCTCCACCAGTGTGATCTTGAGATCTGATACGTTTTGAGGCATGCCTAGTCTCCTCAGTAGTCTCTACCAGAGTGTTGTGAGAGACAATCCTAAAATCATTGGTCTCTTCAGAATCATCATCACCCTGATCTGTATCATTTGAGGGTTCAATAGGATGACTGCCAACAGTCATAGCAGTCTGATCTGGCACATTGGTCTGAACACCAGGATCAAGTACCCCCTGCCCACGGGGAGGTGATGTCTCATCGGCAATCTGGATGATATCAGTGAAGCTTGCCACTGCAAGTGCCAAAAAAAAAAACATTTTGATTAAAGATATACAATGGAGAAAAAATGTAAATATACAAAAATAAGAAGCCCTACTCAAATTATATCTCTCCTCTGATAGCTCAACATAAGGTTCGGGCGGCGGCCTCTCAGATGGGCGTCATCAATTAGATTGGAGCTATAATGTCTCGCACCCGATATATCGGGATGCGCGATATCACTCAACAATTTCTCACCCGCTTTGCTTTCTAACACATCGCTGTTCTTAGTTGAGGTATTCCACTTACCTAGATCCCTAATGGTATTATGCCTGATGAAGAAGAAGTGTTTTTTCCAATCAGAAAAAGATTGGTCGGTTTTCTTAATCAAGCGAACCCCGCTCAAATTATCGGTTCTTCTACAAAAGCAGTACCAACCAGGACTTTTCTTAACTTGTTTACATTGATAAAAGGTTACGAATAATTCACGATGAAAAAGGGGTGACAAAACACCTACACCAAATTAAAAAACCTGTAATGGTCCTTATGCTATTGGGAACTATCTCACCAAGCCCCAGGTCATAGTATCGGAGTATTTCCAGGAAAGCTGGAGGAAGAGGGAATCTGAGACCGCATTCAAACTGTTCTTTATAAATGATCACACCCGGAAGAAGGAGCAAGCAAGACTCTTTCCAGGAGCGGGTCGGATAGGGGCAAAAATGTTCTTATTTAACCCAAACCTATCACAGATATCAGTAATATCTGAATCCTTTAGTTTGGAGTCGATGGCATGGCAAGCCATCATTTTCTTAGTCTCGTAAGTTCTCCTCAGTGCACGTATCGGTGCGGACAAGCCAGAGATATTATACTCGGTTGGGGGCGATTCGACCAAACTAGGGACAATAGAAGCAATCAAGTGGGGAGGAAGAATAGAGAAGAGAGGATTTTCACCGGGATTGGAAATTTCAGGCGGATTTGGATTCATAAGGAGCAAAAAAAGAATGAATTTTGACTACATGAAGATGAAGGACTTACTTGTTAGTTGAGGGAGCAAATCTGCCAAATTGGATGTCTGTATCTTTAAATAATGATGGTTGCTTGCAAAATCCGATGGATTTAACAGCCTTTAACCAAGGGATGGGACGCTTGGGCTACGCATTGATTGAAGTGACAAAGCGTGTGCAATTATGGTGACGTTTGAGTTAACCGAGAAAGGGTTAGAGAGGCCATCTGGATGGTACACGTGGAGCGATTTTAAATTTCAGATCTTAATCTATTTTAAAGGCCAGGCCTGATCGAATAAGATCTGGGGGCTTTGATTAGGCGTGACCGGATCACCCAGCGTGTCAAAGCAGGGCGGCGAACCGACAAAACAGATAGAACTATACCCGATCTGGTTCCACCGTTCTGTAAGAAGAAGGTCGACCAGGCCAGAGGCGGAGTCCCTGACCAGATGAGGCAGATCGAGGACATACTCATCTGAGTAAAGAGCAGTTATGACTGAACGTGAGGCGTGGGGGGTTGATATAACCGCCCATTAGCCCCATTATCACCAGTAACCGCCTGAACTACGGTTGGACTTGATTCCGAGCATATACTTGGATACGTAGGCAGCTTATTCATTAAGTTCAGTCCATAAGAAAAATAACGACTATTCTCTGTATAATCCTAGAGTAAGAAAGACCCGTTTGTTCATTCAGTTTGATTGAGGACTCGATCAGGTATATTGGTAAGTTTACGCATTTTTTGTCCTAATTATTAACTAGTTTCTTTGGATCCCGATAAATAAATTAATATGTCATTCTGGACAAAAACCTATACATTTTAATATAGTTGTAAACGGTAATTGTTAAAAGTTTGATGTCATTTAGATAATTAACCATAGGCATGGAGAATAATGAATAATTTAGAATAACTTTTCGATTTTTATTTGTATCTTTGTATAACAATTATTCAATTATTATGAGAACGACATAATTTATTTTAAAATTGATAAGAACATATAAAAACCTACCGTTGATAAAATAATTAGTTATTTTACACATGGTTAGCGTCAACTGAAAAATAATGAGAATGGTTTTGGGAGGAAACCAAATGACATTATAAGCTATATGTTACATGAAGACTGAAAAATATATTATATTACCTACACAATTACATTTTTAGTTAAATAAATATCTAATATATATATATATATATATATATATATATATATATATATATATATATATATATATATATGGACGTAATAGTAATTTACAAGCTAGGATTAAATGAATATATACGTATACATACATAAATACATCTAAATACACACACACACACACACACACACACACACACACACACATATATATATATATATATATATATATATATATATATATATATATATATATATATATATATATATATATCCATGCATTGCACTGGGACGTATAATAATGTGATTCCATGCAATTAATATGCATAATATATACTACAAAACAAAAACCCTTCAAACTTATTGTAATACTAGCTATTAAAATTCTTTTATTTAAGATTACTATTCGTTTCCGGCGTCAGATAGAGTAAAAAACAGACAACACAAATGTCCAAAAGTTATACCGATGCCAATAATTGTCATTATATTTCTGCTTTTAGCATTGCACGGGAGAACATATATTTTAAAAGATGAATTTTTTTCATGGAGGAAAAGAATATTTTATTGGCATGTTTGTTATGCATGAATATAATTGAATGGAATAAAATAATAGGAACGAAATGGAATGTAATGGAATAAGTTAATTCTATTACTGCGTTTGGAATATGCAAGATTGGAATTAAATACATTATATAAAAGAGGACACATTGAGTGTTGGGTAGAGCATGATAGTGTATTAAGGTTGGCTGGAGTAGGGTATGGTATGGTTAATAAGGTAGGATATAGACGAAGGGGTTAGGTAGCCTTACGTCATACCCCATTGCACCCCACCTCTCTTCTCACCTAGCCCAACCCACCGCCACCATACCCTATCCACCACATCATCCTACCCTACCCAATATCACTATATCTTACTCTCGATATCATACCTACTTTACCCATTACCTACTCTACTCCACTATCACCCACCACCCCTACCTTACCCATCATACCACCCTACCTTACCCAACACCCCTCCCTTCTCTACCCTACCCTACCCACCACCTCAACCTTACCCTACCCTATCCACAATTCCACTCTACCATATCTTACACACCACAAAACCCTACCTTACCTTACCTACTACCCCAACATCCTACAATACTCTACCCTACCCTACCCTACCAACCATACCTTACCCACCACTTCACGTTACCCTACTTTACCTTCCCACCCTACCCTACTCTACCCACCATTCCATTCTACCGTATCTTACCCACCACACCACCCTACCTTACCTTACCCATTACCCCAACCTACCCAACTCTACCCTACCCTAGCAACACTACCTTTCCCACCACTTCACCTTGCCTACCCTACGATACCTTACCCACCACCACCCCTACCCTACCATACCTTACCAACCAACCTACCATACCCTACCCACCACCTCATCATACCCTAACTTACCCACCACCCCACCTTATTCAAATACGCTTCCTACCTACCATACCAGTGTAACACAAATTTCGTGTTTCATCCCTGAAAATAACAAAGAAAACACAAAATTGTAACAATAAATTTTTATTAATTTATAAATTAAAAAGCGGTTACAATCTCTTGAATTTTTATTAATTTATGAAATAATTTTTTTTTATTAATTTGTTGTTGATTACTCCCGGATATGGCAGAAGAACTGGACTTTGGTTGATTCTTCTTGTGTATGGCGGAAGATATTGAATCTGTGGTTGTCTCTAATGGATATCGCGGAAGACATTGTGGTTGGTTTCTCCTGAATATGGCAGAAGAATGTTTGATTTGGGTGGAGATTTGAAGAAGTTCTTTGACTTACCTTCGCCCTCCTGATTGGGTTGGAAGATCCTCGAAGTTGGTTAAAGAACTCCGAATTTCTTGGTGGACGGTCCTCAAGCAAGGATTGAAGAACGCTAGATTTGATGGAGAATCATCAAAGGTTGAAGAACACTTGAATGCTCCTTGTGCTCCTTCGATCCCCTCCTTCTTGGTGTTTGATGCTTGAATGGAGTGCTTGATGCTTCCTCTCCAAACTTGAATCCTTGTGTGATTCCGTCTTCTATGTTAATGCTCTGTGTTTGCAAATGACCAAGGTCTCTCATATTTTTAGTTCTGGATAAGTGCCTTGGAATTTATTCGCATTTAATGCGTCCACACTCATTTAATGTGTCCACATTCTGATTGATTCCCACAATATCCGCATTTAATGCGTCCAGACTCTCCTGATTGGCTTTAGCAATTTGTACACAACCTCCGCATTTATTATAAATCAATAAAATCTTTTAATTAACTGATTTTAAGAGATTTTTATGATTCATTGACTTTTATATTATCTACCAATATTTAATGTTGGAAATAATATGAAAATACTTTGATTTATGGCATGTGTAGTATGGGACAAATATAATATGACACATATGTATTTTGTATATCTACATAACCATTTAATTATAAATAAATAATTCTCTAAATTTATTTTAAGAGATTTTAATTAATCATATCACCTAGTATTTTCCACCTGGAATAATATGAAATAAATTTAATTAGAGAGAATATGTTGTATGTGACATACATATTATGTCACATAATTTTTTTATATCTACAAATGCCCCCTCAAGACTTGTCGTTGTGTCGGTAAGATTTCACCGCAACGATGAGTCTCGGCACGATTCTAAATTAATTGGCTCAGTGTTGTGATAATGTGTAAGAGTTGTTTGTAAATCTCGTTATGGAATCGATATCCCACATTTAACCTCAAAGAAAAGATTGTTAATAGAGTATCCCTACTATTAACACACTGAACTATGTCTTAAAGATTTCTTCTATCGTATGACTAATTTGAATATAATGAATGTAATGTAATGAAATGATTTTTCATTCTATTGTGTACTTTGACAATGTTGTAATGCATTAAAATAATAATCCGTTACAACTTAATGAATGAAAGTCTATTTTTTTTTAAACTAGATGGAGCGAGAAGTAATGAAAATTGATAAAACTCAATGTCGTCAACACCACCACACGCGCTAACCCCACCATACAATCTTACCCTACCTTACCCTACGCTGCCCTATTACCTTATCGTACCCCATCCTTACCAGCATACCATACCTCACCCCTAACACCTTACCCTATCGTAAACCTATCCACCCTTAATTAATTACTTTGACCTACCCTAACCACCTCATCAATATCACCCTATCCAACCCTAACCAACCAACCAACCACCCACCCACACTCACCCCAACCGTCTCACTCTTATACCACCCCATCACCCCCACCTTACCATAACCCAACCATCTCACATATAACATTTTACCCCATCACCCCCGCATTACCCCCCCTCCCCCCACCCCCCGCTCACCTGTTTGGAAATTTCATCAATTTCATTGCTTGTCAAACACAGTAACGTAATGATTCCATTACATTTATTACATTACATTAATTTCATTACTGGCCGTTCTATTACGTATTATAACATTCATCTCTATTGACCATTAATGCTTTTGAAAAAAATTAGGATACGAAATATTAAATGAAAAACCTTTTAACGATTTAGTGAAGATATATAATCTAAAAATAGTGAAAACATATGTTGGTTCCACCATTAGAATTTTTTTTGAGGCGTAATCATTGTATCAAATAGATGGACACAATTTAACAATTTATACTCTTTCTATTGAGCGTTTGTATGTATGAGCTAAATGCATCACATTGTCAATCTGGTATAACAGAATAACATTTCCTAAAAAAATGAGTTAATGCTTTGATTTTACCAGTATTGATATGACTATATAATCCTAGATATAATTAATACATTCTTTCTTTTTTATAGTTGATAAAAATACATTTTTTTCCTTTTATTCACAAAACGTGTTGAAACAATCTAGAGCGGTGTTACCAAAAAAAAAAATATGAATTCCCGACATGTGTTGAAACAAGCTAGAGTGGTGAAAGATCATGTGGATTTCGTGAATTTCCACCGAGGATGCTCATCACCTTACATTTATTGTTCAGTTTTTAAGCTTGTCGAACTTCAACGTCAATCAAGAAGCCTTTTCACCGTACATTTGGCATTCAATTTTTCTATATGTCATTTTTTTGGTTTTCGAAAATCAAAATTAATAGATGTCAAAGAGCCAACATTGCCTTCCAATTTATATGGTGCAAGTGTCTTCCATTTATATTGTGCAAATGTGGAGCCTCTTCGTTGTCCTTGTGTGCCCTTTATATGTCTTTGTGTGCCATGTTGACCAGGCTTGTTATAGGCCCACAATCGAGGGGGCGTAATGAAATGTTTAAGATGTTAATTTTCTATATGTTCCTCTTTGTTGGCTTTATGCACTCTGTATATGTTGTGTGTCGTGTTGGCCTTGCGTGCGCTTTATATGCCTTTGTGTGCCATGTTGGGCCAGTTTGTTGGAGGCCCGGACATGAGAGAGCGTGTTAAAGGGTTTAAGATGTTAATTATCTATCAGTTGAACACTTGAGATGGTGTGTTGAAGTGATTAATATGTTAATTATGTGCCTTTTATATGCTTGTGTGCCATGTTGGCCTAGACTTGTTGCCCTTTATATGCCTCTGTGTTCATGTTAGCCCATGCTTATTATAGGCCCACACATGAGAGGTGTGTTGTTGTGTTTAAGATGTTAACTATCTAACTGTTGAAAACTTGAGAGGGCACGCTAAAGTGTTTAAGAGGCTAATTATCTACATGTTTAAGTGTTGAAGATGTTAATTATATACCTCCCTTGATAATTCAACATATTAATTGCTTGAAAGAAAAAAAGCTGAAAAATTAAATATATGATTGAATTCCCAAAACGTGTTGAAACAAGCAAGAACGGTGAATGAACATGAGGATTTCCTAACTTGCCACCGAGGATCCTCATCACCTTACAATTGTGGTATTGTTTTTATGCATGTCAAACTGTAATGTCAATCAAGAAGTTTTTTCACCATACATTTGGCTTTCAATTTTTCTGCATGTCAATTTTTTTTCTTTGAATAGCAAATTCAATAGATATTGTGCAAGTGTCTTTCATTTATATCGTGCAAGTGTGGAGCCTCTTCGTTGTTCTTGTGTGCCCTTTATAAGCCTTTGTGTGCCATGTTGGCCAGGCTTGTTATAGGCCCACACTAGAGGGGGCGTGTTGAAATGTTTAAGATGATAATTATCTATTTGTTTCCTTTTTTGGCCTTGTGAGCCCTTTATATGTTGTGTGCCATGTTGGCCTTGTGTTTCCTTTATATGCTTTTGTGTGCCATGTTGGTCGTGTGTGCCATGTTGGTTCAGACTTGTAATAGGTCCACATTTGAGTGAGAGTGTTGAAGTATTTATGATGTTAATTTTCTACTCTTTGAACACTTGAAAGGGCGTGTTGAAGAGTTTAAAATGTTAATTATGTGCCCTTTTTAAATGCTTTTGTGTGCCATGCTGGGCCGGACTTGTTTCCCTTTATATGCCTTTGTGTGCCACGTTTGCCCATGTTTGTTATAGTACCACACATGATAAGCGTGTTTAAGTGTTTAAGATAATAATTATCTACCTGTTGAACACTTGAGAGGGCGTGTTGAACTGTTTAAGATGATGATTATATACATGTTGAAGTGTTTAAGATGCTAATTATCTACATCCCCTATTAATTTCTTGAAAGAAACAAAACCCAAAAAAAATATATAAATAAAAGTGAATTCCCAAAACGTGTTGAAACAAGCTAGAACGGTGTTTCCAAAACAAAAAAAAATAATAACAAAAATGAATTCCAGACACGTGTTGAATGAAGCTAGAGTGGTGAAAGACCATGAGGATTTCATGGCTTGCCACAGAGGATACGTATCACTTTACATTTGTTGTTGTTTTTATGCATGTCAAACTTTAATATCAATCAAGAAGTATTTTCACCGTACAATTGGCATTCAATTTTTTGTTTGTCATTTTTTTTCTTTCAATAGAAAATTTAATAGATGTCAAAGTGCTAACATTGTTATAATACCCTACTCCCTACCCTCAGGTCCACTGGGGTAATTCTAGGAGGGGTTACGAAGCTCTCGCTACGACTTCAATAACTAGACTATAATTTCCAAAATCATCTAATAAATTTACAATTAAATTTACAAATATTCACTATGTGTTTCCATTATAAAATTATAATAAATGAAATACTACAGTTGTCATTAACATAATTTGCATAGCATGTTTCAAAATCCAAGTCCATGTCATCGCTTTCACCCTCATTACATCTCCTTTGAATCATTACATGATTTTATTTATAGAAGAAAAATAGAACAAAACAAAAAAAACACAAAGAAACAAAGAAAACAAGTCGTCAGCCAAAACGCTGGTAGGAGCCATGTGCGAGAGTGTTATATATTTTAAAATTATTTTTGTAACAATATATACATTTTCTAGAAATCTTGTTCGAGTATTTATGCAATAATATACTTGTTTAAAATTATATATCAAGTTCAAGTCGAGCATGCTCATTCGAGATCCATCAATTCATCAAGTTCCCTTATTAGACATCGATATAGTTGATCGGATTATGACTCCCCTTTCACCACCTTATATCCAAAACTAGCTATTTTTTATAGTGAAGTCCGTCCTTCTAAAACCCATATTAATACTTGAGTACTTCATGTTGGAAATAAAATTTATGTTTTGATGATGATTCATCACTTATTTAATTATTGTTTTTAGACCTCACTGATGAAGTGTCATAACTAGCTGTTATAGTGCACAACAAAAAAGATGTCTAGAAATTAATGTATAGGATTCAATAGAGTCTGATATTTGTATAGGTTAATCAGACAAGCACTGTAATAGTTCTAGGTTCAGAACTGAGAAATTGAGTAAGTAACTTGAGGAAATTGAGATCCAAAAAAGAGATACTGGAAAATTGATATAAGATCACACCAACAGAAACTGAAGAAGGTAAGTTCACTGAGGGACACAGACTCAGTTGACTTATCTTGATAGAAGAACTGAGGGCTCAAACTCAGTTATTGAAGACTGAAGAACTGAGGGTTCAAACTCAGTTTATGAAGACTAAGTCGAGACTGTAGAGTTAGACTTCAGGCAAGAATGTGATGACCTGAACCGACTTTATAGATCTTTGTTAAGAACATCTTATTATGTTTTGATGATGGCCATACTAGCTGTTATAGCAAGCCTGAAATAAGTTAGAATTCTCTGTATAAGTCTCTACTTAGAGTCTGACATGTTGTATAAGTTGAGTTAGACAAGTATTGTACTAGTTGGTAGGACGGCAAAGCAGAGTGAAGCCAGCCAAGAACCAGCAGAGAAGTAATGAAGACATTATGGTCTGACTTATAACCAAGGAAGTCTGTGATGACCTTGGATAAGTCTAAGTTGTGTTTCAATTGATGAAACTTAATATTCAAATATGGTGTACACTGATCTCACCCCAATCAAGGATCATTGAAGAACAAGATTCTCCTCATACTAAAACAATGAAGAAAACAGTGAATCAGCTCAGTAAACTTACTTTAGGCTGAGTGAAGACAAAACGGTGAAGGAAGATCTAGAACGGCGAAGTCAGATGAATCACTCAACCGCTCTGAGAACGGCAAAGTAAATCTTACCAAATCAGATTTTGGAATATGATGAAGATTCAGAAGATCATGCATTAAATGCACAATCAACAGAGGATCAAGCAAGAACGGATTTTCTGCTATATATATTTGAAGGAAAAATCCAATCACTGAAATCAAGGAGAATACAATTAAGGGGGAATCAAGAATCAAATCAAGGATCATTCCCTCATTAATTTAGCCAACGGACGGAATTTCAAATCAATGATATTAAAGGCTATAAATAGAAGGCATTGACAGAAAAATAAAAAAAGATTAACGATCAACAAAAAAGAAGAAGCAGAAACTCTGTCAATTTAAAAAGCCTTCTCTCTGAACTTACAAGGACTTATCTAGAGATCAACTCAGACATCAGAACTACAATTTTATATTCAGCACTGAGATTGATCAAGCAAGTTTGTGAATCTCATGCACATCAAACTGAAGCAACTGAATCAGAAGAAATCTGAGAAGGAGTTGTGTCTGTGTTAGCTGCTGAAGGATTTTGATCTCAAGGAGCAGTGAAAGAGACTGAATCACTGAAGCTGTTGCAGTCAAGGATTGATAGTCTTGTAGATTGTGAATCTTGGGAAGTCAAGGACAATCTTACTATTGTATCTGTGAAAACAATAGTGAATTCCTCCAATCATCATAGGAGAAAAGTGGATTAAGGGATTACACCACCCTGAACCACTATAAGCCATGTGTCAATTTACTTTCTGCAATTTAGTTTACAGCATTTGTTTAAATTGCCTAGATCATAACTTATATCTGTGATTGTCTAAACTGATTTGAAAACAACATAGTAAGAAGGGACTTATCCACTGCCCAAAAGCTTTTAAACATAAGAAAAGTTTTTGAAACTCCACTATAGTCATTCACCCCCCCCCCCCCCTCTGACTATAGTTTCACCCTTCTCTGGGACCAACAATTGGTATCAGAGCAGTGTTCCTAGTATCAGAACCTGTTCAGATCTAATTTTTGGTAACAATGAGATCACATATTTTCAAAGTAGTTTTCAAATCTGAGTTCTCTATTTCATACACATATAAATCTATTACTTGTGCTTATGGATTCCTCAAACTTTATGTCAAAAGTACATGTTTTCAATGTTAATAATTTTGATGAATATAAAATAAGAATGATGTCTCATCTTGCAGCAACTCATGAGGAGATGCTGGACATAATCAATGATGGACCAATCATGATCAGGACTGTGGTATCCCAGGAGCAGATCAAGAAAAAGAGATAGACAAACCTAAGAATTATTGGACCAAGGATGACAAGAGAAGAGCAAATCTAGACTTTGTTGCAAAAGACATGATTTTGAATACCCTAGATAGCAACATGTTCATGAGAGTCAAAGACTGCAAAACAGCAAAGGAGTTGTGGGACAAGCTAGTATTGATAAATGAAGGATCTGAAGCAGTTAAAGAAAACAAATTATCTGTTGCAAAACAATTATTTAAAAATTTCAAAATGAAGACTGGTGAATCCATTGATCAAATGTACAACAGATTTAGCATCATCAGTGAACTGCAACAGCTTGGACACACATATCCCCAGAAAGAAGTATGCTTAAAGATCTTAAAAGGCTTACCTGAAAGATGGAAGATCATAACATCAGTAATCAGGGGAACAAAAAACCTTGCAAACACAGACACTCTGACCTTGATGTCTCAATTAAAAGCTCATGAATTCGAATTGAACGGTGAAGATGGTGCTCCGGCAGAGACAAAAAGAGCCACTGCACTGATAGCACCCCAGCAAAGTAACTTTGCCGATTGTATCAGCAAAGAGACACAAGAACTCAAAGAATAGGTAGCTTTATTAGTTAAACGTTTTGACAGGTTTAGCAAAAAGAAGCCATTCAAAGGAAACTCATCATCAAACAAGAGGTAAAGCTCAAACAAAGACATGAAGAAGAAAGATGATGAATACAGATGCTTCAACTGCAACAAGAAAGGTCACTTCAAGGCTGATTGTCCTGAAGACAATGATAAAGATAATGAAAAGAAGAAATATAAAACATCTGAGAAGAGGAAAGGCAAGAAAGCACTCAAGGCTGAATCCAGCAGTGAAAAGAATGAAGAATCATCTGATAATGACTCAGATGATAGTGATGAAGAAGAAGACAGCTCAGACAATGAAAAAGCATGTCTATATCTCATGACCAAAGAATTAGATGAGGATGAAGATGACAGCTCAGACACTTATTTATGTCTAATGACCAAAGAATCAAATGAAATTGAGGTAGCACCTAGCTCTCACTCATCATGTAATGCATCCACATCTGACACTGCACAATCTTCTGATTCCCCATTAGATACAGCAGACCTAGTCCAAAATCTCATGACTAAATTTGATGAAATTGAAATGAATCATGAAATTCTGGAGAAGGAATGCAAGGATCTAAGAAAGGAAAACAAATGATTAAAGAAAGAACTGGATAAAGAAAAAGCTGAACTAACTAGTAAGGTGACCCACTTAAATGATCAGCAAACAGCAGATGTTCATACATCTGTTATTGACCGATTAGTTAAGAAAATCTCCCCACCAGTTAAGATAACCACTACACCACTAAATGCACCAGCTTACAAACCCTAAAAAAGGTTTGGATCCAGATCTGGTCTTGGCTACAACAGTCAGGATGAGAGTAGAAACAATTGTCAACACAATTCTAGATTCAGGACCAACAATGGACCAAAATTTAGAAAGGGACAGACCATAGTTCCAACCAATCTTCCTGCACCGGTGAAGTCAAAATCCAGTGTAGTGAAACAGCAGACTAAATCCTCATTCCAGTCAACCAAAAACAAAAACCTTCTGAAAGGTAAAGGTAGACTTTAACCTTCAGAAGATGATTGGAATGTTGCACCTCCAAAATACAAGAAGAAACCATTGAATGATATGCATCATGTGTTTAAGAAAAATCAATCTAGATATGTTCCTAGACACATGAAACAACACAGGTTTCCTACTGCATATTGGAAAGTGAAGAAGGATGCACATGCACCAAAGGTAAAGAAAAGTATCAGAATATCTTCAGTAAAAATATTAGAAGCTATTCTGCCATGCCTTATACATATGAAGTTGATGACTTCAATTATCCAAAAAGAAGAACTTTTGGATATACACTTGGTATGGGAGGCATGATCAAGTAATGCAGTAAGCACCCAAACAGTGTTGGGTACCTTAACTTAATTAATTTGTTTTGTAGGATGTCTGGTACATAGACAGTGGATGTTCCAGACACATGACAGGAAATAAGAGATGGTTCCCTGACTTCAAAGCTTTTGATGGACCCAAAGTCACCTTTGGAGGCAAAGAAAACCCTGGCAAGATTAAGGGGGAAGGCACAATACTGAAGAACAAATTAAAGATTCAAAATGTAGCATATGTCAAAGGACTTAATTTCAATCTGATGAGCATCAGTCAATTCTGTGACAAAGGCTACAATGTATATTTCAATAAGGAATGATGCAAAGTGATTCACAGCCAAACCAACACAGTAGTTCTTGTAGGTAGAAGACAAGACAACATGTATGTGGTGGATTGGAAAACAGCCAAGGTAGAAACATGTCTGCTTGTCAAAAATAAACAATCAACCAGCTGGATTTGGCACAGAAGATTAAATCACTTGATTTTCAAGACCATCAACAAATTATCAAAGAACAAGTTAGTTGAAGGCCTACCAGAGATCACATTCAAGAAAGAAAGTCTATGTGATGCATGTCAGAAAGGAAAACAAATCAAAAGTTCATTCAAGTCAAAGCCCTATCAATCAACAACAAGAATTCTACATCTTTACATATGGACCTGTTTGGACCAGTCACACCAGTTAGTGTAAGTGGTAAGAAATACACCCTAGTAGTGGTGGATGACTTCTCAAAATACACCTGGACCATTTTCATGAACAAGAAGAAAGAAACACTCAAGAAGCTGCCAGATTTGGCTTGAAGACTCTCCAAAATGAGAAAGAATCAAGATCATCAAGATCGGATCGAGATAGAGGCACTTAATTTCTAAATGAGATTATCGTAACCCATCGTGAAGAAAATGGAGTGCTACATCAACTATCTGCAGCAGGAACTCCACAACAAAATGGTGTAGCAGAAAGAAGAAACAGAACTCTCAAAGAAACAGTTAGAACAATGATTGCTGAAGCGTGCTTGCCAAAGAGATTTTGGGATGAAGCAGCAAACACAGCATGCCATACTCAAAATAGATCAATCATCAACAAACATCATGGAAAGACTCCATATGAAATATGGAATGGTAGAAGACCTAATATCTCATATTTTCATATGTTTGGATCAAAATGTTTTGTTTTGAACAGGAATCAGCTGCATACCTTTGATGAAAAGGCTGATGAAGCAATCTTTATGGGATACTCAGACACTAGCAAAGCATTCAGAGTACTCAACAAAAGAACATTGGAGATTGAAGAATCAATACATGTAGTTTTTGATGAACCAAATACAAATGGTGAAGATCTTCAAGATCAAGAAGAAGAAGCAACACAAAGGGAAATCTATACAAATGCAACCATACCAGCTTCCATCTTAAATCACCATTTTGAAAATCAAGAAGAGCCACACATCAATACAACAGAAGAAGTACCAGAATTTGAAGATCATGCTCAACATGAAGGTGTGGAAGCACCGAGTGAAGAACAACTTCAACCTGACCTAAATTGGCTAACAGATCATCCTGAAGAACAAGTCATTGAAAATATTCACACAGGAGTTAGAACCAGAAGACATCTGGAGCACATGCTAACATGTTTTCTATCACAAGTGGAACCCAAGACCATGGATGATGCAATCCAAGATGCAGATTGGATCATAGCTATGCAAGAAGAACTAAATGAATTTGAAAGAAAGGAAGTCTGGGAACTTGTTGACAGACCAGATATGGCCAACATCATTGGTACGAAATGGGTATTCAGAAACAAAATGGATGAGCAAGGAATAGTTGTCAGAAACAAAGCAATGCTAGTTGCAAAAGGCTATTGTCAAGCAGAAGGAATAGATTATGATGAAACATTTGCACCAGTAGCAAGACTGGAGGCAATCAGACTTTTTCTAGCTTTTGCTGCATACAAAGACTTCAAAGTCTATCAAATGGATGTCAAGAGTGCATTTCTAAATGGACTCTTGGAAGAAGAAGTTTATGTGGAACAACCTCCTGGTTTCCAACTCAAAGGAAAGGAAGACAAAGTATACAAACTCAAGAAAGCTCTCTACGGACTCAAACAGGCACCTAGAGCATGGTATGAAACACTATCACAATTTCTGATCAAGAATGGATTCAACAAGGGAACCATAGATAGGACTCTATTCAAACTAGAGGAAGGAACAAGCACACTACTAGTACAAATCTATGTTGAAGATGTCATCTTTGGATCTGAGGATGAAAAGCTATGTGAGAGATTTGCAAATCTAATGAAGAGCAAATTTCAGATGAGCATGATGAGAGAACTGAATTATTTTCTTGGCCTTCAAGTAAAACAAATGAAAGATGGAATTTTCATTAATCAAGCCAAGTATACAAAAGACTTTATACACAAGTATGGGATGGACACAAGTGGCACAGCAGATACACCAATGTGTGCAAGAGTCATTCTTGGAAAAGATGAAACTGGGAAGAATGTTGATCATAAAATGTATAGAGGAATCATTGGATCCCTACTATACTTAACTGCAAGTAGACCTGACATAGCATTTGCAGTAGGAGTATATGCAAGATTTCAAGCTCAACCAAAAGAATCATATCTTCTAGCAGCCAAAAGAATAATCAAATACCTGAAAAACACTGTTAATGTTGGAATTTGGTATCCAAAAGATGGAGGATTTAAGTTGATATCATATTCAGACTCTGACTATGCTGGATGTAAAATAGATAGAAAAAGCACCTCTGGAACATGTCAAGTGCTAGGCACCAGAATAGTCTCTTGGTTCAGTAAAAAGCAAAACTCCATTGCTACATCAACAGCTGAAGCAAAATATATAGCAGCAGGTAGTTGATGTGCACAAGTGCTTTGGATTAGACAACAGCTAAGGGATTATGGAGTGGAGGAGAAAACAATTCCAATTATGTGCGATAACACAAGTGCAATATCCATCACTGAAAATCCAGTGTTGCATTCAAGAACAAAGCACATTGATGTGAGACATCATTTTATCAGAGATCATGTTGAAAAAGGAGATGTCATTCTAAAATACATACCCACTAAAGATCAATTGGCTGACATCTTCACTAAACCACTCAGTTATGAAAGATTTAGTATGTTAAGAACTGAGTTAGAAATGGTTGAAATTGACTAAGTACCAAAGAACAGCTAACTGGAGTAATCGGCTAAAAGACTTTATCAGCTGTTTAACCCTTTGCCATTACAGGAGATGTGGCAAGTAAGGCACTGGAATTCAGCGAAGTCAACTTACTGATTGTTAGGAACGGTTAAATAGAGCAGCTCAGTGAAGGATTCACTACATCGGCTAAGTGACCAGCCAAAGCACTCCACCGAAAACAAGACTTGGACAAAGTAAAGTGTGAACAAAATCAATTTTTATTACACGTGGAGAATAAGGAATTTATGCAGGATTATTCTTTGGAAGATTACACATGTGGAGATCAACTTATGATCATGGAGGTAACCATATTATTTTTCGAATTATAAATGCCTCGATTCCCGGGCTCTATCATTACTTACCTCAATCCACTCCCCCATTACACTCGAATATCGCGATTTACATACACAAAATCACGCCATCGTGTCATAAAATCCTTCCACATTAAAACCACGTTCAGACTACCCAAATCATCCTATAAAAACAATACTTAGAGATTTTCAGAAATCTTTACACTTCCTTGCAATTCATAATCTCCACTACAAATTCGAAGTTCAGTTTCAAATCTCTTTTAACCTTCAACAATGGCTTCATCCTCCTCAAACACCCAGGCTGGGTATGAAAAATCGATCGCCACTGGATCATTCTTTCAAGAAGAACACTACTTGAAACTGTGTGGAAATGACGAGGACGCCAAACGATTGGCAGCAGGATGCAAAAACCTAAAATTATCAATCTTTCTCAATCCTCCTATAACTGACGTTTGCTATGAAAATCTCATCTCCTTCTGGAAATCTGCGAAATACGTCTCTGGGCTCCTTGCTGAAGAAGGTGACGAGTTCGAAGAAGACAAGATTGTTGCATCTGTCAATGGCAAAGAAGTGGTGATTACAGAAAAGGTAATTCGAAAACATCTTAAACTTTCCAATAATGGTCAAGCAAAAGTGACATTGGTACCACAAGACTTGGATAATTTCTGGGCAACCATTGCCAAAATGGCAAACCCAGGATCTACAAAAGTCAATTGTCTTAGATCTGCTTTAAAGAAACCGTTCAATGAGTTCAGTGCCCTAATTGGCAAGACAATTGAAGGAAAATTGGGAGCAAATAATGCAATGACAGAAATCAGAATGTGACTGATGGGAACCATCTACAACAATCTGGAATTCAATTGGGCAAAATACTTCTTTTGAGAATCAAAGAGCAAATCCAAGGTTAAATAAAAGCAGGCAAATAGGGGACAAAATAAGGAAAGACAAAGTAAGGACAATTCTGGGTGAAAAAGTCATATGGGATTCAGTTACACTATCTGTTGCAATGTCTCAAAGTCCCTATTGTACAACTCCACAAACTGCATGAATCCAAAGTCATGTTTACCTATGTTAAACAACAAAAGAAGGCAGGAGAAGTGAAGAGAAAGATATCCACACGACACACTACCTGTCAAAGAAAGAAGCAAAAAGTTAAGCGAAATCTGGACAAGACAGACTTTTGTAAATTAATTGAAGAAGAAGAAGAAGATGAAGAGGATTCTGACGCTGAGGCAGAACAACAAGAAGAAGATAATGTCAGTGGGGATGAACAACATCCTAATGAGGAAGACATTGGAGATGATGAGGAATCTCCAGAAGAAGTTGCACAATTGTCTGCAAACGATATAGATGATCGAATTGCAGAATATCTTGAGTGGAAGGAAGGTGATTCCCGACAACAGCTTCAAGACTCTGACCGCATGCTTGTAAAAGAGGCATGGCTATTTGATTTTCTGGGAATCACAACTCTGGTTGGTGTCCTTGATGTATCCCCTCTATGGGACTTGGTTGATGCAGCAAAGGTGAAACTGCCCCAGACCTCTAACAGACAGAGTGATGATTCAAAAGATGGTGGAGATGATCATGATCAAGATGATGGAGATGATCATGATGACAATGATGATAATGATCATCATGATGATGATGATCTTGATAAAGACAGAGAAGAGGATACTCCCACACCAGATGCAATTGATGATACGACTCTTCTCCGTGCATTCTTAAAGTCACAAGCATCCAACAATTCAACAACTCCATCAAATACAGCCACTCAACCACTGCCTGTTGACACTCAAACCGGCAACCAAAACATAGGGGACACTGGTTCAGCTGCTGCCACTCCAGTCAAGGCAATCCCCAGCACAGAGAAAGGGGGAACAACAGCTCAAGCCACACCATCATACACATCTACCCAAATACTTGGAGATTTAGACGTCAATGTAGATGTAACTTAGCATCAAGACAAGGGACAACAAACAGACCCAGAACCAGCTGACATAAGGCACAAACTCTCTCAGCTGGCCACTGGCATTGCAAATGAAGCTTTTGAAAAAGCGGCAGATCTGCTGGCTGAAGAATTGGAGCAGCAAGCCATGTATCTCAGATCCATGACTTCAGCATTTAATGATAAAAGATCCTCCATTGAGCACAAGTTCCAGGCCATTGCAGAATACATCGATGCGCAAAATGTTGTTGCTAAACAACAGGGAAATTTAATGAGGCAACTCAACATCAATATCACTAACAATCTTGCAGGACTCAGGCAACACATTTCCCAAGAAAATGAATCCATGGCATTGGCCTTTGGCACTAGATTTCGTAGTGTCACTGAGAAATTGAATGATCATCACAATAGATTCACATCTATTGAATCAAAACATGACTCTCTGATTGGAACGGCAGAGGCCACAAAATAGCATCTTACTCCAGCAAAGGGATGATGCTGCCAAAAAGGGGGAAAATCAGGATAAACCTGAAGGATCAACTATTAGACCCCTAAATTTCACTGAAGAACAACTGAGAGCAAGGGATAGAGAAATAAGAATCAGAAATGAGGCAGAAGAACAACAAAGGAGGGCCAGAGAAGAAAGAGAAAAGGCCCTAAATGAACCCTGCACTGGATTTCCTCTTCCTATACAAAGAAGAGATGATGATAGAGACAGATCCGACAGACAGCAAAGGATTGGATCTAGCCAGCAAAGAGGATCAGCAAGTCAACACAAACTTAGCACCAGAGGAAACACCAGCAGAGGCAGTAGCAGCTCCAGATACACTGGGGAACACAGAACTTTCACTGGTCACCAAAGCAAAGCTGAATATAAAGCAGATGTACTGGACCATGTAAGAGAATTTTTCAGAGTAAATGAAGGACTTTATCCTCATTCCTCACAAGATGAAGCATGGGCTAATCGGCTAAGCTATCAGGATAAAAGGATGAGAACTGATATGGCCAAACTCTACAATGAAGTCAAAAGAGAGTTTGCACTTCTGAAACAAACCAACAACAAACCAAGCTCAGCCATACCACTGTCTGCAAAAGGACCAGAAGACTTCCCAACTAAACAACAAGAAGACTTCAACTATATGGCAAAATTCTTCAATCCTATGGGAAGAATAAACAGACAAGACCAGTGGAGTCTCTACAAAAGTCCCAAGTTTGCTGACTCACACATTGCTGAAGCTAGGGAGAGACTTGAAAAGCACTTTGGAGAACATAGGGCAAATGAGATATGACAGATTTCAACAGACTCTTTGCAAATAAATTATTCAAGGGGGTATCTGAACACACTGCTATGGCATACTGGAAGTGGAAGTTTCCAGAAATTGATTGGAAAGACATTGAAGAGGTTCAGACTACAAAGTTAAAGAGGTACAAAGCGGAATTAAGCAAAATGTAGTTTGTAACATTTGAATAAAGTTTTTGAACTTATTGCCCTGGAATGGATGAATAAAATTGCTAAGTTTTGGTCTGTTATTTATTATAAAAAGGTTGGATCACTTATGTTCAGGCTTATGAAGGTTTTGGCATCATCAAAAAGGGGGAAATTTTTAGGAACATCTTATTATGTTTTGATGATGGCCATACTAGCTGTTATAGCAAGCCTGAAATAAGTTAGAATTCTCTGTATAACTCTCTACTTAGAGTCTGACATGTTGTATAAGTTGAGTCAGACAAGTATTTTACTAGTTGGTAGGACGGAAAAGTAAAAACAGACTTTCGGCAGAGTGAAGCCAGCCAAGCACCAGCAGAAAAGTAATGAAGACATTATGGTCTGACTTATAACCAAGGAAATCTGTGATGACCTTGGATAAGTCTAAGTTATGTTTCAAGTGATGAAACTTAATATTCAAATATGGTGTACACTGATCTCACCCCAATCAAGGATCAGTGAAGTACGATTCTCCTCATACTAAAACAATGAAGAAAAGAGTGAATCGGCTAAGTAAACTTACTTTCGGCTGAGTGAAAACAAAACGGTGAAGGAAGATATAGAACGGCGAAGACAGATGAATCACTCAACCGCTCTGAGAACAGCAAAGTATATCTTACCAAATCAGATTTTGGAATATGATGATGATTCAGAAGATCATGCATTAAATGCACAGTCAACAGAGGATCAAGCGAGAACGGATTTTCTGCTATATATATTTGAAGGAAAAATCCGATCACTGAAATCAAGGAGAATACAATTAAGGGGGAATCAAGAATAAAATCAAGGATCATTCCCTCATTAATTTAGCCAATGGACGGAATTTCAAATCAAGGATATTAAAGGCTATAAATAGAAGGCATTGACAGAAAAAAAAAAAAAAAAAAAAAAAAGATTAACGATCACAAAAAAAAAAGAAGCAGAAACTCTGTCAATTTGAAAAGCCTTCTCTCTGAACTTACAAGGACTTATCTAGAGATCAACTCAGACATCAGAACTACAATTTTATATTCAGTACTGAGATTGATCAAAGTTTGTGAATCTCATTCACATCAAACTGAATCAACTGAATCAGAAGCAATCTGAGAAGGAGTTGTGTCTGTGTTAGCTGTTGAAGGAGTTTGATCTCAAGGAGCAGTGAAAGAGACTGAATCACTGAAGCTGTTGCAGTCAAGGAGTGATAGTCTGGTAGATTGTGAAGCTTGGGAAGTCAAGGACAATCATACTATTGTATCTGTGAAAACAATAGTGAATTCCTCCAATCATTACAGGAGAAGGGTGGATTAAGGGATTACACCACCCTGAACCACTATAAGCTTTGTGTCAATTTACTTTCTGCAATTTACTTTACAGCATTTATTTAAATTGCCTAGATCATAACTTATATCTGTGATTGTCTAAACTGATTTGAAAACAACATAATAAGAAGGGATTTATCTGCTACCCAAAAGCTTTTAAACATAAGAAAAGTTTTTGAAACTCCACTATAGTCATTCACCCCCCCCCCCTCTGACTATAGTTTCACCCTTCTCTGGGACCAACAATCTTGTATACAGGACTAAGAATCATAAGGACAATGATATCTTAGATTTTCGATTAAGAATGGTGTACGCTGATTCAGTCAATAAGAATCAGATGAAGGATAAAGTACAGAGATTTTGAAGAAGTGTAAAAATTCAGTTAATGCTCTTAGAAACAGGAAACTCACTAAGTCATGTTTGAATCGGTCTCTAACTAAAGTTAAGAAAAACTAAAGATATATCAGACCGTTATGAATGTCAAAAAGGACACTGACACACATACAGAACAGCAAGACCACTAACGGCTATAAGGATTCAAATTCAAATGATCAAACCGTTAGAGAAACCCCTATAAATAGATTGCTTCTACCATAAGAAGTAATAATCAATCAAGTCAAGAAAGCTCATATCAAGGGGGAAAGTAATTCAAAAGAATTCCTACTAAGCACTTAATTGCAACATCAAGAAATTTCTTCATGTGATCACAAGCATTCATGAAACATCAAGATCATTCATTTGAAGAAAACAGAGTTGTGCATAACTGTTTATCTACAAGAGAAAGCTCAAATCACTCTACCATATCTTAAACACCACAAAAGCCTACCTTACCTTACCTACTACCCCAACATGTACTACCATACTCTACCCTACCCTACCTTACCAACCCTACCTTACTCATCACTTCACCTTACCCTACCTTACCATACCTACCCTACCCTACTCTACCCACCATTCCATTTCTACCGTATCTTACCCACCACACCACCCTACCTTACCTTACCCACTACTCCAACCTACCCAACAATACCCTACCCTTGAAATACTATATTTCCCACCACTTCACCTTACCTACCCTACGATACCCCCACAACCACCCTTACCCTACCGTACCACCCCACCCTACCATACCATACCTTACCTACCACCCTACCATACCCTACCCACCACCTCATCATACCCTACCTTACCCATCACCCCACCTTATTCAAATACGCTTCCTACCTACCATACCCACTGTAACACAAATTCCGTGTTTCATCATTGAAAATAACAAAGAAAACACAAAAATGTAACAAATAAATTTTTATTAATTTATGAAATAAAAATCGGTTACAATCTCTTGAATCCTTTGATTCTCCTCTTTAATTGTTGACAATTATTGGACTCCTGGATTTAGCAGAAGATCTTGACTTTGGTTTATTTCCGCCGGACATGGCAGAAGATTTTTATTTTGTGGTTGATTACTCCCGGATATGGCGGAAGAACCGGACTTTGGTTGATTCCTCTCGAGTATGGCGGAAGATCTTGAATCTGTGGTTGTTCACTCCCGGATATCGCAGAAGATCTTGACTTTGTGGTTGGTTTCTCCCGAATATGGCAGAAGAATGTTTGATTTGGGTGGAGATTTGAAGAAGTGCTTTTACTCACCTTCGCCTTCCTGATTGGTTTGGAAGATCCTCGAAGTTGGTTGAAGAACTCCGGATTTTTTGGTGGATGGTCCTCAAGCTAGGATTGAAGAATGCCGGATTTGATGGAGAATCTTCAAAGGTTGAAGAACACTTGAATGCTCCTTGTGCTCCTTCGATCCCCTCCTTCTTGGTGTTTGATGCTTGAATGGAGTGCTTGATGCTTCCTCTCCAAACTTGAATCCTTGTGTGCTTCCGTCTTCTATGTTAATGCTCTGTGTTTGCAAATGACCAAGGTCTCTCCTATTTATAGTTCTGGATGAGTGCCTTGGAATTTATTCGCATTTAATGCGTCCACACTCATTTAATGTGTCCACATTCTGATTGATTCCCACAATATCCGCATTTAATGCGTCCAGACTCTCCTGATTGGCTCAAGTAATTTGTACACAACCTCCGCATTTAATATAAATCAATAAATCTTCTAATTAACTTATTTTAAGAGATTTTTATGATTCATTGACTTTTATATTATCTACCAATATTTAATGTTGGAAATAATATGAAAATACTTTGATTTAATGGCATGTGTAGTATGGGACAAGTATAATATGACACATATGTATTTTGTATATCTACATAACCATTTAACTATAAATAATTAAATCTCTAAATTTATTTTAAGAGATTTTAATTAATCGTATCACTCCCTAGTATTTTCCATCGAGAGTAATATGAAATAAATTTAATTTTGAGAGAATATGTAGTATGTGACATACATATTATGTAGTTGTGTCCGTAAGATTTCACCGCAACGACGAGTCTCAGCACGATTCTAAATTAATTGGCTCAGTGTTGTGATAATTCCACCCTCTTTTAGCTAATGCCCAAGATTGGAATCTTACACTTTTTTGTTCTGTTTATTTATTTATTGGGCCACAACAACTCTTTTCCTCTATCTTCCAGCCGTAATAGCCTAATAGGCTTTTAGAGAGAGCCCACCCCTTTTTTTATATCCACCGTGGAAAGGGATTGACATTTCTCTCTTTTGTATAATACTGCCGTTCGTGTTGCATCTTGAATATGGCCGCCTCTTTTTTTCTTTTTTTTCATTTCCCTTTCTGCACGCAATTATTAATTTTTTTTAACAACCAATCTTATATAAGTAGCTCTGGAGTTTATTTAACCACCCACAACATTCCTCCGGCGACAAGCACATATATTCTCCTTGCTTTATTTCATCCCTCGCAAGGTTCAGCCCCCCCCCCCCCCCCCTTTTTTTTGGGATGAAAATCGATGTGCTCTCCCCAGTAGTGTTGCTTTTAATGTGTACTACTAGTAGACGTTAACGCCGTGCAAGGCACGGCGGGCACAACATGTAATATTACAAACGGCAAAATGTTATCTATAATTTGAAAATACAGATATTATTTGGGTTATTCAATCACCTATACTAATTAATAGAAAAAACTGAGAAATTAATAACCAAAGAAATAACTCCAAACAATGCCGGGATATACATTAACAACCGGAGTAGATAATGTCACACTTCATAAGTACAAAAGTTGGAGCAGTTTCTAGGGCCCTATATCAGACATACATTCATTTAGAGGATTGGCTACTCTTGGCCATACATAAGTACCAAATAACGAGGATTATTTCACCCTGTATACCTGTTGTGCATGTAAATGTATTTTATAAGCATTCGATTTTTTTTGTCTAATTCCCATAATAAACAAACATTATATTTAGCAAAAGACAGTACTATTACACAAAAGGGTTCATTGTTATGGCTAAAAGTCATAACATCATCACAACTTAACACTCACTTTCTTTATTCTTGCTTTTCTTGATTGGACTTTCAAGTCCATAACTCGCTTCTATTTTTTTTCCAACAGTATTGGTGGTCCATGGATTAACTTCAGCTGCACCGTCAATTGGCTTTTCAACAGTGTCGGCATTGAGACGAGAAGAAACATTTTTGGCCTTGTTCGAAGCTTCAGTAGATGGCCGGGACTCTTTGGGGCTAAAAAGTGGTATTTTCACTGTTGATGGCAGACCGGAAGCTAATTCGTCATGGGATGACATATCATTTATTTCCTCCAGGATCTTCTTGGTTGTTGGACTGAAAAGTCGATTAGCAGCAGCATCTTGGACCGTTACTTTATTTTTGCTCGAGCTACCCTCAGAGATGTTGAGGGAAACAGCATTTTTATCGACATCATGTGAGACCTCGGCTTGCAGATACATTTTTGAAGCTGAATGTGTCGGAACGTTATTACCACGGAATGACTCGTCGTAACACTTGATAAAGCAAATCTCCGGTTTTTTTATACACAACTGTCTCAATCTCCTTAACAAAAGATATATCCTGTAAAACAACAAGAAATATAGCATCATTAATAATACGTCAAACTGCCATAATACTTGAAAAAATGAGTAGCCTGTGACATGTGAGAAATTATACGTACCATAAACTATAATGTGTGTAAACATATATATATATATATATATATATATATATATATATACAAATACATGTGAGAAATTATAAATTTAGGCCACTGTTTTAGTGTATGTATATATACATACACACACACACACACACATTGTCTTGAACGTATAATTTCTAATATCTGTATATATGTACACAATGTTTACTATATATGTGTATATATATTTATATATGTATACATGTGTATATATGTATATGTACATGTGTATATATGTGTATATATGTGTATGTGTATATTTGTGTATACATATATGTGTATTTATGTGTATATATGTGTATATGTGTATGTATGTATATGTGTATATGTGTATATATGTATATGTATGTATGTGTATATATGTATACGTGTATATGTCTATATGGGTATATATCTGTATATATGTATATGTATATGTATATGTATATGTATATGTATATAACTATATGTGTATATATGTATATGTGTATATGTGTATATGTGTATATATGGATATGTGTATATATGTATATCGATATATGTGTATATATGTATATCTATACGTGTATATATATATATATATATATATATGTGTGTGTGTGTGTGTGTGTGTGTGTGTATGTATATGTATATTTATATGTGTATATGTGTTTTTTTTTTTTTGACGAAACCTTTTTTATTATTAAGAAAAAAAAATAAGGTTCGCATGTGTTCATTTGTATCCCAGCCCTTCCTTTATACCAAAAGCGTTGAGACGAAGCGTAGCCCCCCTGTAAAAACCTATGAGTGGCAAACCCAGTGTGGGAAAATCCTGTCTCATAGGAAAAAGTGCAGCACCCTACGCTTCCAGAAAAATAAAGTCTCCCAAAAAAAGAAAGTTACAAACGGAAAAAAAAAACAAGTGGGTTCCGCTCTTCTATGGTAGAAAAAGATCTACGATCCGTCAATGACGGCTAAACCATTCATAATGGTTGTGTGTGTGCATGTATATTTATATGTATATATATGTAACAGACACATGGTTAGGTTTTTCCGAATATTTTTGTGTCGTGTTGTGTTGTATATATATACACAAACACACACATACGTTTAGATTTTTACACATAATTGTATATATATATATATATATATATATATATATATATATATATATATATATATATATATATATATATATATATATTTGTGTGTAGATATATACACACACATTCTTAGGTTTTTTTTATTCAAATTTCGTTGTGTTGTAACAGTAGACGATGGGGGGATAGAAATGAAGATTGTTTTTACCAACATCATAGAATTTTGATGATGACGTGGGAGAACAGATGCTGGGCAGAACCAGCAGAACAGAGCTTATATTTTCGATCTAACGGATGCTTCACTTCCAGCGGAGGATATACCAAGCGGCTGAGAACGGGAAAAGATGCTCAATTGAGTAGACCTAATGAACTTTTCTACGAGCTACGTTGTATAAGGAGCCCCAATACAAAGCCTGGAGATTAGGCCGACACAGCGGATCTGAAGGAATCGAAAATGCCCTAATGATGAATGCATTTCTAAAAACCTCATCAGGTCGAGAAATACCAATAGAATAGGTCAAGATTTTTCTTTTTGTAATTTCAAACAACATTTGTTTGTCGTTTGTTTCACATTTTTTTATCATAGATTTATTCTTTATTAAATCATGGACATTTTCATTGTGACTGCCCGTAACGTACGGTTAATTTCCCCTTCCTGTGTTATTTCAAAAGATGCACCAACATACACATTTCAAAATTAACTGAGGCATTTCATACTACACATTTTCAATACACATGTCAAAATTAAGGCATACAATACTACAAATGTCAAAATCACATTCAAAATTACATATAACATACATTACTACACATGTCAAAATTAAGGTATTTATACTACTCATTTCAAAACAAAACAACAGTATAAGCAGTACCACGTATTATTCGAATCAAAGACTATACTATCATATATATGACACTAGGATACATTAATTCCAATCTAAAAAATTTATCTACACTGCCATACATTTCCTCCACATTATCATATTATCATGCATCTCTATAATTTGAATCCCAAACTAACCACTGTCATTTACAAAATAATCGAGCATCAAAACTATCATACATTTTTTCGAATACAAAAAGTAACACTATTATACATATTGCATATGTGAATTATCCATGAATACGAATAAAAAAAGTCGAAATTATACATACAACACTATCATACATTAATTCCATACATGAATTCAAATGAAAAAATGAAATATAACACTATCAATCATTAAAATTTTTGAATGTATACAATAAAATTTTCGAAATTAAAACTAATAAAATGTAAATGACTCACAAGAGGTGCTTCTACAATAGGTGCTTCTTCATTAGGATGAGTCATTGTGATGATACCGTTCCAAAAATAAATATTCTCTGTAATTTGAAGGAATTTGGGCATTCTCTTCGTTTCAGAATGAAATGGGGAAGAGGAAGAAGACGAAGCGAAAATAGGCTAGGGTATTTCAATTTTGACGAGCCGAGGTTTCTTTTTGGACGAATCGAATGTCATTTCGACAAAGCACAGCACTAATTCCGTCGAAATTGGACGAAATCCGTCCAATTTGAACCCCCCCACTATTCTCGTCTATATTATGACGGAAACACTTCACGGAATCTGTCTAAACTTAGACCGATCAGTCATTTTTTGCCTGCATTTACTTTTTGATGGGAATGATATCAAAATTGGACGTGATAGTATATAATGGGACGGAATCGTCCAAATTTGGACACGGAACCTAGAAAAAAATGTCAGGTCTGACCTCACCTATATCGAAATATAGGGTGCTACAGTGACCTGATCTTATATATTCTCGAAGAAGTAGGGTTTCAACTTACTCGAATTATGGCTGAGAGAAATGATGAGGGAGACGGGTTTCGAGGGTTTTAGGGATAATATATTTGATCAAGTCCAGCAGCATTAGATATATCCAGAGAATTGTTTAATTAAATGTTAATTTAATTTATCCAAGATTAAATTATTTTAAATACTTAATTAAATAATTATTTTCCTGCAAAATACACCAATACAAGAAATTGCCATATCATGTAAGTCTTATAACTTCATGGCTAGGTTAGTGTGACATATAATAAGATATAATGAAGATATATTATCATATCAATATATTATAAAGAAAACATAGAGACATTTATATAAAAGCTTTAAACAAAGCAGTCGTTAGTTTTGAAAATTAATCAACATAATTTAACATGCCACAAAATACGCAACACCTCTTTGTTGGCCATGTGAGCCCTTTATATGTTGTGTGGCATGTTGGAATTGCGTGCACGCATATGCCTTTGTGTGCCATATTGTCCTAGACTTATTATATGCCCACATTTGAGAGAGCATGTTGAAGTGATTAAGATGTTAATTATCTAACCGTTGAACACTTGATAGGGCATGTTGAAGTAATAAAGATATTATTTATGTGCCCTTTATATGCTTCTGTGTGCCATGTTGGCAAAGAGTTGTTGCCATTTTTATGTCTTTGTGTGTCATATTGGCTCATGCTTCTTATAGGCCCACACATGAGAGGCGTGTTGAAGTGATTAATGAGTTGATTATCCACATGTTGAATACATGACAGGGCGTGTTGAAGTGTTTAAGATACTAATTATCTACCAGTTGAAATGATTAAGATGTTAATTACCAACCTCCCTTGATAATTAAACATATTAATTGCTTGAAAGAAACAAAACAACAACAAAAAATAAAATAAAAATGAATTTCCAAAACGTATTGAAACAAGCCAGAGCAGTGTTAACAAAAAAAAAAAAATTCCCAACACGTGTTGATACAAGCTATAGTGGTGAAAAACATGAGGATTTTCTAACTCGCCAGCAATGATTCTCATCACCATACACTTGCTGTTTTGTTTTTATGCACATCAAGCTGTAACGTCAATCAAGAAGTCTTTTTCACTGTACATTTGGTATTCAATTTTTCTGCATGGCAATTTTTTTTATGAATAGAAAATTTAATAGATGTCAAATTGTCTTGTTTTCTTCCATATGAAACTGTAGAGTCATGTCCTTAAATGTCATTTATAACCTTTATAAAGCTAGAATTAACATTTTTACCCACCATTTTAATGGACTATGTATAATAACATAATGCGAAACAATTCATCCATAATTAGAAAAGTTAAGTCTGGAACCTCCCGAATTTTTTTTTGTCAAAACTTACAATAAATAATTAACTTTGGAATTCTTTTCAAAATAGCTGGAATAAGGTTGTATTAAGAGGCATGTATCATATTTTTAAAACTCTCATCCACATATTGTTTGTGCACTATTGAGTAACTAACATTCCTTATTTATTTCTTTTACGACCTTGATTTTTTTTGAATGCATATCAAAATCTCTGTCACTTGTACTATAACATTGCGGGACGATTCACATTAATGAACCAGAATTTGCTCACTAATTGTGTTAATTTGGTGGTTTGCGGGTCATTTCCTAAAAATAACTAGCAATTTGCTTTTGAGAAAAAATTTTACTTACTTTTGTAAATAGATTTTCTCGTTTTCAGAAAATAAAATCTCAACTTTAGAATTTCCCGTAACAATTTTTACCCTGAAGAATAACGCGTAACATATTACTTAAAATTATGTTAAATGCGATACCAATTGTTTATCAAGTTTATGCTAGTTTTAATTATTTTTCTGTCATTTATAATCATATGTGAAATCTAAGTGAATTTTAAAGCTTTCTTTCATCATTATATGGTATATAAAGGTCTTGCATTTATCAAATTGTTTAAAAGAATATAGGATTAAGGTTCAATAAAGGATAAGAGTAATTACAAATCATGGGTTAATTGAAATAATAGTAGCTTGTTGGTTCAGTTTTTTTTTTTTTTTTTTTTTTTTTTTTTTTTTTTTTTTTTGAAACATTTCTAAGCGAGGCTAGACTTATTAATTTGTTTTTACTTATTTTCGTCTATATTAAATAATAATTTTAAGAATATTGTTATAAAACTAAGAAATTATTGGAGGAAGAACAAGAGAAAATACAAGTATAGAAGAAGAGAGAATGGCTTGTCTATTATTCTAATAGTATGGGAGTGTATTTATAGTAGAGATTACAATGTGAACACAATAATCTGAATTAATCTCAAATCTACGTAAATCAATCAGAATAATAGATGATCCATCAATGATGTTATTTCATAACACTCCCTCTTGGATATCTATTATTAAAAATACAACAGATATGATATGCCTCATTAAAACCTTACTAAGAGAAAACCCAGTGGGAAAAAAATCTTAGTTAAGGAAAAATAGTACATATTTATCTGTTTGATTTACTCCCCCTGAACCAAGCATCAATTTAGATATTTCAATTGCCGCATCCCAATGCTCTTCACTAGTCTTTCAAATGTTGTAGGCGACAAGTCTTCATAAATAATTCTGCCAAATTATCGGTTGACCGGATCTGTTGCACATCAATCTCCCCATTCTTTTGCAAATCATGTGTAAAGAAGAACTTGGGTGAAATATGTTTTGTTCTATCCCCATTAAGAATGCCCAATTCAATTGAGATATGCAAGATGCATTGTCATTATATAGTGCAGTTAAATGATTTTCATTCTCATCTAGACAATGTCTCAATGAATAAATGGTAGAATTGATTGTCTCGATCGTACTTGCATAACGTATATGTCTTGTACTATTAACTTTGCTAGAAAAAACCCAGTGGGAAAAAAAATTAGACAAGGTAAATAGTTCATGCCATATGCGTTTCTATGTGTTGCACTGACTGCCTCATTAAAAACCTTTAACTAAGAAAACCCTTCGGGAAAAACTTGGTTAAAGGAAAAAAAGAGTACAATCATTGGTTTTAAGACCAAATCCACACAATCGTTTTGAAGTTGTCGCTCTTCTTGATGACAATAATCTTTCAAATGTATGCATTCTATTATTATAAACACTTATTATCCAAAACCGAGGTAGGAATAATCTTAGTAAACAAATCTATTAGATTGTCACTATAGCGTACTTTTTTATATCTCTCTCTTTTAGAGTTTATTGGATGGTCAAATGTAGGGGCTAATAAGTGACATTCCCACTACTCACTTGCGCAACACATGCAACACAATCAACACTGTAATCAGCTAAATAATGGGCAAAGTAATATAATCGAAATTTGCATTCAAATATTTCCACTGTCATGCATCGTAATTCCTTAAAATTTATGACATCGACCATGCATTACTTACATATTCCTTTCTCAATAGGAATCTACTCAACTGGTCATACTACATTCAACATGAATGTTAATGACCTTAACCATATGCATGTTGCGATTGTCATATTAATTCATTTCTGAAATCCACCAAGGATTATTCATATTAATTTTAATGTCTAACGACCCATAAATATACCGTCATGACATAAAGTTTCTGTCAGATAAATTAGTTAGCGGAACATTATATTATCTGTAATGGGTGAATATATTTGATCATTAACCAACAAATATTTCCAATTCAAACTCAGCCTTAATTACTTATTTCATCTCTTACCTAGTCAGAGTGTTTCTGACACTCTGCTATTGACTCAGGTACTGGATCCAGATATAATAATAGCAATTAAAGAGGCAAATATGTCGTCGACGACAATGATGTTTTATTATAAATTTCTCCCGTACATTTCATGCTAATTCAATATTAGCATAAACCAATTCCTTATCAATGTATGAATTGGTTGTTCCTCAACCCCAATATTTAATCATCTGTCGCATGTGCAATTTTATTTTGGGGGTTTTCATCTTGAAGACGGATCTCTTTAAGAGATTTCATGAGTGGCTAAATATGAATATATTTTCCGCGGATATTTATCTTTTACACCGATCGGTATTCTACGCTTCTGGCATAGAGAAATATCATCAATCATATTGTTGGTGCCTTTATAAATTGTCACTCATTTAATTTCAATAACGGCATCTGGCGGATTACTTGTTAAATACTACAAGTAAATGATTTTCGCAAATCTGTTAAACTGATGTGTGGAATATCGTTTATATTGTTAAAGTTTATCATAATTCTTTTATTCTAACATGTGGTTTTCTTTATATCCCCCTAATGCCGAGAATCGATCTTAATCAAACATGTTGCACCGAGCTATACATTGATGCTCTTTTATTCGCTTCAAGTGATTTACACATTTAAAACATAGTGGTTTCATTAAATATCTCATTCTATGAGATTTTTAAAAACATTATATCTCTTGTGCTTTATATACCACTATGTGATTTCGGATTCTTCAAGAATCGTTCAAATTGTACATCATATGTAGAGAAATCACTAGAATGAAACATTGAACTTCTGTGTCATTTCTCAATTTTCTCATTTGATGTATTCAAAATGTACATAAAATCTACCCTTCGTGGGTTTTATGTCAATGAATAATATATGAACTCATGGTTCATATATGTCAATGTTTGTCACGAGAGAAAAATCATAATGTATTTTCCTCCTCTTATTCTCGGACAACTCTTAATTTGCAATAACCCGTACATGAAAGATTCAACATTTTAATGTGAGACCCTCTTGTACGTATATCAACAAATGGGGTTTAGATAATCTCTTATGGAGATTTTATATCCTTTATCACAATAAGTATGATATATAAAATGATTACAATAAACTGGGTTATGCCAATATTCAATAATCACCAACAACTTTTGGTGGGATAATGAATTTTCAGAGGAATATAGGTTGCGTTCGTTCATGGAACCGACGCGATGCATTATTATTTCGTCACATTCACTTCATGGAATGGACTTGTGTCATAATTTTCAAGCATATTGCTTACGCCAATTTCACTAGGGAAATGGATTTCATCACGAGTAAATACTCTTTATTTATTCATCTTTGTCTCGATATGATACTCATTTCTTTTGTTTTGGATCCCTTTAATCTTTAAAACTAAAACAAAAGATTCAAGACTTGGGAAAGAATATGCGATGCTTCATTTCAATCAAGGTTGTTTCGATGGCTCTTACAAAGCCGTAGATTAATATTGCACTCGTAAATATCTGCTTTTCCCATATTACCTAAGACAATGAACTAGTATCACAAAATCATTTGCGACAAGTAGGATAAGTAGCAACACTTTTGTGAATTTATTTGATTCCTAATAGTATTAATTGACTTTTGTATAGTTGAAATAATTGAAATAAAGTTAATTTTATTTTCGTTTTTTTTATTAATTCTTTCTTCATCTGCTTCATTAATATTTATGAATTTTTTGATAAATTGCCATTGCACAAATCTGATTACTAGTTCATACATTCAGTTGCCATGCTTATCTTTCATTACCAATTAATTTTCCATAATAAGCAAATAAGATTATCACTTCAAGGATCTTTGAAGAAAAATAATGATCGGTTAAAGAATAGCAAGTGTTCAAGTTAATTGATTATTAGCAATGTTTTACGATATGTTAAACGTATAAAGATACTTCCCTGAAATTGAAGACAATAAACCGATAATTGCTATGGTCTAAAAGTCCCAAAAATATATCATTCCTTCATTGGAAACCTGTAACTTCAATAACCATATAATCAACATAAACACACACTAGAATTTGTTTCAATGAATATATTTCAAATGAATGCTTCCCTTAAAGAATTTAATCACCCATTTCAGTGCTAAATGTTGACGAAGGGTAGCCATGGGGCAAGGAAAGACGATAGAGACAACAGCTCAAAGATATGATAAGTTTCGTCCGCATTGGGGCTTTCAGATTCTTTTATATTCGAATTTGATATTTTTAGTATATATTTCCAGCAGAGACTAATTGTGCTGAACACAGATGTTCGTAAGATTGCGGTGGAAGGAGTCCAAATATTGCTGTAAACTATCCATTTGAATGTCCAATTACATATGCTTGGGATACAAGACAAGTGTCCGTGTCCGTGTCCGTGAGGGATTACACACATTAGTGGGCACAAAATGAACAGACATAATGAAAGAAATATGCTACCAGGATATATACTTTGTGGGCGTAAAAGAAATCACATCAGCAATGACGAGGCTAAGTGAAGCTCTTAGAGATATCCACATATTCATAATATAACTCCATTTCATGCCGAATCACGAAAGCGTCCCATCCACTCTATGAGTAATCAACATAATCGAATGTTTCGGAAAAAGAAAAAAAACCTTCTATCAAGATCTAATGAACATAAAGTGAGATCTATTTATATCAATGAATTAGGAATAAAAAATAGCAACAGAGTTTCTTTAAAACTTGTTATGGGACATGGGAATTGCTCTTCCCGTGGGTAGGAAATTGCAAATGGGTAAGTCAACATCATTCTAATTTGAGAAACGGTAAGAATTAAAATATTTGATTCATATGGGGAGAAGAGACTCGTAATAACCCAAAGATCAATATCATATGACATAGCCTAGACGTTCAAGCAACATATAGATAAAAAGTAGCACGTCATCTATAATAGATTCAAAAGGGAGTACTTATCTGTCGAAATTCAGCCATGTTTGTTTTATTTGTCTGCATATGCGTTTTGTAAACACATGATTGGTGCAAATCTTGCTTCTTGAACAAGTAATCACCTTGGATTCATTGGTGACTGCATTCTGATTCCTCCTGACATGTAATACAACCAAGAAAAATCATGGACAAAAGTAAATAATAATTTTTATTATGCTTCACATTCAACCGAGATAAACATATGAAACAAGAGTGAAATCTTGTATCAAAAAAAAAACAAATGAAGGATTCTGAAAAAAAAATTGTGAATCTCGTTCGGTTGAAGAGGAGGTTGATCCGTCCGTGCGCCGGGAAAGTGATTGAAAAACGAAAGGATTACATCTACTCCGTCCATATTCCCGGCCGGTGAATGCCGGGGTAAATACTTTTTTAGATCTGCTGTCCTATGTCCTAGCACACTCGGTCTATACATCATATCATCAGCGTGTACGAAAAGTCATATCCACCATACAGTCCATACCCAAACAATGAATCGGAAAGCACTAGCCATCAATATTCACTGAGATAAAGAGCAAAGCAATTGAAACATAAGCAACAATTACTCAAAGCAGGGATCTGTCAGTCTCCAAAGGTATCACTTGTTCTCTAAGAATCGTTCCTGCAATCTATTGTTAGGATCAAGGATCAAGGATCAAGTATATCACGTAAGTATTTATCAATCTCCCTCAATATATCACATTTGCAGAACCATATCATGGACCAAAATAAAACAGATCTAGAACAACTTTTATTTCCAGCCAAGTCATGTTTCGACTAAAGATCAACAGAAAGCATTGATAATAAAAGAAGAATTAAAACTTATCGAGTAAAATTTTCGTCCAACTCTCGGCGCTTTATACCACCAGACCGGTGCCGTCTTTGGATATTTGACCGGTGATGATAAGCGGTGCAGGGGAAAGATACATCACGATCCACTCGATTGGAAGATTAAACCAACATCTAGATCGGCAAAGACTCGTGCTGATAACGTGTTATAAAACTAAGAAATTATTGGAGGAAGAACAAGAGAAAATACAAGTATAGAAGAAGAGAGAATGGCTTGTCTATTATTCTAATAGTATGGGAGGGAATTTATAGTAGAGATTACAATGTGAACACAATAATCCGAATTAATCTCAAATCTACGTAAATCAATCAGAATAATAGATGATCTATCAATGATATTATTTCATAACAAATATCCCATTATAAATCTAACATCATTTATTTAGATATTCTAATTTTGTTTCTAAAGTAGTCATGTTTTTTCCCTTTTGGTGATTCGTAATCATATGAAATATAAAGACAAATTTTAAAGGTCCGACCCACTAGAAATATTATTAAAACTGATTACGAATCAAAAAAGAGGGAAAAACATGATTATTTTAAAGTATTGTCCGGTTCTTAGGTTTTAATGCACAATGTAAATTAAGAGAGCTACTTTAGTTTCTCAATGTGTAAGAGTTGTTTGTAAATCTCGTTATGGAATTGATATCCCACATTTAACCTCAAAGACAAGATTGTTAATAGAGTATCCCTACTCTTAACACACTGAACTATGCC